>JAMPIV010011005.1:0-132872 GCA_024509875.1 Oreohelix idahoensis
TTCTTGTATTCCAAGTTCCATAAGTCGTAGTCCGTAGTCCGTTCCAGTTCGTCGCCTTTAGAATCAGTCCGGTTTTCTCTCTTGTAGTTCGCGTAATCATGATTTAAAGCAAACAGGTGATTGGCCTGTTGTGCCTTTGCATGGTGGAGGGGCTGCCTCCTTACGGCCTCCATGCAGGCCACCCTCCTCCTTTTTCATCCGGGCTTGGGACCGGCATTGGCGGAGTTCACTCTTCCTTATATATATAAATGATATAACAGAAAACATCCGCAAGAATGTCCACAACTCCCTCTATGCTGATGACTTGGCCATGTGGACTTCAGAAGAATACATCACCACAGCAAGAGTGCGCATGCAGGATTCACTGCTAGCCCTTGAAAGTTGGTCCAGAAAGTGGTTGCTCAAAATCAACGAACAAAAAACAACACACTATTTTTACCTTGTCCAACAAACCACAGCAAGCAAAGCTACAACTAAATGGACAGACAGTACGAGAAGATGAAACACCAACATACTTAGGAATCACACTAGACCGCGTGAGTGACGTGGAAATCACAGATAACCAAAATACAGCTAAGGGCAAAACTTTGCATGGCCATCATGAAAAAGTTAGCTGGTACCACATGGGGTGCTGATGAGAATATCCTCAAAAAAATGTACACAGGCAGAGTAAGACCTGCTATGGAATACGGCATCACAGCTTGGTCAACGGCAGCAAAGTCAAATTTTGACAGAGTAAACAGACTCCAAAACCAAGCAGCACCATATTATAACAGGGGTTTTAAAGTCTACAAAAATCAACCATATGGAAAACATTACAGGGCTACATCCAGTGGAGGACAGATGGGACAGCAGAGTCCTACAACAAGCAGACAAATTTAAGAGACTCAAAGGACACCCCATGTTCCAAAGAATGAATAGGCTAGGAAGAGGCAGGATCAAGCGAACTAACTTTGTGGCCCAAGCAAAAGACAAAATTAGCAAAAATACCATGCTAGCAAGCTCAGTTGCAAAGAAAATACCAACAAGCACAACTATCCCACTGTGGAAAACAAGATGCTTTCCTGAGCTAAAATTCAGGCATCGAAAGTAAGGGAACACAGACAGAAACACAAAGAAAGTGTATAGCAACCAAGAATATTGATCAAAAATTCCCAGCAAAGCTTTGGACACATGCATATACTGATGGTTCAGCAAAAAGTGCAGTTGAAAATGGGGGTGCCGGCATCCACATAAAATTAAAGAATAGAATCCACTCTATGGCAATTGCCACTGGCAAATACTGCAATAACTTCAGTGCTGAAGCAGAAGCCCTGAAACAGGCAGCGGAAACTCTTATTGAATGCAAAGCACAGGCTGAAAAACAGATAGTAATCTTTAAAGATGCCCTCTCAGTAATAACAGCACTGAAGAACCATCTGAAAAATGAAGCATATCATCAACTATCCAGGAAAGAACAGGTCATCATTTTTCAGCTACGGACTGGACACAACAGAAATACAAAATTAGTGCAACAGATCTCTGCACCTGCGGTACTAGCCCGATGACAGTCGAATACCTGCTGCAGTACTGCCCAACCTACAGTAATGAACGGAGTAGCATATGGCAACAACCCACTTCTGTCAACGAAAAACTGTTTGGAGATGTTGGGAACCTTGAGTTGACTACTGCCTTTATCAGAGTCATAAATGTGAAAGTCTGAAGGTGAACGAGGAAGAAGAAGAAGAAGTCCTCTTTCCACACAGTCTGCCTAAGAAATATTCTCAGAATCTTTTGAATGAATACCATCACCAAGGAAGAACTGCTTACTCTGAGCAACAAAGAGGACATGTGCACCATTGCGACATCCCAGTGGCCTTGTTACGCTGCTTGTTCTCCTATTTAGTGTTAAACTATTCAAATGTTCAATTGTTTATATTAAAGTGTAATTAAAGGCTATGCGCCTCCAATGAAGATTCCCACTAATCTATTGAGGCAAGTGAAAACCTCGATCACCAAGTTCTCTGACTAACCCTGCTTTTGTTTATAGTATTTTAGAGGCCATTATCACCACCACAAATGTACACGGTGTTTTTGGACAGTACATCTTTTCAGTGTCAAAATAAATACTATTAAAAATATAGCAATGACTGATATGATTTTTGTGTTTGATCCCACCAGGATGAAGGGAATATTGAAAATGGCTCCTCTGGTCTGGATGTCAGGGTGAAACAGGAACAAGTTAATGAGGTTACATCTTCATTTTATATTGCCTACATACATTTAATGAAGCTTAATTAAAGTATATAATATTTGTATGTTGTCTGTTATGTGTACAGCTTTGATCTCTCTTTGATGTGTACATTAGTTTTACTTCCAAAATGCAGTGTGAGATATCCTGCTATGGTCAATCACTCTTTCTTCTCAGACTTCAAGTCATGTTGAGGCTACAACTGCATTCAATGGTGAAAAAATAAAACTGGAACCAGGTTATGAAGTGAGTAGTTTATTTGTTAATTATTTTTGTAAACTATCAGTGTGCCTTAGCATTCTCATTTATTGAACAGATCTACACTTGCAATATTGCATCAAACACCTCGTACCTTATCATGATAATAATATCTTGTGAAGGTAGCTAATGCAATTGTTTCCTCCACAACCCATAAACAGTTATAGTTCAATGTTATTGATATTGTTGATCAAAATCGACATCACTGCACTCTGGGCAAACCCATATGGGCTCAATCTCCCTCAGCAAGTGTCAAGGGTATGAATGCTAATTGTTCTTGATGCATGTTGGTTGTGTACATGCCAGCAATCTTAGCCTTGATGATTCATTGGTGCAGTGTTATTCTCTAATAGGTCATCATTACTTGCCCTCAGTATCTCTCCCTTATCCATATCCAGTGCACATTCTATGGGTGCTCTTTAAGCTTGTCTGTCAGGTCTTTCATTGCAGAGTACCCGTAAACACCTGCATGACCAGGACAGTGGATCCACACCAGTTCCTGAAGATTCAAGTCTTCTATAGAGGTTTTCCATTCTTGCTAGATCCATCCACTTTGGACCTTCAGAAGCATGGATTGTGAGTCTAATACAATAACCCCCTTGTTAATGAAGTCTCAGACGTAGTTAATTCAGTTCTCATCTGACTTACTCCACTCTTCCACTTTGAATTTGTTTTCAACTGTGGTCGCCTGCTTAATCATTACCTGTGCCATCCATGACATTCCTCGCTTTATTCTAGCTCCCTTAATGTCAGCTATGTTTCCATTTAGTCTTTCGGTTACTCGCACACAGGCTTTTGACTGGATCTAATCGACATTAATCCAAGCATGTACCGCATCATCACGATAGAGGTATCTCAGGAACAGCCCAAGACTACAGCCATCTTTCATTTTGAATGTGTTCCAATCACTCACATTGTGATATTGACAGTGTGAGTATTCCCAGACCATACTCTGCGACTGACATGATTTACTGATTATACAGTAGATACAGCAGTCTCTGTTCCTCACACCGTTTACCCACCTCATGTAGTGTCCCATGCTGCTACTGACCATTTCTTGTCAGTCAGAACCAGTCCTGTAAATAAGGATGTTGTCTGCAAATGTCAATGTTCATCCCAGTCCAGTTGGCTGAGTGGTGGTTACTTGTGCTGTGTAGATGTTAAACAGCACCAGTGTTAGTGGAGAGCCCTGGGGTATTTCTGGGCAAATGCACATTGGTTCTAATATCCATGTTCCTAAGTGAAATGCAACTGATCTCTCAGTTAAGGCAGCTGCTATCGATCTTGTTACCTAACAGTTAACACTGCAAGCCATTACACAGTTCATTAATGTTTCAAAGTGCACACTGTTATAAACAAGCTCTAGGTCAATGGCTACAGCTACCATTTCTTGGAGCCTCATACACATCATGCGCAAAATGTCCGGCGATTTCCCATGTTGCTTTCATGGGCCTATAGCTACCCCGGGTATTAAGAAGAATGTGTGTATTTTTCAGGTGGCTCATTACTTTTCTCGCCACTGTCTTTTCAAGTAATTTACCATAGAGATTCTGTAATGTGATAATTTGATAGCAGCTGAGCAGTGTTGGATTTTTACCAGCTCTAAAACAAAATCCATGGTGATATCACGAGAAGAAAGAAGACATCAGATTAGGTTGGGAGAACAGGTCCTGGAGCAGGTTGATCACTTTAAATATCTCAGAGCTATTATAGACCGAAAGGGAGGCATCAAAGAAGAGTTGGCCACTCGAAAAGCAGCAGCTGGGAGACTTTTTTTCAGGCCATAAATCGAGGATTCCTCAGCAAGAGAGAGGTTGGTAAGAAAACGAAGATGGCTGTATACCGCTCCACCTATGTCCCAGTCTTGACATATGGATGCGAGTCATGGGCAATGACTACAACCCACAAAAGCCAGATCCAAACCTCAGAAATGAGGTATCTGAGGAAGGTGGTTGAAGTTACAAGAAGAGACATGGTCCGCAACCAGACGATACGTCAAGGCCTAAAATGCCACCCCCTGCAGACCCAAGTAGAACAGTCCCAACTAAGATGGTTTGGCCATGTCTGCAGAATGGGTGAAGATCGGCTACCATGACAAGCATGGGAAACAAAGAGCCAGGGATCCAGACCCCCAGGACAACCCAGAGTCCGCTGGGAGGACAACATTAGACAATCTTTGAAGGACCGAGGACTAGAATGGAACCAGGCCAGGAGGAAGACAGCCGATAGGATAGTCTGGCGCTCTCTCTTCCAAACCTCTACACCTCACGGTATAAGAGGAACGACTAAGTAAGTAAGTAAGATACTGGACACCATCAGGGTCTGGGGTGGTGTTTCTACTGGTTTCTAATGTGTGCACGTCTTCAGAAATGAGGTCAGTATATGTAACTCACATCTTATGTCATTCTCTAAAACATGGTCCTTAATTACTATCCAGGCAACTGTATCACCTTTATCTGTTTGGGTTACATATCGATCAAATAATGCTTATCCCTTCTCTTTATCTGTCTTTAGGCTTACTCCTGTCAAGCTTTTAATGTTGAGGATGGTCTTGTATTTTTCTTATTCATTCTTCTGTGTAAGGACCAGGATTTATGTAAAGTTATTTTTCCGTGCCCACCTGTGTCATGAAGGCCTCCTATACTGCATCCTTGGCCTCCTTTGCCAAGATTTTAAATCTGCTGATGGCTTGCTGTTTTAATTTCTCTTTATCTTTAACCAGTACATCATTACTTATATATCTTTTGTGCTTTCTGTCATGCATTGGTTGCCCTTTCTTTTTCAACCAGTGCTGTCTCCACCATCTCATTTCTCTAGGGTGGTTGGACGAAAGGTGTTCTAGTTGTCTGTTTTTTGGCATTTTGATGCTGTGTATTTATAGGGTTGTTATGATCTTGAAGGCCTGTAGGATATTTGAAGGCCTATTTCATTTTCTTATGTCTTTACCTTTTGCAATGAGGACAACATAGTGTAGAAGATCACTGTCCTGTGCACCTAAAACATGCCAAGGTGACTGCATCACTAGAGATAAAAGCCAGGTTTATGACACCATCTGTGTCCCCTGGTTTTCTTGTCAGATGGCCATCATGTAATATAGCAAGGTTCATATTGAGGTGGGCCTGGCTCAAAGTCATACCCTATCTATTGTCAGTTATGCTTCCCCACTCCTTACATCTAGCATTAAAGTCACCAGCAATTAAACACCTTTTGATAGGTTCTTCCAACAATTCCACTAGGAAAGACCAGTGGCTATCTTCTGGAAGGTGTTCTGCATGGGTGTATAAATTGAAGATTTGTCATATCTGACCATCAATATTCATTTGGATTCCTTACAATTCCACATCTTCATTTTCATGGGCATGGGAATCCAACCAGTTATTAGGGAGCTCATTCCTCACATATATTGCTTGCCCTTGTCTACCTGGCCTACTTGAATGTGCATAGCATTTGTAGCTTGGGCAATTAATGCTGACATGCTTTTTTAAGTTTATTTTTTGGAGCATTAGGATATCGAGATCGTACCCACATTTTGTATTATAACCACACGTTGATTGGCACTCCGAAGGTCACCACAACCTACACATATATACTTAACCCTCTATTGGGCCTTGTTGCCATTTGGCAACATACCGTTTAAAGTCATCTATTTCACTATCCGGCGTTCAAATTAATAATTTTTTTGTTTTATTGTGTTCTAGAAACATTCCCAATTTTAAATTACCGGGTAACTCATTTGTCGGAGAAATACTTTTTTTTCACGCACTCTTTTGTCAAGGCATGGTAGCTGGTTTGCAAGATCGAATTGAGAGGTGAGTTTACTTCACATTATTTTTTAAAATTCCTTATGAAAACGGTGTATAAAAAAATATGTTGAGTAACTTAAACCACTTATCTTTGTAACAAATGCTTTAATAGTTATAAATAAATAAAATAAGTTACTCTTATTTTACATTTTAGGTATGTTGCCATTTGGCAACAAAAGTCGATTAAGGAATAAAAACCACTTCATGTTGCCAATTGGCAACAGTTGCTTTTTACCTAATAAATGATATTTAATGTTGTATTTCTCTGTAATCAACAACATTAGTATTTTATTCTCATTATAATTGATTAAACTTCATCATTTAAAAAAAAGTTGTTATTTGCAATTTTATGTATCCTAAAAAGGTCAATGTAAATAGTAGAATTACCAGTATAAATTACTAATAATATTGTAAATGAATAAAACATATTTACTTCATCTAGACTTGACTTTTAGAACTAAACTACACATGATAACCACTAAAATTGCCAGTAATCACAAAACATAATGTATCATCAGATGAGATTAAACAATTTTGTGATGAAAAACTTTTGAATTACAAAATGTATATGTTGTCATTTTTTTTAAATTTTTTTTTACAGTTAAACACAATGGATCCTCAAAAGTTTTACAGCCAAAAGACTACAATCTATAGACCAATACCTGAGGCTTCTAGCGATAGTGAGCTGTCAGACAGTGAGGCTGAAGACATCCTGGATAACACGTGGCAACCCGGCCCTTCCTCGGACACAACCGATTCAGGTTTGTTGAATTTAATTGATGTTTTTTTTTTTAATGTGGCCACTTTATTTCAGACTGCAGTTGTAGCCTTGTCCATCAGTGTACAACCTATGTACAGTTTCAGCCTAGTCCATCAGGTACTAAATATCGGCTGACGGAGACTTACTTGTGGAACGCTTTATACCATAATGTGGATTAGAATAATTTTTATCATTATTACTATTATCAGAATAATAACATGTACACCAGTATACCAATAAATGATTGTTTATGTTGCCAGATAATTAATATCTTTGTTTTCTTTTTTTTTCAGAATCATCTGCATCAGAGCTGGAGGACACAGATGTAACCTTTGATCGTCGTCGGATGCTATGGAGACACCGTGAAGCCTCAGATGTATCTTCTGAAGCTCCGCCCTTCTCTGGTGATTCGGCACACGTATCAGTTACCTCAGAACCAATAGAATACTTCCGCAGATTCATTGATGATGATACAATGGCACATATGGTCACTGAATCAAACAAGTACAGCATCCAGAAAAACATCATGAAGCCTCTCAGATTGAGCCAGCCAGAACTGGAACAGTTTTTTGGAATTGCGTTTATGATGAGTATTGTTAGAATGCCCAGTTGTAAATTGTACTGGGACTCTACAACGCGCTATGGACTTGTTGCTGATACTATGACGAACAAGAGGTTTAAAGAAATCAAAAGTAACATTCACTGCAATGACAACAACAAGCAGCAAGACAATGAAGGCGACAAATTGTTCAAATTAAGACCTTTAGTTGACGCTCTGAAAGTGAAATTCAATTCAATCAAACCAGCAGAAAGGCTGAGCATTGATGAGCAAGTTATCCCATTCAAAGGTCAATCATCTCTGCGTCAGTACAACCCAAAGAAACCCAAAAAGTGGGGCTATAAAGTCTTCGTTTGTTCAAGCATTTCTGGTTTGATTCATGATTTTGAAATTTACACTGGAAAAATTGACGTGTGTCCTGGCCAACCTGATTTAGGAGCATCAGCTAATATCGTGCTGAGACTTCTTCAACGTATCCCTAAAAATGTGTGGCATAAAGTATATTTTGACAACTGGTTTAATTCGCCAGCATTGCAGGCATGCCTCTGGAAACAAGGCATTGCATGTCTTGGCACTGTCCGCGCAAACCGGCTGAAAGGGTGTAATCTGTGTTCCGATAAGGAACTGAAAACGAAAGGAAGAGGGTCATCTGTTGTTTGTACTGCAGCAACAAACGGAGCCACATTGAAAGCTATCAAATGGTATGACAATAAAGCAGTCACACTGCTAAGCACCTATGCAGCAGTTGAACCAGAATGTGTAGTCAGAAGATGGGACAGAAAAGCCAAGAAGGAAATACACATTTCTTGCCCTGCAGCTGTGAAAGAATATAACATGTTCATGGGAGGGGTAGATTTGCTGGACTCCTTGCTGGCACTCTATCGTATACCTATTAGATCCAAGAAATGGTACCACAGAATATTGTTTCATTTCCTGGATGTTTCTGTGGTGCAAGCTTGGCTAACTTATTGTTCAGATGTGTGTGTAAGGATGGTATGGAAAAAAAAAGGACAGACTACCATTAGTTGATTTCAAGTTGCAGATTGCTTTGTGTCTCCTAAAAGCAGGAAAAAGTGAAAATAATAAAAGGGGAAGGCCATCAGGAAGCACTGAGACACAGCTGGTGGCTAAAAAGAAGAGAGGGCAAACAGCAAATGTACCTCCTTTTCATGTCAGAACTGACAATGTTGGCCACAGCCCCAATTCCGTCACCAACAAAGGGAGATGCAAACTTCCTGGATGCAAGGGGTACTCCAGAACTGTCTGTGAGAAGTGTAACCTACACTTGTGCCTCAATAAACATTCAAACTGTTTCAAAGTATTTCATGAAACATGAGTGTGGAGCTGTGATTGAGTCACGAGACAGAAGATTTTTTTTTTTTTCAGTAACTATATGTTTCATTGTATGTGTGGCATTTTCTGTATAAATTACACTTAACTTCATGAAGTTTCACAAATTTTGTTGTCTGCTATTTACTGTTTAAATATTAAATGTAGGTAGGGAGTAAAAAAAAGGTGAAATAGATGTTGTTAGACATAAAAACATAGTTAAAAGATATATGTTGCCAAATGGCAACAATAAATGTTCCCAACCTTAATGGTGATTTGTTGCCAATTGGCAACATACCCATAAAACACTAACTAAACATTTTTTTGCCCAAAATTAACCTTCACACCACTTTTCAGACATGGGACAGCCACAAAACCACTCCAAGAATTTTTTTTCCAACTATTTCATAAATGGCCCAATAGAGGGTTAAGTGATAGTCTGTCAGCTTTTTTTTCCTAAGTCTCCTTTTGCCAGCTCTTCTCTTTCTCCCTGTTCTCTTCTCTCCAGTACCTCTTTTTTCTGCATCCATTTTTACTCTCGTCATTAGCTTAAGTTATCGGCAACAGAGCATGTTCCCCATAGCTCCTGCGAGATGATTCTGGTTTAAACAGTTTTCCATTAATGCATTTTATTGATTGGTGGAAATATCCAGTCATCTTGTAGAGCCACCATACCAGGGAAGAGGCAAGGGATGTTCCCTAGGGAGTCCTTCTGCACAGTGATGGATCCCCCCCCCCCACCCCACCCCATCCTCAGATAGCCAGTGTTAAAAACTGCTTACCCAGTAGTTCAATGAGACATAGGAGAACCACCCATTCTTACTGTCATTGAAAATGATGTACTGTACAGTTTGTTTCTCATTCTCTAGAATTATGTTTTGCTGGGCCTGATCTATGAATTAGCTTATACAAGATGTTAATATAGTGCCCAAGTGTTTGAATGTTTCTACTTGTTTCAGATTGGTACCATTTATATTTATTTGACACTCTGTCTCTTACAAGCAAAGAATGTATTAGCATTATCTGAAATGCTAAAAATATTTTTAACTACCAGCAGGCCCCACTTGGATGACTGAATTAAAATTAGCAAGTAACACTTTTTCTTTTTAAATTTTGACTACAAAGCTCTACAGTTTTTATACTGTCATGTATATGAACATAGTTCATATGTTAATATATACATAGACTGAACATATGAACATAGCAGGGCTTACAAGATAACAACTTCCAGCATGACAATGGAGGCAGAGGCTGTTACTGCAGCCTTAAGGTGGATAACTGAAATTTCATTAACAAAGGCTATCATTGTGTCAGACTCTCAGTCTATGCTTTGGAACGTTCAAAGTGGTTGGTTGCAGCATGAATGGAAAACATTCATAGAAGCTTTCAGTTTACAAGAGCTGGTGTGGATATACTGTCCTGGTCATGCTGGGGTATGTGGTAATGAAAGAGCTGACAGACTAGCATCAAGAGCACCCATAGTGGGGACACTAGATATGGATAAGGGAGATATACTGAAAACAATTAATGATCGCCTGCTAGAGAATGCCACTGCAATAGATGAATCATCAAGGTTAAGACTGTTGGAATTTGGCATAAAAAGTAAGGTTAGAGGGGTGAACGTATGAGAGGATGCATCTGTCATGTTTACAACCAGCGAGCTACAGGAACAGTTAGCATTCACACTCTTCAACATATACTGATGGAGACTGAGCACCTATGGGTCTGCCCAGAGTGCAATGATGTCAGTTCTTTGTAACAATAACAATACTGTCATGTACAAACAACATGACGTTAATATAATGGTTATGTCACATACATTCCTCAATACATACATCTTCCCCAACATAGTGCACATAGTTATGCACAGAACTGTTTGACTTGAATAAACATAAAACATTTGCACTAGGCAATGAATTTCTTTACAAAATTTTTCATATTTGCCTACAGTGAATGCATTTGCATTGATTGAAGTGCAAATATATTCCCATTTACCAGTAATGTTCTTGCTTGTATGACTGAATTAAAATGAATAAAGGACATTTAAAAAAAAAAAAAGTCTACCAGGAATCAAACGCAGAATGTTTAGAAAGCACACATTCTCACCACTAAACCACCAAAGTACCTTGATAACTGTGGTCTATTTGTGCTTTTTAACAGTGTTTATTTATTGCCTATCTCAGTCAATATTTTGTTTCTGTTAATGAGCAAGGACATGCTAAGAAATTAAAAGGGAAGATAGACAAAATCTCTTTGTAAACTCATTTGGCATACTTACTTACTCACTTAAATGTTTGACTTCTACCCTAGAATGTAGAGGTTTTCTCAGAGAGAGCATCTTACTATCCTGTATGGATATCTTCCTCCTGGCCTGGTTCCAGTCTAGTCCTCCCTCCTGCAGAGATTGTCCAATGTTGTCCTCCCAGCAGTCTCTAGGTCATCCTGAAGGTCTGGATTCCTGGATCTTAGTTTCCCATACTTGTCATGGTAGCCTATGATTGTCCCCCATTCTGCAGCCATGGCCAAACAATCATAGTTGGGATTGTTCTACTTGAGTCTGTGGGGACTGGGTTTACTCATTTAAGCAAACTCATAATTGTTAATGTGTTTTCAAACCTCAGTTAAATATGCCTTTTTCAGTCTTTTTTTTTAAACCTGTGTATGGTGCCAAAATTGTTTACCTGTGAGGCTGCTAAGAATGTGAATTAAGGTGTCATATATAAAGGTAATATTTATAATAGCTGTGATATCACTTCTACAAGGGAAGCATTGATTGTATAACAAACTTCAGATTTGTGATTATCAAATGAGAAGATGTCTGCTTGCAACATGAGAAGTACTTGTTTGCCACTGAATTTTGTAGTTTTTTGATGGATCACAACATTGTTCATATACCTATATTAAGCTCACTAAATAGTTCTCTATATGTTTGTTTTCCTGCCAGAATCATGATGGTCATAACTACACTGAAGACTGTGATACTCATGTTCAGATAGTTGACATCATGGATACAAAAACACCAAGAATTAAGAAAGTAGAACAACCTGGTTTTTTTGAAGATGAAGGTAATAAAATGGTAGTCTTATAGGTGAAATAATGCTTTTTTTATTTATTTTTTTAGGTGTTTTATTGATTTCTGAGAATCTAACGTTGCATTCTTAGCAAAACAATATGTAAGATCAAAACAGCACTGAGTTTACCATGTATAGAGGTAATAGTGAATCTACTCATGAACCATTTGTCTGGATTACGTTGCAAAGGCATCCTGCTCTTTGTGAGCGTGTGATTTTAAGTTCCACCTTCAAAATACAGTACACCGTAGGAAGTGTTTGTCTGGTAGATGGGACCACTTTATGTCTTGTTTACATCGGTGCAGTCTGTTGTACCAGTACATAGAAATGTAACGGTCAAGCGAAGAATAGTTAGTGTAACCATGAAGATGAACACAAAAAGTGTAAGGGCTGAGATAAGAAACTTATGAATGGACAGTATGAGAAATCTGATACAATATAATTTTTTAAATTATCTCTTGCCATGCTGTTTCATGGTGCTGCATCATATACATGTGCTGTTAGGCTTAGTTATTTTTTTCCTACTCCATAAGATTTAACTATACACCTCATCTTCCATGATAATAAAATCACAAATCCATATATTACATATAGTCATGTATATTCCCATCAGGAAGTCGTGCAGTATTTTTCAACTCAGCATATTATTTAAAATTTCTTCTCTCCATTTGCAGTGGAAAAAAAAAAAAAAAAACCAACAATAGCCCGTCATGACATCAGTAACCACGCACCCAGCCATTTTTGTTTACGAGCCTTGTCACATCCTTACCATTTTTCCACCTCATCTCCTGCGCCCGCTAATTTGAAAGTTGCTGGAACCGTGATCAGCACTCTTTTGCAATGTTATGCATGGGAGATTTGGTTTAGCCTCTATTTAGTGCAAAATGCAAGAATAGTGCCCCACATTTCTGCCAACGCAACAATACCCTGGCCTGGCCATTTATTATCAGGCACCAGTGTTCACATACTTCAAAATCTTATACACCAGTAACAAATAAAAATTCACATATTGTGTAATAGTTCATATCATAACAAATAAAAATTCACATATTGTGTAATAGTTCATGTCATAACAAATTTATAATGTTGTCATCTTTCTACTCCTCAGAAGTTATACACATTAACAAGTCATTTAGATACAGTATTTTGTCTTCTTGTAGTCAGTCTTTTAAGTCTTCATGTATTTTAGTGTGTATGTAAAATTATGAATGTGTATATAAATCTTTAAAGTGAGTTTTATGTGTATATGCTATTTTCATGAAAATTGCACAATAAGAACTGGTCACTGCCATTCAAACAATATATACATTATGGATGTATTATTACACAACACCATATAGATTAGGAATGTACTATTCCACCACAACATATACATCAGGGATGTGTTATTCCACCACAACATATACATTCATTCATAACCCTCCACTCCCAAAGAAGCATAAGCCTTCAACAAACACATGCCAAGTCCTCCTGTCACATGCCATCATCTCAAGTTCTTTCCACGTTCTCCTCATCATTTTCACCTCTGTTTCCAGCTGTCTTCTCCATGTGCTTCTTGGTCTACCTTCTGCTTCACTCTCACCGCCCATTGGGTATTCTCCGAATCAAGGACTGCCTTGTATTATGCCTAATCCACAAGTTTCCTCTCAGTGTGATGTCCTATCCATTATTTTTTTTCTTTTTTTTTCCATTACTCTTCTCATCACTTGTTTCACTGGACACTTGTCTTGGTTTCTTCGTCATCAGTTCCAACCGATTGGCGTATGCCACGTCATCACCATTTTAATCACTTAACTATTCTAATGCAAGCACAACCATTTATGAAAGATATACTGGTAGAATTTTGGACACTGTTGTCACTTTGTTGTTTCTCAACCATGTATTATAATTCAGGTAGGGGGGGGGGGGGGGGAAGGGGGGGAGTGGGGGGAACATTAAGTCAAATAGACTTCAATAATACACATTTTAGAAAGAAGGAACAGAATAAGAAAGATTACTACTTTTTTTTTCTTTCACTTTTATTTCGTTACTGAGAATTCCTATCCGATAATAAATCCACCAAACACCTTTTTATCACGATTTCTTCTACATCTCCATATACTTTCGACCAATGCCTTCTATTGATATCACTTATTCATTGCACAATCACTGTTCCAAAAAATGTCCTCACCAACCTGTACTATTATTGCTTAAAGACCAAAAAACAGAATATGTGTATGATTTCTATCTAGGGGCATCTTGGGTATTGGGGGGGAAAAAAAGGTGTTTCTTATAAGTTTCAGCCACATGTTTATCATTACCCTGCATTTATTTTTATCATAATATATTTGTAGCGCGTCTTTTCCTAGTTGTATTATTCAGACCCATTGCTGGTTGACACCACCAAAAACAACTCAATACCAAGTTGTTTTCAATTTGATCCAGCATCAGATTATGGTCACAGAGAACAAGAAGAGCCAAAGATCATCAGCCAAAATCCAGATCATTCACTGCTTAGTCAGAGATCCACTGTGATTTCCATTTCTCTTGCTGTGTACTGCGTGGAAATTCTCATAACCCAGTCCTATTGCTAGTAAGTAAAGAACATAGTGACAAGAGGCGTCCCTGTTGCAACTCCCTATACAGTATCTTCTAAAACGGTTCCTGCTAAGCTGTCCTTCACTCGAAGAACTCTGCCAAGGTGAACATATATACATATACCTAGAAGTGACTTATTCCACCACAACATTTTAGATACAAGGAATGATATTTATTACCACACACAACATATATATCAAATAATAGTATATATATATATATACACGAAAATATATTATATATATAAATACAAATCAGTATAAGTAAATACTATATATATATATATATCTAAATATATAAATAATATAAATATAAAAAATATATATAGTATAATATATATATATATATATATATATATATATATATATATATATATATATATATATATAATATAATATATATATTTATTTTCATGAATGTATTATTACACCAGAATCCATATATTTTCAGGACGGGTATTATTCACAACCAGAATAAACCTACTATTATCAGAAAAATGTTAGTTATTCCACCACAGCTCAAATATATCAGGCATGTATTACTCCACACAAAGCAGTATATATCATGAATGTATTACTCCACCACTAGCAACATTAACTATATCGAGGGAATGTATTAATCACTCCACAACATATATATCATGGGATGGTTTTTTCTTCTACCTCAGTCAGGTAACAGGATGGTCTCATGTCTTTTTTTTAAATCACTCATTCAGGTCACCATGCCTGGTGGCTTTGAGTGACATCATGATTTACTCCACAACTTTCAAAGAACATTAAATTGCGCTTTTTTCTCTAACAAAAGCATATAAAAATGATTCTGACTATCGTTTATTTCATCTTCATAGACAATCTTCATCATGCCCTTTGTTAGCATGTAATGAGGGGGGGTCTAGGGGGGGAGAAATCATACTGGGTTTGAGAGATGGGTGCTGCTTTTCTTGAATCAATTATTCCGCATCTATTTCCCTGCCCAATTGCAAAGATCTTCTAATCCTATTGCAAGGTGTTACAGTATATTTACTGTTTCTCTGTCTTTCCTAATCTCTCTCCTGGTAGTCCCTCTTGTGCACTTATTAGTATTTGTCCAGCTGATTTGCATTCTAAACACACCTGTTATGCTTTAACTTATTCTTCTTCTTTCTATCTATATGAACCTCTATTGTGTACCTCCAATGATGTATAAACCTCGCTTCTTGGGGACCGCAACTTTTTTAGGGATCATAGTCATTTTAGTCTGACGATGGAGTATTAAGCATAAATCTCACTCATGTGTGTGGGCAAAGCTCATCAGGTGACTCATAATCCACTCTGTTAACAGCCAATCAACACTTCGAATTTGTATTTGTCGTACTACTATGGTTAATAAACTCTTAGATGGCTAAATTAGCGCTTTACATACGGAAGACCGAGAGACATCGCGAGCAAACCTTTTGTTCACTTTTTACATCAATTTTAAACTTAAAAAACAACGGACAATTAGTCTAGCATCCATGAATCTGCGAATCAGCTGCACGATCCAATAGAGTACCTATAACCTTGTAGCGGTATGGAGCAGCTTTGCTTTACCCAGACACAATCCCCAGAGCTATGCCAGTGGCAGTATTTTACCTACCTGGTAGGCAAAATATCAACCAAGCATGGACATGGGTCCTGTGATGGGTAAGGGGTCAGGACAAAAGCTAGAGTCAACCAACTGGCGACCTACACAGGTATATGCAAGGGGTTTTAGGGCATAGGGCTTCACACCAAACCTGGTCTATAGTAAAAACAAAATGAGAAGTTAAGGATAACCAACGAACCAACATGAACAAGCTTTGGCTGCAGGATGGAGACCATTCGAAGAAAAAAGATAACTGCTAGACGACTCTGTATGGACTAGTACAGTGGAGTGCAAAAGCCGAAAGGAAGCCACTAGGGGACATGAAAATTGGATGATCCTGACCGCAAAAAGCAGGAGTTACAAGAATAGGATTTTTCTTTGAGAATGTCGGAGGACAATGAACAGCGACACAGGTAAAACTAAAGAAAAACAGGTACAAACAAAAAAAAAATAAAGAGACATTGACAAATGAAGCAAACTATAGGTTCTAACACAAACACTCTAGGGATAAGCAGAGAAGCAGGATGGACAGGAGACAAGAGACAAAGTTCAAGAAACTAGCAAACAGGAGAAACAGTAAACGATAAATTACACTACTGGCAAGAGAGGATGGATAGCAAACAATGGGAAGGCGTAGCCATTATCTCACACGCAAGTAATTAGAAAAGAGACATTAGACTGCGAAATGGAAACACACATCAACAAATCTGGACTGATAAGAAATTAAGATTAGGAGAGGGGAGATTCCACACAACACTACAACAATACAATGCTACGCACAACCAAACGAAATGATTAGCGATGAGGAGGTCAAGGATGAATTCTACAATCAACAAACTGCACAACTGCAGAAAGAAATGGACAGACACACAACACCCAAGATATGATCATTGTTATAGTAATGGGAGAACCTCACCTAATGCAAAAGTTGGTACACGTACACACACATACACATATAAATGAAAGAAACAATGTGGGAAATATGCGGGCAGCGGAACAGCAAAATGGAAAATGGGGATAAATAATAAACTAATAAGTTTCTGTAAGTAGCATTAACAACCTGGTCAATTGAGGAACACTTTATATTTTTTTTTTTTTTTTCATTTTTCATCTTACAACACATTATTTTTTTTTTATCCCACATAAAGAAATATTCACCACACCACAAATTAACATGGGGAAAACCCACCCAAATGGTAGGGACAGAAAACCAGATAGACCAACAATCATGGTTTAATGGTAGAGATTACGGAGACATGCATACAAGATGTGAAGGTAAGAAGAAGGATGCAGATGTGGGAAGTGATCACCAATTTTAAGTGGTCAAAACTGCAGCAAAACATGAAAGTGAAAAAAACTAAAGGAGAAGGGCCTGGCATAATACACACTGTAACTACACAGAAAAGGTTTGACATCATGCAAATTGAAGGACCTCCCTTACCAGAAAAGCGGTAATTTGTATGTGCGCCAACCCGACAAAAAGAAACGATATCAATTTGCCAAAAGTTCAGGAAAAGACAATGACTGATGAATATAGACCAAACAGAATTTCAACACCATATCAACAATATACAAGGGAAAGCAGCAAATCAATGCTTGGGTATTCCAGGAAAGGGAATGAAGCAAGGACTGGGATAAACAACACCAGAAACATTAAACACCATAATAGATGAGAAAGGAAAATGAAAGAAAGGAAAACAGAAGTAATATCGAAAGTCCCCAGGTTTAAGAACGCAACTATATAGCGAAACAGTACAGTCAGACTGGACAAGGAAAGAATTTAAAACTAACGGCCATCACCCGAGCCAACAAACAAAAGGAAATTTCCTAGAGTAACGAATGATCTTGCAAGACAGGCAGAAGAGGCAGCAGCACTGAGAAAATGAAACAAAGCACACAGTAAATAACAAAATACTAAACCAAAAATCATCAGGCGGAAAAACAAGGGTGCAAACAATATTAACATTAGTAAAGAGATACAAGCCAACCACAAGAGCGTAATCTACAACATCATGACAGCAACACAGAGGGACAGGAACACAAGATGGCGAACAGAACGAGCACTTCAGCGAGAAAACTACTGAACAAGGAAATTAACTCCAGAGACACAAATTGAATGTTCCTGAGAGGCTGAAAACAGATCTAACGCGAAGTTGTGAAATAACAGACATTCCGACGAAAAAGAAAGATCATCACAGCAATACCAAGGAGTTAAGAACGGCAAAGCTATCCACGGGCCATGATAACTTTAGAAAATGCAGAGCTATTACGGGACATGACCCATGAGCTAGCAGCGGCAGAACTTAATTAGAACCACTATTTTGCACAAAGACCACTTGGAAAACAGGGACATATCCGCCAACAACACCATCTAACAGAGTGACGAACAGAAGGGTAATAATTGTCAAATTTCTGCCCAAGTAAGGGGAAGGGAGGAGATCTTGCAGACTGCAATTAATTGGAGAGGAATCACTCTTCTCTCAGTTCCCAGCAAAATACTAGGCAGGATAATTATACAGAGAATTTCAAAGGCAGTAGACTACAAAGGAAAATACTGAGGGCTTATGGAGTTCCAAGCTGCGGGTGTCAATCGTGAGGAGCTTCTGTGCCAGCTTTGCATGTGGAGTTGGGCAGAGCGACCTGGCCTTTGGGGTGAGGGCGGGAGTGTGACAGGCATGCCCCTTGTCAACCGCTCTATTTTTGGCGGTCATGGACTGGGTGGTGCGGCGGAGGGCAATCCGGGAGGAGTGGGATGGACGGCATTTTCTACATTGGAGGATCTGGAGTATGTGGATGACATTGCGCTGCTAGCGCATTCGCATCAGCACATCTGGAAAGGAACGGATAGACTTAATAGGTTTAGCCAGCAGGTGGGCTTGGACATCAATTTAAAGAAGTCTGAGGTCATGACGCTCAATGTGAGTAACCCTGAGCCCATATCAGTAAGGAATCAACAACTGGTACAGACAGATACCTTCACATACCTAGGATGCATAGTAACACCAGACGGTGGGGCAGGCAAAGACATCAACATCAGAATGAATAGAGCAAGAACAGCCTTCTTTAGCCTAAACAACATCTGGAAGTCCTCCCAATACAGAAAAAGCACAAAATTAAGATTATATCAGAGCTGTGTGCTTTCTGTGCTTCTCTATGGGGCAGAATGCTGGAGAGTTGCAGAGGGGGAGATGTCGAGATTGTCCTCTTTTCACACAACATGCCTGGTGAAAATTCACAGAATCTTTTGGCCGAATGCCATCTCTAACCAAGATCTGCTTACTCGTAGTAAGCAAGAGGACATGCACACCATCATAGATTGCAGACGCTGGAGCTGGGTTGGCCATGTCCTCAGAAGAGACCCCGATGCCATCACAAGAACAGCTATGCTTTGGACCCCTGAAGGAAAGCGAAAGAGAGGCCAACCAAAAACAGCCTGGTGGGGGACTGTGGAGGCTGAGATCCAGGGAGTGGGCCAGAGTTGGGGCACTGTACGAAGGATGGCCACCGACCGAGCAAGGTGGAATCAATTTGTTGTTGCCCTACAAGACGCCACTAGGCGTGATGGCCACTGACTGCTTTGACGGTCGGCGGCTAAGGATCAAAGAAGAAGATCTGAATCACAATCTGCTACTGGGAGTGTCTTTTTAGATGATATACCTGACCTCCATCTTTTTTGTATCAAGATGTAATCTATTTGATTCCTACTGTTGCCATCTGGTGAGGTCCATGTGTAGAGCCTTCTGGGATGTTGTCAGAATAGGATGTTTGTATTAGAGAGGTTGTTTTCTAAGCAAAATTCAATTAGTTTTTCTCCTCTTTCATTTCTATGCCCTATGCCGAATGGACCTGTCACCTTTTCCTCGTCCTCTGTTCTTTCAATGCCAATTTTGTGTTGAAGTCACTCGTGATTATCATGATATCACTTTTTTCCACTTTTCTTGAAGTATATTGTAAACTGTTGTATAATTCCTCAATTTCATCATCATCTGCTGCAGATGTGGGTGCATAAACTTGTATAACTGTGATGTTCCTTTTCTTTCTCTTGAATCTAATCATGAGAAGTCGATCACTGATTGGATTGTATCCAAGTAGTGCTGTGAGTTTCATGTGTAACAAGCCTGGGCATAAGTCATGTACATGTAGATACAGGCACCAAGAGCCACGACAACCAGCAAGACGGGTCAAGACCTTCGATAATACACACAATAAAAAGTCGCCAGGTTGGGTGACTGCACAGAATACACCCGATCACAAACTCATAATACTCGCAGACATAACCCAGGCACCTACGGGATGTTCCGACATGCAAAAACTTACACTCAGGGAAAAGACAGACCTGTTCACTGAGAGACCGATGTGAGAAGGGTGAATAGAAGGTCTCAGCAACAGAATGAAAGTGCACAATAGAACAGCAGAAACAGATGCAACACTAGCAATACAGCTATTTTCATTCATGATCTGGATTTTGCTGATGACTTGGCTGTTCTGTCCCATAACCGTAATCAGATGCAGGACAAATTGAAAACACTCAATGAGAGGTCACAGCAATTGGGTCTGAAAATGCACAGGGAAAAGAAAAAAGTAATGAGAATAAATGCAGGTAATGATAACAGGGTTGAACTTGAAGAAACACCACCACAAGATGTAGAATCGTACACATATCTTGGTAGTAATATAGACAAAGTTGGAGGGACAGACAGTGATATCAAAATAAGAATACAAAAAGCAAAAGGAGCTTTCATTGCATTGGGAAATATACCTGTCACAAAAAGTAGGGAATATTGAATTTAAAAGTTATCCAAAGACAATATATTTCAAATTAGTTCATTTATTCCTTCGTACAAGTAAACTTGAGCATCATAACAAGACATATGCGGTATAAGAAGTGTTATGGCTTTACTCACATGATTTTAGTCGCAGTGGCAACCAAGGCGGGGTAGGTACTTCATTTTCACAAAAATATTCCAATATTTCTAAAAATGTGTAGGGCCACCGTTTGCCGCTAAACATGCATTGCAACGACGTCTCATACTGCAAATAAGCCTTTTGATGTTGTCTTGAGGAATTCTCTGCCACTCCTGCTGAAGGGCCTGGGCTAACTGCTGAAGAGTCTGTGGAGCGGCTGGACATTGTTGGACGCGTCTATTCAGTAGGTCCCACAAATGCTCAAAAGGAGACAGGTCGGGGGACATCGGCGGCCACGGTAACGTTCGGATATGCTGCATCTGAAGGTGATCTTGGATGACGCGAGCACGGTGAGGACGTGCATTGTCATCTTGGAAGATGAAATCTGGTCCGTGCCGTTGAGCAAATGGCACAACGATAGGCTCGATGATGTTGTCATGGTAGTAGAGCCTTTTGGTATTGACCTGGCATATGTGAAGATTGGTCCTGTCATTCATACAGATGCCTGCCCACAACATTACACTGCCACCTTCATAACGGTTGTGTACAACAGTTGCAGGAGGCTGGTAACGCTCATCTCGCGTCGCCAGACACGTATTCGACGATCATAAAAATCCAAAATGAAACGGGACTCATCAGAAAACATCACTGATGCCCACTGTTGATTGGTCCACCGATGATGACGTTGGCACCAATCCATTCTTGCTCGCCTGTGTTCTGGTGACATGGGCAAAGCTACAAACGGTCTGCGTGAGGACAGTTGCACTTGGTGCAAATGGTTTTGTACTGTCTGAGTTGAGACCTGGATCCCAATGGTCTGTTGAAGGTGTTGCTGAAGTTGAGTAGCATTTAGAGTCTGAGTTCTGAAGGCCTGAGTAACAAGAAGTTGATCTTGGCGGCGTGTAGTCACTCTTGGGCGGCCAGTCTGAGGCAGATCAGGCGTTGTGCAGAAATTTTGATACCTGTTCCACAGTCTGCTGACAACTGACTGAAACATTGAGGTTCCGAGCAACATCCACTTGCCGATTTCCGGTTTGCAACATGCCTATGCCTATCCATCTCTGCTGTTCTGTCAAACATTCCATGATGAAGAAAAGAAATTTTATCTGTTGCAGAGTCTTTTTATACCTGTCCATGGTGAGTAGTGTTCATCAAACCCGAGATACACGCATTTTTGTGGAAAAAAAAATAATGTGTGAACTTTACGGACTGGCCCCCACCTCTGTTCTTGGGATTGGTTTACTCATCACGAGTCACAGGGTCAACATGATATTGCACGTGAGAGTGGAGAAGAGCATGCTCGATATGTCCATACAACCATTAAAATACGAAATCCACTCTTTTGTAAAATAATACATACCATCTTAAAATATCCCCTACTTTTTGTGACTAGTATATATGGAGATCAAGAGAAATCGGATCCAACACAAAAATAAGAATCTTCAACTCATATGTGAAGTCAGTCCTATTATATGGCTCTGAGACATGGAGAACAACTAAGACAGCAACCTAAAAGCTACAGACTTTCATAAATGGGTGGCAGTACAGAAAGAAATATACGTCGGACCCGTGCTCATGTATAGTAGAACTGCAAGGGAGTACAGAGCACTAGTGATTTTCTACACAGGAAAAAACATCCGGTTGTATTTCGACCTGCACAAACTCAGGATCCAAGATGAGTATTGGGATCTACAGGACAATATACACATTGCAACGGTAATCAGGATGAAGACAACAGTCACACTAGACCCAAATAGAGTGGGCATAGTCCTGGGAAAGATAAAACGGTCCCCATATTTTAGACGGGGACAAACTGTCATGACAGCTGGGTTTGAGGACACAGACATATTGGATGAGCCCGGTTAATCCATGGTGGAAGGGAAAGTCCAGATAGGAAAAAATGAATACCGCAGGTAGAACCATCCAGATACCTAGAGGGTTCATGGTTGGAAGAGGATACGAAATGGAAGGACAAGAAGGAATACATGAACAAGAACCATAAGGACCAGGGGTCACAATGAATCAGAAAAGACAACAAAAGGGATGATACGGTCACATGGAAAGGGAGAATAAGGGTACAAAAGGAGAATATCCAAGTTGGACAAATAAGAATAGAAATCATCCACGACAGGTCATGCAACACAACAATAAGCACTGTAGACAAAAACAAATGGAACATAGAGGTAAGGAGATGAATAAGCATCATTGGGAAACATACGGTGAATGCGATCTATACAAATTATGGTAATACACCACACCATAATCGGCAAGAAGGAAACAACTTAAGAGGTCAAAGTAGGTACTACCAAGACAGAGAAAACGGTCAACAAAAGCTTCACGGAAGGATTGGGGAAATACAGAAACAAATAAAGACACACCCCCAACACTATAGAACTCGTGGGAAGTTCAATGTAGACAACCATGGCGTATTTGCTCTTAGCGATATGGAATTAGGAAGGACACAGATGGTGACAATGATATTGAAATGGATCCTGGAAAGGTCATCAGTAAGAAACCCTATAGGACTCCACTGAAAACTAGACAGATAGTGGAGAAGGCTATTGAAGAGATGCTAGCCGCAGGGGTTATAAAAAGGTCACCCTTGGAGTGGTCATCGCCCACGATGTTATAGTCACTAAAAGGGACGGCACACACAGATTTTTCTGTGACTATAGAGCGCTCAATAGCATTACAAAGACCATAACATACCCCATTCTGAGGATAGACACATCCTAGCGATGTCAGGAAAATCAGAATGGTTCACCAGATTGGATGCTAGATCCGGATTCTGGTGTATACCACTGATGGAGAATGCAAGAAAGAAAAGCACATTTTGTAATCATGTAGGAACATTTGCTGGAAAGTCATGCCATTTGGACTGAAAGGCAGTCCCGCCACGTAAATGGCACTTATGGCTGAAGTCCTCAAAAGCATGAAGTGCTTCGCCATAGCCTACATAGACGGCATTCTAGTGCACACTGCAGGATCAGTGCAAAACCATCTGGATCACCTCCATAAAGTCTTCAACAGGCTAAGACACCATGATGTCACGTTGAAGTTGACGAAATGTAATTTTCTCCAAATAGAAACAAAGTACCTTGGATTTGTTGTGAACAAAAACGGAGTTAGACCGGGCGAGGAGAAAGTCACAGCAATTCAGGAAATGCCAACACCGACGAATGCCAGGCAGATGAAAGATTTCCTGGGCACTTGCGAGTATTTTCAGAAGCATGTCATCAACTTCTCCCGTGCAGCAGAGCCTTTGATCTCTCTAGTGAAGAAGTATGCATGGTTCAAATGGACAGCAGAATGTCAAAAGGCCTTTGAATATTTAAAGGATCCCTTGATGAAACTTTCATTCTTGGCACATGATTTTGTATACAGACGCTTCTGATACTCAGGAAAAGACAGATGACACTGGGAAAGACTAGAAACCGGCTGACTGTGTTGGCACCCCCGTAAGCTGTAAAAAATTGCTATAGGACACACAAATTATATATACCCCCAGGGTTCACCCTGGGGAGGGGTTAGAATAATGAATCCACAGGTGACTTATTGGACTCGACTAGACCAGTTACACAGACTTTGAGTTCTGACCAACAGCTGGAAATTCCACAGACATCAGTCAGTTCCGGCCAATTTCACTACTTTATGTGGAAGGGAAGATATTCTTCTTAATGATGGCTAAATGTAAAAGGCTCACCACATACCTCCTGGAGAATGGGTTGTTGTTGTTGTTTAACTAGGGCTACTGAGCTTCTCACTCTTTTGCAGCCAATGCCAAGTTGAAGACTCTTTGGTATTATCTACATTGCAGATCTAGGCTTTTCCTGTGGCTTATCTGCCATTCAGAAATGTGCTGAGTTGAAGTCATGAGCTTCAGTTTCTCCAGCTTGGCTGGCATTTAAAGGATCGTCCCATCTGGTCCCAAGCTACCATTAAGAAGCGCATGGCATATTGTGCATTCCCCGCCATCCAAGGGGGCTCTCAAACTATGCAGATCTAAAATACTATACTCTGGTTCTGGGCTCTCCCAAGGAATTGTCACATCCTGCATAGAGCCACTTCTCAGCCTTCCCTGCCTATCACTGGGTCCATAGTGAGATCCTCCTGCATGCAGTCAACTACGTCAATGCCAAAGAATCATGTCTGGGGCTCAATTGGCTTGTCCAAGCTTAGTTTGCAATGCTGGGTTCTCAACAATTTTCACCAAAGGGGGAATCCCTGGAAGTTTGTGGATGATTTCAAAAGTCAATGAGGGTGTAATTAGCCTAACAGCCAGAAGTTCACTTTCAAATATGTATATTGTAGCATTGTGCATAGCTGATGGTCATATAAAGATGACTCCAGATATCTCTCCATGCATTGGAGAATGGGTACATTGACACTACCATCAAGAAAGGAGATATTCCAGTACACCAGGGTGTCTAGAGCATGCCACAATGACCTGGAAAGCTATTCAAAAGGCAAAGTCTGACAGAATAAATCTTTATGTAACATACCTGTCAAGTTGTATGTTTTTTCCATACAATGTACATTTTTAAATACTTTTAGCAGTGTACTTCTGTACAAGGGTGGTTGTACGCATTTGTCAAAAAGAAAAATAATTCCTTATTTTTTTTTTTTTTCCCAAAAGAAATAAAAAACTAAAAATATTTTCAAACTCAGGTTTTTTTTAAAACAGAAAATGCTTTCTAGCCCAGGTTTTTTAAACAATTTTTTAATCGAGGGATTTCTCTATGTCTCTTTTTCAAACGAGGTCTCTCCCAGCAACGAATCAAATCCTTTTATATCTTCTGGTTTTGCCAGTAAGTTTGAATTCTCTCAAATATTTTTGGTCCATCGGCCAGTCAAGAAACATTTTTATCGCTGTCTGTCATCAACCTTACTTGATACTACCCCTAGACGCTATTTTTTAAAAAAGCTAAGCATTTGATATTGTGCTCATGATTTGATGGTTGAAATGAAGAACTGTTGGCCATGTGGTTGTCTTTAGCCCAGTATGCCCAGGTGTTTATTATAAATGTTATTACGGATTTATAATGGGTATGTTGGAAATTTATTGTTTGTTATTTTTAACGTACGATGTTTGATTTTTTTTTTTTTTTAATGTATCAAACAGATGGAGTAGGGGTAGGAATAATGCAACATCTTTGTTACATGTGTTCGAGCCGTTGATGATGAAATTGCAAATAAAACAGGCAACGGCGTGATGTAGTAGGCCTAAGTGTAGATTACTACGGTAACTGTGCCAAAATTGATTCTGTATGTGGGAGCATAATTGTCTGTTTTTGTTGTTTGTTTTAAAAGTCAGATTTGAAGGTTTTTTTTTGCATGATATTGTGTATTTGTAGATCAGGGGTAAGTTTAGCGTTAAGGTTAGCGTCATGTAATGTGTTTCTTGAAGTGCATCATAGGGATATGCATCAAGAAATAAAATCGTGGAATACAGTTACTCGACACACTTTGGTTTAATTAGCCAGCAAAGTTGATTACACAGGGCGTGTGTGCAATTATCACCTGTTATTACTGCATTTGTTTTATTTTTTAAAATGATTTAAATCATTTTTTTAATATTATTATATTAGCACAATAAGGGTGTTTTGCGCACATTTTTATGAGTGAAAAAGCTGTAAATACGATTTTCTGTTTTCTTTTTTTCTGAGCGAACTGGTGAGAAAGGTGTACTTGACCTTTTTGGTGGAAATAAATAGAAGTGGGACGAATTCTTCGATGCCGAAGAAAGACATTGCATCTTCGTTAGCGTCAAAATTTTAGTTGGGGTATAGGGTTAGGTTTAAGATTCCCAAACCTAACCCTTTACATCCCTGACCCCTCCCTTTTTTTACTGCATCTCTAAATTTGGTTGAAATGAAAGACAGTGGGCCATTTGTTTGATATGACCTAAAAAAAAGAATTCAGAAACGAAAGTTCATAAATATGGTCAGAGGTCATTGTAGGAGTCGCAGTATTTTATGCAAGGGTGAAATCCTTACTTTAAAACTAGCATAATAATAAACGTTTTTTTCATTGGAATAATGGTGGGGCTGTACATTCTCAGAGCATATCAATTCACAACTACTAGGATATTTTTTGCTTTTAAACATAGTAGTGTTTTATCTTCATTTTTATTACATTATTATTTACATCACCCCAGTTATAATCTGACATTTGTTATAAAGTTATTGATTTTCTGGTGCATTTTACAAAACTAACACAAACATCACCATGTTATGAAAGCTGTTGTAATTTTAAGGGATATAATACATATTTTAAATGATTATCACTCACAACATTTCTAATACATATAAAGAACATCATGAGACTTTATTAGTATATTTTTATATCGCACTTTTTCAAACATTAAATTAATTAGCATGTCATTTTAAAACCGTATCACGTTTAATATATGTTTTGCGTAAGGTTTTTTGGGTGTTTGTTAGGTTTTTACTGGTCTGGTGTACAGGTTTTTGCCCCAGGAGGTTGACAGGTAAGATGTAATCTGGTTATTTCTGGCTAATGCGTATGGATCCTTTTCACACTAAATGTTAGCTGGTCCTGGAAATGAACCATGTTCCACAAAAAATTGCAGCAATGCTGAAGCTGAATTTCTCAGGGTTCTCTGTCAGATTTTCAACCAGAGAGTACACAACGAACTGGATTGACTTGCAAGTTGAAATTGCGATGGGATGTACCATCTCTCTGGTACTATTCATGTTGGCTATGCAGGTAATCCTCAGAAAACAGGAGTGAAGTTGAAAGCTGCAACCAAGATGGAGTGGGTTCAATTCTCTGCACAAGACAACAGGAGGCTGACACTTGGGAGTCATGACCCAAGTAGACCCCTACCCCTTAAAGTGTAGAGGAGATTAAGGGGCTGAAACACTTTATTGATGAGGGGACAACTTCTGATGATCAGATTGCCTCCTGTTGTATTGCCATTTATAGAGTTTCGTAACATCCCAAAGAGTCTCAACTCCAGCAGTTTCCTTTTTAACCTGTGTTATATTCCACCTAATTTACAAACTTATTTTTAATTTCTTATTCACCCAAAAGATAAATTCTCATCTCCACCCAACTCTTACTGACATCCCTTCCTCCTACCATACCTATCAGTCTTTAGGGGGCAAACCATGTACACTGGAACAATAAAAACCTTACAAAACCCCAAAAATGTAACATGAAAAATGTATAATAAATTATACAAGATTCAAAGTTTGTACAATTAATAGTCCATTGTATTCAGCCATACTGGTTTCTGTGAAGATTTACACTTTGCATGTCCTATGATGGGAGCCGCAGTGGTTAGTGCACTGGCTTCCTAGCGCCTTAGTCCATGGTCGCCAGTTGAGGTGAGATTGTTTAGACCGCAAACGGCTCCAGTCGTCCCAGCCTCATGAATTGGGTACCAGAGAAACTCTTGGAAGGTTAAGGTGGCCGGCATGATATCGATATAACACAGTATTCTGGGAAGGCATGATAAAGATATATGGAAAATTATTTATACTTTGCCCTTAACCCTTTTAACACAGAGCAGTTAAAGAGACTTCTGCCATTAAAGAAAAACACAGCATTTTCCTTGTATTTTTGCTTTGGATTTTATATTAATTCTTTTTATTTTGTTGTTTGCATGACTCATAACATTCAACAAAATGTGTAAACATTCAATAAAAGCAAAGTAAATCTGTTCAGACATTAATGTAAACATATTTTTTTTTCAATTGTGCTCATAATGAAGGAAATTAACTGTTCATTTTACTGATGCATATTTAACATATAGAATGAAATGTGATGCTGCCAAAATGTCTAACTATCCACAATTTAAAATTTTAATTAAGTCATGTCTTAAAAATTTTTTTACAGAGCTACACAACCTAAGCCATAAAATAACTGATTGCTTATCTTCCACTAGTTATTTATTTCTATCTAAATCCCATATAATTTCAGATGTGCTTTACCAAGCCCAGAGCATCAATACCAGTAACAGATTCTACAAGAATGATTATACCAGTGATTCTTTGTTGACAAATGGCAATTATGATGAGTCTGGAACAACAGGAAGTGATGTAGCTGTGCATTCTATTATTTGTCAAGATAGATTAACAGACATTGGTGAAACCCAGAATGATTTCAAGGTCGCAGTTCAAAATGAAAGTGAGCCAGATGACACCAGGAAGCAAAGTGATCAACATGAAGGGGTTGACATGAGTTGTAGATTTGTCAACAACATGCAAAGTAAGGAAATACAGAACCCTTCTTATCTGAAAACACACAAACAAATACATATTGGAGAGAATCCTTGCAAGTGTGATTTTTGTGGATTAGTGTTAACACAGCCTCATGATATGAAAAGACACAAACGAATACATACTGGAGAGAAGCCTTACATGTGTGATATTTGTGGAGTAGGATTTACACGGTCTTCTAATATGAAAAGACACAAACGAATACATACTGGAGAGAAGCCTTACAAATGTGATATTTGTGGGGTAGGATTTCAATGGTCTTCTAGTCTGAACAATCACGAACAAATGCATACTGGAGAGAAGCCTTACAAGTGTGATATTTGTGGAGTAGGATTTATATGGTCTTCTGATCTGAAAAAACACAAACGAATACATACTGGAGAGAAGCCTTTTAAGTGCGATATTTGTGGAGTAAGATTTACATGGTCTTCTAATCTGAAAAATCACAAACGATTACATACTGGAGAGAAGCATTACAAGTGTGATATTTGTGGAGTAGGATTTACAATGGTCTTCTAGCTTCTCTTCCAAAACACAAACGAATACATACTGGAGAGAAGCCTTACAAGTGTGAATTTGTTGGAGTAGGATTTCAATGGGTCTTTCTAGTCTGAAAAAACAAAAACAAAAAATACATTGGAGAGAAGCCTTACAAGTGTGATATTTGTCTGAGTAGACTTTTGCACAGTATCTTTCATCTGAAAAAGTACACAAAAGAATACAATATTGGAGAGAAGCCATTACAAGTCTTCTATGGTTATCTGAAAAAACACAAACGGAATACATACTGGAGAGAAGGGCCCTTACAAGTGTGAGTGTCTGTAGTCTGAAAGTATCACAAAAGAAATAGTAGAGCTGTTTGCACAGTCTTTTCATCTGAAAGTACACAAAAGAATACATACTGGAGAGAAGCCTTACAAGTGTGATATTTGTGGAGTAGGAGTTATACAGTCTTCTGATCTGAAAAAACACAAACGAATACATACTGGAGAGAAGCCTTACAAGTGTGATATTTGTGGAGTAGGAGTTATACAGTCTTCTGATCTGAAAAAACACAAACGAATACATACTGGAGAGAAGCCTTACAAGTGTGATATTTGTGGAGTAGGATTTACACAGTCTTCTGCTCTGAAAAAACACAAACAAATACATGCTGGAGAGAAGCATTACAAGTGTGATATTTGTGGAGTAGGATTTACATGGTCTTCTGCTCTGAAAGAACACAAACGAATACATACTGAAGAGAAGCCTTACCAGTGTGATATTTGTGGAGTAGGATTTACATGGTCTTCTGCTCTGAAAGAACACAAACGAATACATACTGGAGAGAAGCCTTACCAGTGTGATATTTGTGGAGTAGGATTTACATGGTCTTCTGCTCTGAAAAGACACAAACGAATACATACTGGAGAGAAGCCTTACGAGTGTGATATTTGTGGAGTAGGATTTACACAGTCTTCTAGTCTGAAAAATCACAAACAAATACATACTGGAGAGAAGCCTTACGTGTGATATTTGTGGAGTAGGATTTACATGGTCTTCTGATCTGAAAAAACACAAACGAATACACACTGGAGAGAAGCCCTACAAGTGTTGTGTTTGTGGAGTAGCTTTTGCACAGTCTGGTCATCTGAAAAAACACAAACGAATACATACTGGAGAGTAGCCTTACAAGTGTGATGTTTGTGGAGTAGTGTTTACACATTCTAATAACATGAAATCACACAAAAGAATACATACAGGAGAGAAGCTTTACATATGTGATGTTTGTGGAGAAGGATTTACTCAGTCTTCTAATCTAAAAGAACACAAAAGAAGCCATACAAGTGTGATGTTTGTGGAGTAGGGTTTACACAATCTATGAAAGCACTCAAAGCAACTCATACACTAGTTGTTGTTATTGATCCCGTCGGCCCAATGCCATGTAGTGATATCTGCATGTTTTCACAAGTTTTGGTTTCTGCGTACAAGGTGTTTCACTTAAGAAAAAGGAGCATTTCCCTAACATCATTGAGTGCTTGTCACAGAACAATTTCATGAGTGAATGATGATAGTAATTAGTGTTAAGGGTCACTGAACTGTTGTTAACACTTGGTTATGTGTAACTCAGGTACTGAGTTAAGGTCTGACTTTCTGTCAGCATTGTGGTGACTTGTGCATGGGCTTAGAGAAACCATTTGGTGAATATAAGTCTGGGCTGAGAGAAAGCGTTTGGTGAATACAAGTCTGGGGTGACTGAGTTAGTTTGTGTTTGGCGGCCGAACTGTGTGCTCGAGTCTGTGATTAGAAGCCGAGCTGGGAGCTCATATTGTGTGACTGTGGAGAACCACAGATGTGACTATTCTAAATGTGAGATATATTTATTATTATATTGTGTAGGACATACCTACTGTACAGGTGAAGATCATTGTACCACCTGAAAGTGTTCCTGTTGGAACAAAATTTATATTCTTGTTCATGGAGAACAGTTTAAGGTGTTGCAGTGTCCACCCCTGGAGCTACTGGTAAGAAAGGTGACGCATTTCCCACCTTGTAGCTGTATTGGAATAAATACAGGCGTTGTTGAATTCCTGCCTGCAGGAGATTCTGAGAGAATCTTATGGTGATGATTAATGCTGACAACCACTTAGAATAAGTGAATCACACCTAGATGGTGTTATGATTGTGCGAGGAGGGTATGCCGAACCAAGGTCTTTATGTGTACTGTTAGTGTTTGTTCCTGTAAAGTCAGTTCGTGAACATGAGAGTTAAGAGTTATTTCCTGCAGGCAATGTCAGCCTGGATGTGATGTCAAAATGCTTGTTAAATGTAATTGATTTCCACAATTTATCTATCAGTCGAATAAATGTTATGGAACTGTACCAGTGGCGTTGGGGTTAATTGATACGAGCCATTGTTGATCATCATCTTCATACAACCCACACCCACCATAATATCGTTCCTGACAACTGGTGACATCGTCTATAGTGTCCTGTCAGTACTGGGCACTCAAACAGATGGCAGTCAACAGTTTCTTATGGGTATTTACATAGCTGGCACTCTGGAGAGTGTTGTGGTTGGATTATGTTCAAGTGACTTTTGAGTGGTATATGTTGTGTTCAGAGCCGGAAAATGGTGCCCTGATCTCTCCTTGTAAGATGGCGAATGTTGTCATTAGGATCAGGACTGTCCATATGTCTGTTAATCCTCTCTCCCTAAGTGTTTTCCCCATGTTCACTTAATCCCCTTTGTTCAGCCAAGTTTCTTTGTTTGTTGTTTGTATGAGTGATTTGGCTGTTTGGAGAGTTGTTGCTGTGAGTGGTTGTTCTTGTCTTGTTCCTTTCTTTGCTAATCTGTTTGCTCTGTCATTACCTGGTGTATCTGAGTGACCGGGAATCCACTCTATAACTATTCTGATGCCATATGAAGTGGTAAGCTGATCAGCATCTATGATTAGTTTAGTACTCATACAGGAGAGAAGCCCTACAAGTATGATGTTTGTGGAATAGGGTTTACACAATGCTATTATTCTTGAGAAAGACACAAAAATGAATACACTGGTTACTGGAGAGAAGCCTTACAAGTGCTATGTTTGTGAATAACCTACCGGGTATTTACACAATGCTATATCTTAATACACACAAAATTCTCTTACATACTGGACTTTTAGAAGGCCTTAGCAACATGTTTTGTGGAATAGGGTTTACACAATGCTATTATCTTAATCTGCCATCAATGGTACCTATACCTTGTAGCGGTATGGCAGCTTGTGTACCCTGACAATCCCCAGAGCTATGCCAGTGGGAGTTTTACTCCTGGTAGGTTCAACCATGCTGGACTGGTCTGCGTGGGTAGGGGTCAGACAAAAGCTGGTACCCTGGTCCTCCAGGTTGGGGGTTTTAGCACAGGGCCGACACCCCTGTCTGTGTAAAAAACCAAACACGTTACGGAATCAGCAATAAATGAAAATACTTTGATGCGGGACGGACATCCGGAGTCTCAGGCTCGTATGACTGACAGTGGTGAAAGCCAAAAGGAAGCCACTGGCATGAAAACGGATGCCCAGACCGCAAAACACGAAACCAGAATTGGTTTTTGGAATGTCAGAACTATGAATGAGGCAGGAAAGCTGAGACAGATCATACCAGAGATGAGGAATTACAAACTACATGTCTTGGGAATAAGCGAGAGCAGATGGACAGGGATGGGGAGAATAAAAACGGCTACAGGGGAAACAGTACTTTATTCTGGTAGAGAGGACGGTCAGCACAACGAAGGTGTAGCCATTATCCTTAAGAAAGGAATGGAAAGGTCTCTACTGGAAAGGAAACCCATTAACAACAGACTAATAAGAGCAAGACTTAGAGGGAGATTCACCAACACCACAATTATACAATGCTATGCACCAACAAACGACAGCGATGAAGAGATCAAGGACGAGTTCTATCAACAGATACAAAAGGAAATGGAAACTGTACCCAGGTACGGTCTTATTATAGTAATGGGAGACCTAAATGCGAAAGTTGGAACAAACAATAATTATAATGAAAGAGTAATGGGAAATGCGGCAGTGGAATAGTAAATGAGAATGGGGACAAATTAATAAGCTTCTGCAGTATTAACAACCTGGTCATTGGAGGAACACTTTTTCAACACAAAGAAGTGCACAAGTTAACATGGGAATCACCAAACGGACGAGACAGAAACCAAATAGATCACATAATGATCAATGGCAGATAGAAACATGCACTACAAGACGCGATAGTAAGAAGGGGCGCAGATGTGGGAAGTGATCATCACCTAGTAGTAACAAGACTGAAGGTGAAACTCAGAGCTGCTGGACCAGTTGCAGTCAAACAGAAAAGATATAACATCACGAAACTTAAGGATCCCCTCACCAGAAAAGCTTTCGTGGTCGACGTAAAGAGACGATATCTGATTACCAAAGGCCAGGAAAGAGCAGAGACCGACGATGTGGACCAGAAATTCAACACCATCTCAACAATTGATGAAGAAAGCGGCAGGTCATGCTTGGGATTCCAGGAAAGAAAGAGCCAAGACTGGATAACACCAGAAACGCTAAACACCATAGCGAAGAGAAAGGAAATGAAAAGAGAAAGAAAACAGAAGCTAAGTCTCCCAGGTAAAGGCAACATATAGTGAACAGTACAGTCAGCTTGGACAAGGAAGTAAAACGTCAAACCCGTGCTAACAAAGTGTGGGACATTTCTGGATGACTTTGCAAGACAGGCAGAAAGAGGCAGCACTGAGAAATGAACAAAGCACAGTTTATAAAATAACTAAAGCTATCAGTGGAAAAAACGAGGTGCAAACAACATAACGTTAGTAAGAGACAAGCAAGGAAATCTCATCACCACAGCACAGAAGCAGGAAACAAGATGGGCAGAGCACTTCAGAGAAACACTGAATAAGGAACCACCAGAGACTCAGCTGAATGTTCCTGAGGCTGAAAGTGACTTAGACGTAAATACAGACATTCCACGAAAAGAAGAAATTATCACAGCTATCAAAGGGCTAAAAAATGGAAAAGCGCCTGGTCACGACAATCTGAATGCTGAGCTATCAAGACAGACCCTGAACTAGCAGCAGAACTATTAGAACCACTATTTGCACAAGTCTGGGAAACTGAGACAACACCAACAGAGTGGAGTAAAGGAATGGTTGTCGGGTTGCCCAAGAAGGGCGACCTTGCAGACTGCAACGGCTGGAGAGGAGTTACCCTCCTCTCAGTTCCCAGCAAAAACACTAGGCAGGATAATCATCCAGAGAATTTCAAAAGCAGTTGACCATAAACTGAGGAAAGAACAAGCGGGCTTCAGAAAGAACAGAAGATGTGCAGATCATATATTTGCCCTCAGGAACATTATAGAGCAGTGCTCAGAATGGCAGAGACAGCTGTACATAACTTTGTTGATTTTGAAAAGGCTTTCGACAGCATACACAGGGACAGCCTATGGAAAATTCTGAGGGCTTATGGAATTCCCAGCCGCATTGTTTCCATTATAAAAAGCCTCTATTCTAACTTTACGTGCAGTGTTGGATCGAGTAATGTAACTTTCGAAGTGAAAACAGGAGTACGACAGGGATGCCCCTTATCAACAACATTATTTTTGACAGTCATAGATTGGGTGATGCGCCAGACAACAGAGGGTAGTCCAAGAGGAATTAGATGGTCAACGTTTTCTACACTGGAAGATTTGGAATATGCAGATGACATTGCACTAGTCGCGCATTCACACCAACACATTCAAGACAAAACCGATAGACTGAATAAGTATGGCCAGCAGGTTGGCCTGAACATCAATTTGAAGAAGACAGAGGTCATGACACTAAATGTGAGCAATCCTGAGCCAATAACAGTAAGGAACCAGAAGTTAGAACAGACAGACACATTTACTTACCTAGGAAACATAGTAACACCTGACGGCGGAACAAGCAAGGACATTAACAACAGAATGAATAAAGCGAGAACAGCCTTTGCTGTTCTCAACAACATTTGGAAGTCTTCCCAGTACAGCACAAACACCCAATTAAGACTGTATGAGAGCTGTGTACTTTCTGTGCTTCTCTATGGTGCGGAATGTTGGAGAGTAACAGAGAAGGAAATGTCGAAACTGTCCTCCTTCCACACAATCTGCCTAAGGAAAATTCTCCGAATCTTTTGGCCAAACACCATCAGCAACCAAGAGCTACTTATTCGGAGTAACCAGGAGGACATGCACACCATCATAGCTGGCAGACGCTGGAGTTGGGTTGGCCATGTCCTCAGAAGGGACCCTGATACCATCGCAAGAACAGCTATGCTATGGACCCCCGAGGGAAAGCGAAAGAGAGGCCGACCAAAAACAACTTGGCGGAGAACTGTGGAAGCTGAGATGCAAAGAATGAACCACAGTTGGGGCACTGTAACGAAGGATGGCCGCCGACCGAGCAAAGTGGAATCAATTTGTTGCTGCCCTACAAGACGCCACCAGGCGTGATGGCCGCTGACTGCTTTGACGGTTGGCGGTTATGGATCAAAGAAGAAGAAGATTATCTTAATAGACACAAAATGAATACATACTGGAGAGAAGCCTTACAAGTGATGTTTGTGAAATAGTGTTTACTCAGTCTTCTAGTCTGAAAATACACAAAATAATACATACTGGAGAGAAGCCTTTGTCACGAATTGGATTTAAGACTAGAGGCTGTCTAAATAAGAGACAAGACACTAGTGGGAAGAAAGACTGAGAAAGATAGATTAGAAGAAAATGAGTGAAGGTATGACAGTTGAAACTATTGGCTCCGAGGGGTGAGAACTGGAATTGACTCTCCGTCGCCACTCCGGATGCCTTAAATAGCTATAGCTTCAACCACCTCTAACTACCCTAAGGGGATAAGGTTACTTAAAATCACATACACTATGATACAGACAACATATAGCTACTGTACGTAAATACAAGTGACTGATCCAGACTACAATTAAAACAAGTTTATTTACACACACCAAAAATCCAATACATGTCAAAAAAATAAAGTGCATGTATGCACACCTAAAAAAAAAACAATCAAGCACAGTTAAAATGATTTAACATCAACCCGACCTTTCACCCACAATTGAAACCTGTATGTAGGAAGAGGTTAAGTTAAACAAAACCACACTGAACTTGGTGGGTCTCAAATTCCGAGCCGCCACTCCAACTATCTATTCTAAATTATACTCTGAACTCCACTGTTCAGCTGGAAAACCTACAACCTGTCTACACAATCTCTGTAAAGACTTTGTTTCTACACAGCCTATTCTGAAACTCCCGAACACTCCTCCACAACTAACTTCCTCACTAAAACTTCAGTAGCTGTCCTCTGCTATGATCTTTCAACAAAACTCGTTGTCAGTTCTGTCTTTCTGCTCTAACATCTGTAGAGGGTATTTTAACCATGTTTCCCTCCACAATTCGGTAGGTGATGTCTAGGGTTAAAACTGGATACAGGACTTGAAAATGTAGTTGTTTCTCTACTGACAAATCTGGATTCACCTGCCCGGTTATCCCTCTCTGGGTTTAGGGCCTTCAGCTTTATTATGGCCGGGAAGAAGCGAAATTACGATGATGCTAGCAGCATGCCAATTTGCGTGCGTAACTATACGAAGATGGCTGTATACCGCTCTACCTATGTCCCAGTCTTGACATATGGATGCGAGTCATGGGCAATGACTACAACCCACAAAAGCCAAATCCAAACCTCAGAAATGAGGTATCTGAGGAAGGTGGTTGAAGTAACAAGAAGAGACATGGTACGCAACCAGACGATACGTCAAGGCCTAAAATCCTACCCCCTACAGACCCAAGTAGAACAGTCCCAATTAAGATGGTTTGGCCATGTCTGCAGAATGGGAGAAGATCGGATACCACGACAAGCATGGGAAACAAAGAGCCAGGGATCCAGACCCCCAGGACGACCCAAAGTCCGCTGGGAGGACAACATTAGACAATCTTAGAAGGACCGAGGGCTAGAATGGAACCAGGCCAAGAGGAAGACAGCTGATAGGATAGTCTGGCGCTCTCTCTTCCAAACCTTTACACCTCACGGTAGAAGAGGAACGACTAAGTAAGTAAGTAAGTAACTATACCGAGCTCAGAGCTCAGGATTTTTCTGACAAATCCTTTTCAACTGGAGAATGTCTTCCCTGCCTGGGAAAACGTATTTCTCTTCTTCTTCCGCCTCTGGCAATATCTCAAGCTCTGCGTTTTCTGAGATGCCAAAACTTTGCCGTGGGGAAATTTGTAGTGTCAAATTTCGCTCTCTTCCACTGCTGTGACCTGCTGTTAGACAAAATAAAATGCAACAGCTGAACAACACATCAATCATATACCCCTTCTTCTTTGATCCTTAGCCGCCGACCGTCAAAGCAGTCAGTGGCCATCACGCCTAGTGGCGTCTTGTAGGACAACAACAAATTGATTCCACTTTGCTTGGTCGGCGGCCATCCTTCGTACAGTGCCCCAACTCTGGTTCATTCTTTGCATCTCAGCCTCCACAGTCCTCCGCCAGGTTGTTTTTGGTCGGCCTCTCTTTCGTTTTCCTTCAGGGTCCAAAGCATAGCTGTTCTTGTGATGGCATCGGGGTCTCTTCTGAGGACATGGCCAACTCAGCTCCAGCGTCTGCCAGCTATGATGGTGTGCATGTCCTCTTGCTTGTTCCGAGTAAGCAGATCTTGGTTGGTGATGGTATTCGGCCAAAAGATTCGGTGAATTTTTCTTAGGCATGTTGTGTGAAAAGAGGACAATTTCGACATTTCCTTCTCTGTAACTCTCCAGCATCCGCACCATAGAGAAGCACAGAAAGCACACAGCTCTGATATAATCTTAATTTTGTGCTTGTGCTGTATTGGGAGGACTTCCAGATGTTGTTTAGGCTAAAAAAAAGCTGTTCTTAGCTTAGAGTTTTCATTCTGTTGTTGTATGTCTTTGCTATGGGCCCGCCATCCTGGTGTTTATCTAATGCATCCTAGTATGTGAAGGTATCTGTCTGTACCAATTGCTGATTCCTTACTGATATGGGCTCAGGGTTGCTCACATTGAGCGTCATGACCTCAGACTTCTTTAAATTGATGTTCAAGCCCACCTGCTGACTAAACTTATAAGTCTTATCCGTATTTTTTCCTGGATCGTTTTTGATGTGAATGTGCTAGTAGTGCAATGTCATCTGCATATTCCAGATCTTCCAATGTAGAAAATGTAGTCCATCTTATTCCTCTTGGATTGCCCTCTGTTGTCTGGCGCATCACCCAGTCTATGACTGTTAAAAATAGAGTGGTTGATAAGGGACATCCCTGTCATACTCCTGTCTTCACCTCAAAGGTTAGGTTGCTCTGCCCAACACTACACGTAAAGTTGGCATAGAGGCTTTTTATGATTGACACTATGCAGCTTGGAATTGCATAAACCCTCAGTATTTTCCATAAACTGTCCCTATGTATGCTGTCAAAAGATCCTTTTCAAAATCAACGAAGTTAATGTACAGCTGTTTTTGCCATTCTGAGCACTGCTCTATAATGTTCCTGATAGTGAATATATGATCTACACATCTTCTGTTCTTTCGAAATCCTGCTTGTTCTTTCCTCAGTTTGTGGTCTACTGCTTTTGAAATTCTCTGTATAATTATCATCCTAGTATTTTGCTGGGAACTGAGAGAAGAGTGATTCCTCTCCAATTATTGCAGTCTGCAAGATCTCCCTTCTTGGGCAATTTGACAATTATTCCTTTGTTCCACTCTGATGGTGTTGTCCCCGTTTTCCACACTTGTGCAAACTGTGGTTCTAATAGTTCTGCTGCTAGCTCAGGGTCTGTCTTAAATAGCTCTGCATTTAAGTTATAATGGCCAGGAGCTTTTCCGTTCTTTAACCCTTTGATTCTTCTTCTTCTTTGATCCATAACCACCAACCGTCAAAGCAGTCAGCGGCCATCACGCCTGGTGGCGTCTTGTAGGGCAGCAACAAGTTGATTCCACTTTGCTCGGTCGGCGGCCATCCTTCGTACAGTGCCCCAACTGTGGTTCATTCTTTGATTGCTGTGATGATTTCTTTTCGTGGAATGTCTGTATTTACATCTAGATCGTTTTCAGCCTCAGGAATACTCAATTGTGTCTCTGGTGGTTCCCTGTTCAGAGTTTCTCTGAAGTGCTCTGCCCATCTTGTTTCCTGTCCCTCTGCTGTCGTGATGAGATTCCCTTGCTTATCTCTTACTAATGTAATATTGTTTGCACCTCGTTTTCCGCTGATGAATTTAGTTATTTTGTATACTGTGCTTTGTTAATTTCACAGTGCTGCCTCTTCTGCCTGTCTTGCAAGATCGTCTAGGAAATTCCTTTTGTTGGCTCGGGTTTGGCGTTTAACTTCCTTGTCCAGCTGACTGTACTGTTCGCTATATAGTTGCTTTAACTTGGGGGACTTCGCTTCTGTTTTCTTTCTTTTAATTTCCTTTCTCAGTGTTATGGTGTTTAATGTTTCTGGTGTTATCCAGTCTTGCTTCTTCCTTTCCTAGAATCCCAAGCATGATTTGCTGCTTTCCTTATATATTGTTAAAATGGTGTTGAATTTCTGGTCTATATCATCAGTCAATGTCTTTTCCTGACTTTTTGCAAATTGATATCGTTTCTTTATGTCAGCCGCAAAAGCTTTTCTGGTAAGGGGGTCCTTCAGTTTGCTGATGTCAAACCTTTTCTGTGTCGTTGCAATTGATCCAGCCCTTCTTAGTTTCACTTTCAGTTTTGCTACTACTAAATGGTGATCACTTCTCATATCTGCACCTCTTCTTACCTTCACATCTTGTAATGCATGTCTCCGTCTACCGTTAATCATGATGTGGTCTATCTGGTTTTTGTCCTGACCATTTGGTGATTCCCATGTTAATTTGTGAATTTCTTTGTGTGGGAAAAGTGTTCCTCCAATGACCAGGTTGTTAATACTACAGAAACGTATTAATTTATCCCCATTTTCGTTTGCTGTTCCGCTGCCGCATTTCCCCATTACTCTTTCATTATATGTATTGTGTGTACCAACTTTCGCATTGAGGTCTCCCATTACTATAATAAGATCATATCTAGGCGTGTCTTCCATTTCTTTCTGCAGTTGTTGATAGAATTCATCCTTGACCTTTCATCGCTGTCATTCGTTGGTGCGTAGCATTGTAGTATTGGTGAATCTACCTCTTAATCTTAACAGTCTGTTTCCATTCCAGTAATGTCCTTTCTATTCCTTTCTGTAAAATAATGGCTACGCCTTCATTGTGCTGTCCATCCTCTCTTCCAGAGTAAAGTACTGTTTCTCCTGTTGCTGTTTTAACTTTTGCTGCCCCTGTCCATCTGCTCTCGCTTATCCCTAGAATGTGTAACCTATAGTTTCTCATTTCTGCCGTGATCTGTTTTAGTTTACCCGTCTCATTCATTGTCCTGACATTCCAAAATCCTATTCTTGTATCATGTTTTGCAGTCAGGACGTCCGTTTTCATGTCAGTGGCTTCCTTTCGGCTTTCACCACTGACAGTCATACGAGCCTCAGACTCCGGATGTCCGTCCCGCAGCAAAGTTTGTTTATTTGTTATCGTTTCCGTAACTTCAAATTTTTTTTTTACATAGACAGGGGTGTCAGCCCTATGCTAAAACCCCCAACCTGGAGGACCAGGGTGTCTGCTTTCGTCTGACCCCTGCCCACGCAAACCTGTCCAGCTTGGTAGAACCTTCCAGGAGTAAAACTCCCGCTGGCATAGCTCTGGGGGTAATCATGGTACGCAAGCCGCCATACCTCGACAAGGTATTGACACCGGTGATGGCAGAATATACTCCTCATCTCATCTCAGCCCGTAACCCGTCATGGGTCGTAGGGGTGCCATGGTGGAAGCATCAGCAGACAGGGTCCTCCACTGCTCTCTATCCTCAGCAATGCGTACAAGTGTGGAAAAACCGTGTCCTGCCCATTCTTTGATGTTATCAGCCCAGGATTTTCTCTGCCTTCCTCTTCTCCGTTTACCTTCGACTGTTCCCTGAAGGATCGTTTTGGAAAGGGAGTCATGACGAGTTACATGCCCAAACCAGGCAAGCTTTCGACGTTTCACTATTGACAAAAGTGGTTCTTGGTGGCCTGCATAGGTGTTTATCTTCTCTCTAACATAGACATTTGTTTTGTGCTCTTTATAGCAAATGCGCAGAATTCTTCTATAACATTTATGCTCGAAAGCCTGAATCCTTCGCTCTGTATCTGCAGTGAGTGTCCAGCCCTCACACCCATACAAGAGAATAGATAATACAAGTGATTTTTATAATTTGATCTTCACAGGAAAACTGATGTTACTTTTCCAGATCACATTCAACCTTGTCATGGCAGCTGAGGCCATCTCAAGTCTTGTCTTGATTTCTTTAATTGATCTTCCATCACTGCATATAGTGGACCCAAGATATTTAAAGGTGTTAACTTCTTCTAACGTTTGCCCATTTAACGTAATGTTGGTCGGAACATGTTTCTTATGGCTATTCACCAATATCTTGCTTTTTTCTATATTAATTTCCATCCCATACGTTCTTGTTACTTTCTCCAGTCTAGAGGTAAGGTCTTGAAGTTCTGATTCTGATCCAGCTATCAGATCAATATCATCAGCAAAACGTAGGTTGCACAGAGGTTGGCCTCCAATCGATATGGTTGATTTATAATCATAGAGAGCCTCCTGCATAATATGTTCCAGATATATATTAAAGAGCACTGGTGACAGGATACATCCTTGGCGAACTCCTACAGTTGTTTTGAAAAATTCTCCAATGTCGTTGCTTGCAAAAACAGCACTGCTTGCGTCCTTGTATAGTGCTTCAATGATATCTATGATGTTAGTATCAAAATTGAATACTCCTATATAACCAATAACTCCCTTACTTCCTAACACCCCTGTCTATCCCTCTCTGTGCACCACAATACAAAATATTTATGCCCCAGAAAGTCAGCTCCCCCACACAACTCCCTTTTCTTCCCTCTATCCGATTCCAAAGTAAACATCACCCAGGTAATACCCTCGGGCTGATAATCAACTCGCAGACTGGCTGACCTAGGGTTCTGCATGAATAGCTACGAGTCACAACAGTTTTTCACTGAGGGCTACCTGTCCAAAATACTTTGGGCCACAACTACGCTGATCCTTGATGAATCAATGATCAACACCAAAATAAAACTAGACCTCACTAGGAATCATTAAATTCCCGTCCCGTAAAATTAATTATATCCCAAAATGTAATAAACCATTATTTTAAGGTAGCCGTGTGGTAGAAAAATGAATTTTTCTTATATATTACTTTACATTTTGCCTATATATGTCAAAATGTTCCTTTGTAAGAGAGAAATCTAACCATATGAGTGATTGCATAATTATGCTAATTAGCTATTCAAAATGGCCGCCGCAGTATACAAAATGCAGGGTTATTTTAAACCCACATTACATAATTATTTCTCAACTTATAGAGTTTAAATTCTGCATACAAGTCCACAAGTGAGTGCATTATGTCCTAAACAAAAAATATTTGGGATATAGCATGAACTATGTGTGACCATTTGTAAAAAACTAAAATTGGAAATTTATAGAACCTCATTAGTATGCAAAACATCTGTACAATTAAAACAAATTGAGAGGGCAAATCAAAATTTGGTTCAGGACAAGGTTTAAGATGTTAAGAAACACTCTGCAAAGTTTCAGAGCATTCCAACAATTCATTCTTGAGATATCGCGTCTCAAAATGTACCTGCCATGCTAAATAGGGAAAGTAAGAAAAAGAAGAAAAAATTTGTTAACAAACATTTATTTTGTGCACTTACCTTATCTTAAATACCTTCAAGAGTATACATATCCCCTTCCTTTGTATTTTAATTTCTTTAGCAGCCTCAGACATACTTTCTTCAGCCACTGTCATGCACTTACATAACAATGTCTCTATAACTATGTCTTGTCATTGGTGGCGGGGCACTAGTGTGCAAGCTAAACTTTTCAAGCGCTACTTGGCCTCGGCCGAGTGATCGTACAAACATTACCATCCTTACATTGATTTCCTTGTTCTTTTTTTGTGTTTATCCCTGTCTCCTCTACATTTTCTGCATCTCCTGATGTTGTGAAAGATGTTTCCCACAAGCAGTTGCTACATTTGACAACGATTGTGTAACAGAAACCTTGCTTTGAATCTCCATTGAGCCTACATGACACTATAAATCCACAACATTGTACACATCTCATGTTTATGAATTGCGCGTATAGTTGTGTCTTGACTTCTACCTCGATCGTGCTAAACTGGTTACGCGAATATAAACTGAACAGGGGCGTTCAGGCCAAAACGTAATAATGACAGTGGCACGTCAAATCAAGGCCTGAGCCAACTGAAGCACACTGCATCGACCGATTCAAAGTTAATACAATATTTTTTTTATTCAACGACGACTTTTGACGGGACAAGACATTCGATAAGGACGTTTGACAGTTCATAATCACATGATGCAGGTAAAGTAATTTTCATTGCAGTCATCCAATTAAACAGTTCAAGACCAAGTCCTTTCAACAACTTATAGTTGGGTATTTGCATTCATAATATAAATTACGAGGCAGTTAAATCATAAGGTGAGTACACTAACGGATGACCTTTCTCCCAAGGACGGAGATCCTCGTTATGCTTCAACGCATCTAAGGTATATAATCCATGTCTTTTATAATTGGCCTCAAAAATAATCAGATATGGAACATCTGAACATTTCATTAATGACAGTTGTCCTTGTACATAAATTATATTTAGGTTTAGTCCTCTGATTGACCTTTCTCATATGCCGTTACTCGATTGACGGCTGTACAATACATTATCTCGGTAGTTAGTTCTCTGTAACTACAATTTCTTTACAATATATATTTAGGCTGGCTATCAATGATTAAACTTCAGACGTAATCCATTTCGTTACAGTCGGGTGACTGTCTCGACTAGATGATACGCTGACGTGAAGACAAGCGTTAAAAATTATCATTAAAGCTTTGCTTTAATTTGACGACGAAACACTTACGTAGTCGACAACCGGCAATGACTTCTATCCAAAAGGCCGGGTCGAAGAAGAAATATGTTTACCCATCACAAGGGTTTCAAAATACACAGACCACAGATCTGATACGAAAAAGCCAGCTTGCTTGTTCAAGCGCCTACGTCATCTCCCTTGTTTGGCAACAAGCGTGCGAGAAAATATTTTTCCCAAAATTGTACGCTATCGTGCGAGATAAATTAAATATACAATTATCTTCTTAATACATATGCTGGTGCGTACCAACTTAACTGCAGCCAGACTCATGTCCACTTTTGCTACAGTTAAGGTACACAAAAAGTACGCAACAGTTAACTTTCCCCCCCCCCCCCCCTCCCCCCCTCGAAAAAAATATAATTCTATTATTTTTTTTAAAATATAATAACCGAGGAAAGGTGAATCAGATTTACATCTTCATATGCTAATAATAAACTACCTATATATTAATTAATAATAACAGAGAGAATATAAAATAGAATTCAACTCAAATCAACAAAAGATATGCAAGGAAACATACAACCACTATTGACCAACTTTGGAACAATGTGCAGAAAATTAAAGTATTAAGGATTATTGAATTAAACCGAATGTAAAAACAACTAACACGAAATGTTAATAAATGAATTTAAATAAAAGAGATGAGAATGCATCAAAAATGATAAGTGAACAAGTAAAAGAATACGAATAAAACACGGGAAGTGATCAACACACTTAACTGCGTCTAAAGATAATTAGGAGTACTACTTAATTACGAATGCTAAATCACTACATATCATGAGTGACCATTACTAGTTCTAATAACTAGTATTAAAATCATTCTAGTTAAATATTGTTGATGTGGTTGATAATGCTCGTTTTCTTCTTTCTATCATCGTAACTGTGTATACATCAGAGCAGCTATCACATTGATAAAGCTTGGTACTTTGCATCAATATCGATAAACACCTTTTCTTTCTTGTGGTAATAATAAAGGCTGTTATTTTAGAATGCTGTATACTGTGTTTTGTCAGTGTACGTTGTGAAGATGTACTGGGACCGAATAGTCAACTCAAACAACCGAGCACAGTGTCAGGTATACATGTCACCTTGTCCTGGGACACAATGAGGCCCTGACAAGAATACAGTGTTGACAATGAGTGTTGCAGTAAATGTCAATGCGCGAATGTGTAGACTGTTCTGTGGAGTTGACTGAAGGTTCAAACACTCATTCATACGTGTCTAGAAGTTACTGATGCAGACTACTGTAGACATTTCAATAGTTTAATTTGACGCACACACTTGACAGAATGGGTACAGTTACAGGACCATAAGTCGACATAAACAGCATAGTGTTGATCAATGGACTACCGTCATAAATTAGCATTCATGTAGAATAATCTTGCAATGGAACGTCTGTAAAACACCAACAAACGCTCTCCCGGCGTTATAGAATCACAACTGGGGAACTCATAGACTAAACAATCCTGGAAGAAACTATCTTCGTCCCCAAGATAAATTAAAGAGATCACAAACTCTTGGGCATCTCTACGACATGACTTCCCGCCATAGGCTTTGACAACCGAAGAACACTCTAACGTATCTTCATCCGCCGAAAACACCTGACCCCCTAAAGTACAGTACAAGAAACAATAGTTCCACTTAAACATACTAAGATATCAAGATATAAGAATACTCGTCCTACATAGACAAGATCTACACATAGATTCGGGCCATAGACATACTGAAGCAAGAACAATCTATTCCTAACCAAACACCGAATCGATTCAAGATAAGTCTAATCCTCCGCTGAGTTCGATTCTTAGAACGATACAAAGAGCGATAACTCACAGAATGAATACTTATTGCCTAATCTGAGTTCCGTCCCTCAAGACCAAAACATGCATTCAAAGATGAATATATCTTTATCAGACAATTAAAACATTTTACATTTGTATGCGTAATCCGTGCCACCAAAGAATATGTGCGCAACAGATTACCACACCCCCCGGGAAAAAAATGAAAATCATTTTTTTTTCTTTATCTGAGAGCAACATACAATAGGCTCCTAACGCATGAACAGTGCGCAGATGAGAAATATCTGGAATTATTTAAGCCAGATTAATGCAAAATCTCAATCTCTCAGAGAAAGCATTTCTCTTAAGCATAAGTGTTTCCAGGGAGGTGTCACCAACGCATACTAGTATAATTGCAATGATACAATGCATATAACAATTTAAGTTTAAGCATTCCAAGTACATGATTGACAAAAAGAAAAATCATCAACGAGTACCGGTGAATATATATCAATGAACGTAGTGTCATTACGAATTACAATGTGTATGTATTTTGATATAGAAAAGAAAAATCTGTTGTCGAGTTGGAAGTGTTAAGAAGTCCCAGACTCAACAGTTAAGTGGAATCATGTGGGCATCTAGACAGAATGTCTGCCATCACATTATCTGATCCACGGATAGCTCGTACCGAAAAATGAAAAGGTTGAAGAGCAATTGCATATCGAGTAGACCTCGAACTCTTCAAATTTTTCTTCTGAATAGCTGTAAGAGCTTTCTGATCGGTTTCTACTATAAAATGTGCGCCTAGAAGGAATCTTTGTAATTTGAGAATTGACCATACCATAGCCAACAGTTCACGGTCTAAAACCGAATAATTCCTTTCTGCAGCATTAAGCTTTCTGGAAATATGCATTACAGGATGCAGAGTTCCAGAGTACTCTTGCATTAGTGCCGCTCCAATCCCAGTGGATGAAGCGTCACTACGAAGAACAAATGTCTTATCTTTAGTAGGCAACACTAAAATAGGTGCAGTAGAAAACATAGTTTTGATCTTATCCAAAGAGGATTGACATTCTTGAGTCCAATGGACTATATTATGAGACCCTTTCTTTAGCAAGGTAGAAAGAGGTGCCATGATTGAGGACAGATTCGGAATGAATCGTCCATAGAATTGTATAAGACCGAAGAGACTTCGCACTTGCTTCTTAGTCTTAGGAATAGAAATGTTAAGTATTTTACTTGTATTATGGTCCTCTGTCTTTAGGAAACCATGCCCGACACGGTGACCTAAGAAAGAAATTTCGCTAAAACCAATGCAGGCGATTAGAATGGTTTTCGCTGTCAGGTTATACTCGCGTAGAGTAGATAGCAATTCAACTAACCCTAAATAGTGATCTTCCCAAGTATCGCTGAAAAGACAGATGTCGTGACTAGGTACGCAATGACATCTGACCGATAGGATAGAATTCTATCTACGCATCATGCGTACGAATGTAGCTGGTGCGTTCATAAGGCCGAAAGGCATGAAATTCCATTGAAAAAGGCCTCTAGGTATAGAAAAAGCAGTAAAAGGTTTGGGCGCGTTCAGAATAGAGGAACTTGCCAATATCCTTTAGACAAATCTAGTTTAGTGAAAAAATGCGATTTAGAAAGCTTATTAAGTAGCTCTTCTAGTAAAGGCATAGGTTCACGCATCAAACTTCGTGACTTGAGTTCAATTTTGCGATAGTCAACGCACAGACGTATGTTATTGTATTTTTTACGGACAATAACCATCGGCGAAGAATACGCAGAAGTTGATGGTTCAATTACTTTTAAATCTATCATCTCATCCAACTCCTTTTCAACCTGTGCTTGAAAATGTATAGGAATAGGATAAGGTCTGACTCTAATAGATGATTAATGGTCATTTAGAATAATGTCATGTTCAATGACATGAGTTTTGTCCAGAATTCAGTAAGGACATCCTGAAATGTTTGCAACATAGTTGAAACTTGTCGCTGTTCTCCTAGAGACAAATCAGGAGAGACAGTAACGTTATTCCATGATTCACTAGAATGAAGTGGGATCATTGGAAGAGGAAGATTTACATCTGAAAAACTTGTTTCCTCATCCTGTATTACAGACAGTGATGAGTAATGACCATGTTGGACTGGTGATTCGTCCGTTGCCTAAAAAATAGGCTGTAAATAATCCGGACGTTCATGGAATTCCGTAAGCATATTGATGTGGAAGGTTTTACGCTTCCCATCAATATCGACAATGTAGTCAACATCGGAAATTTTCGAGATTATATCGTACGGACCTTTCCAAGAAATAAGAAGTCTGTTTTCCCTACAAGGTAGCAAAACAAATGCTTTGTCACCAGGACAAAGTTGTCGTAAGGTTCTTTTCTTATTGGCAAATTGTCTTGCTTTCTCCTTAGCAAAGTCAGAAGAAGAAGTTGCCAATTTGCATGCTTCGATAATCTTTTGTCTCAGCGCGATGACATATTCGTAAGAAGATTTTGTGTCATCGGTAATTTTATCAGCGGTTATGAGATCATGAAGCAAAGACATAGGGCCGCGCGGTCGCGCGCCAAAGACAAGTTCAAAGGAAGAAAATCCTTTATGTTCATTGGGGACCTCTCTGTACGCGAAGAGGGCCGCGGGTAAAACCCTATCCCAATCTTGAGGATGATCCTCAGTTATCTTCCTTAATAAGTTCTTGAGTGTTCTATTTAGCCGTTCGACCATCCCATTGGACATAGGATGATAGATACTACTCAAAGATCGCTCTATCTGCAGAGTCGACATCACTTGAGACATGGTATCCGATATTAGTTGGGTGCCATGGTCTGATAATATTTCTCCGGGGAATCCCAGACGAGAAAATATAAGCCAAAGAGCATCTGCAATATCAGCAGTAGTAATGCTCTTCAGAGGAATAGCCTCTGGCCAACGTGTGCACATGTCCACACACGTTAAGATAAACTGATGTCCTCTAGCAGATTTGATCTTAAATGGACCAATGATGTCTATCGCCATTTTCTGAAATAGTCGAATAGGAATGTCTGCAGATTGAATAGGTGCAGCATGACGTGGACCTTTGGATTTGACTTCTTGACATACTGTACAAGATTGACAATAAGTCCGTATGTCTTTGTTCACAAAAGGCCAAAAGAAAGCCGCAAGAACTCTTGACTTTGTACGGGAAAAACCCATATGTCCAGCACACTGAGAGTCGTGTACATGTTGTAAGATTTTAACTCTCAAATTCTTGGGCACAAGAATCTGAGAATGACTTGACTTGGCGGAGTCTTGCACCATACGCACAAGTACGCCATTCTTCATTGTAATCCAAGATTTACGCTTTGTATCTTTATTCGGATCACCTTTCGTTGCAAGAGTGAAGAATTTCTTTAGAGTCAGATCCTCTTCTTGCTGTTTTATAAACGAGTCACGAGAAATTACCAAGGGATCATCTTGGTTATGCACTTCATTATCTTCAGTAGGTGAAGATTGAGGCACATTAAGAGCTTGAACTCTAGTGAATACAGCATTAGCGGTTTGCATATTCTGTTTTTCCCAAACGGAAATTTGTTGTGGAGTGCATTCTTTGACTCCGTGAATACGACCGATGATAAAATCAGCGATCGGATTCGGCAGAAGACATGCTTGTACATCTCCTGTAAAGAAAGGAGTAGCAATCCTAATGATAGCAGTAGAGTATTTCTCTAAGGTGCCGCCAAATGTTACACATTTGACTACTTTTCCAGTGGCACGAGAAGGATCTACAAGCGACTGCCTCACTCCAATGGTGGTGCACCCCTAATCGAAAAGAACTGCGACTGGAGTACCATCAACTAAACCTCTATTGAAGACAAGAGAACCTCTTCCATCATGCGCGATTGACGCAGGAAGAGCGGGTAGAGGATGGCCACAAATTAAAGTGGACACCGTAGTTGGTTCAAATAATGTTTTGCATTGGGGGCACTGAGATGCTCTCCCAAAATCAAAAGTGGCTCATGCCATATTATTAGCATCCTCATTATCTTTAGTCTGTTTATAGGCTTCATGTGACTCTTGCTGTGCAGAGTTTGCATGATAATGAGATTTATGTTTTTTGTATTGGGATCTACCTCGATTATTATTGCCTCTGTAATCATTATTATTCCCTCTATTGTAACCCCTATTTGGGTTTGAGTCATACTTCTCATGGTTACCATTATCATATTCATTATAATGAGTATCTCTATAGTTATGGTCTTGTTGTCTCCATGGTGGATGACTTGGATAGTTCCTATATTGACTTCCTCTACGGAAATGTCTATAATTATGACCACCTCTGTATCGAGGGCTGTCAGCTTGTCTCCAGTTCTTCGCAGAAGAACCCTGAAATGATTGGTTTCCTTGGTTTTGATAACTATTATGGTTACCTTTCTTTCCAAACTTGTTTTGTTGTCCCTGAAATTTGTGTGAATAATTAGGGTTGTATGGTGTTGCAGATGCAACTGGCATACCTTCTTTAATCTTAGTGTTGCTAAGAGTTACGTCAGGGTGTGCAGTGACGTATTGGTCACAATATTCTTGCATTTCTTTTAGTGTCTTGGTTCTTGACAGGAGCTTTCGAATCTATCAGCTTCTTTGTCTAATCTCTTTTGTTCAGCATCTCTGTCTAATCTTTTCTGTTCAGCCTCAGCTTCTTTGTCTAATCTCTTTTGTTCAGCATCTCTGTCTAATCTTTTCTGTTCAGCCTCAGCTTCTCTTTCTAATCTTTTTTGTTCAGCCTCAAATTTTTTTTCTTCCATTTGAAGCTTTCTTTCCTCAGCAGCAGCTTTTTTCTCCTCAGCAGCAGCTTTTCTCTCCTCAGCTTGCATCTGCAATCTTAAATTCTCAGCATCTATCTTCTTTTGTTCAACTTCTGCTTTCCTTTTATTTTCCTCTTTTTGCTTCTTCTCTTCTGATTTTAATACCATTGCGAATTGAGCAGTTGCAAACTCCTCTAATTCCTTACCAGACTTATCAAGGGATTTCCCTTGTGCAATAAAGTATTCCAATGTAGACATGATGCCTAATAATGATTGCAATCAGTTGACACAAAAATGTAACCTATCTCCTAATAAACAGGAGCAAGTTCTCAATGAACTTAATTAATTAGTTCACAATCCCAATCTCTGTGAAAGACAAGCCTTACAAAGGTCTTGTATACTTCCTTGTACTACAATAATAATAATCAAGTACTGGTCTATACTATAACATACGTGTAATCAACTATCTCTTATCATATGTCAACCAAAGACATTAACAATGGACAAGCATAAAAGACAATATGAAAACAATTGCAGAAATCAACTAAGTCAAATAGAGAAATCAATGAAAATAATCACAGAATCTGTGACGACAACTGCAATGAAATCAACAAGACAAATAACGCCACAGTGTATAAACATAAATGGTGTATAGAACTGAAAGATACGAAAGGATAGACCTACAAATACAAACAAATAAAACAAAACTAAGGAACACAAAATTATTAACAAAAACAACGAAGAAAAGAACACCTCATCACAACTAACAAAAATAGCACCAAATGTTGCCAGCAGATTTCCAATAAAGAAAATTGCTCCCTATAGAACGCTAATATAAGACCAATATCACTCGGTATACCTTATACTAGTCTCCTCCCAACCAGGCCCGCGACAGAGACACACAAATAATATGCAAACATAAATACATATAAACATGTAAACATAAATATATATAAAGCATAAATGCATATATCATCAATAAACTGTGATGTAGATAGAGTGTTGTAAAGAAGGCTCAGTTTAGAAATATAATGGCACAGTTTCTAATCAAAATAAATAAACTACCACTTTATTGAACTACAAATTCTGGCCTTAAATATTAAAGTTCAACACAATAGCAGAACATAAGAAGGTTCATCGTTGACGTGTAGACTTCTAGGTTCACTGTACTTCTGCTAACACAGTTAAATGTCCACTTGTAAACAACTTGCCGTGCTACGCTGTCTGTTCTATGAAATTATGCCTGTACGGAGCAAAATGTCAACAGCGGTGACCTAGATACAGTAATCGCTTCATGGGTCACGTGCGGAACTGTCAATCAGGTGTAGACTAACACTGCTGGTGTGTCGTATCAGGCGTCAGGGAAACAAACTGGTATCAGTAGCTGTTAACTTCTGGCAATGTCCACTGTGCAGGTTAAGCAGGTTGTAAAAAATCTGGCCTACCACATTGATACCGCTCGTTTTCTTCTTTCTATCATCGTAACTGTGTATACATCAGAGCAGCTATCACATTGATAAAGCTTGGTACTTTGCATCAATATCGATAAACGCCTTTTCTTTCTTGTGGTAATAATAAAGGCTGTTATTTTAGAATGCTGTATACTGTGTTTTGTCAGTGTACGTTGTGAAGATGTACTGGGACCGAATAGTCAACTCAAACAACCGAGCACAGTGTCAGGTATACATGTCACCTTGTCCTGGGACACAATGAGGCCCTGACAAGAATACAGTGTTGACAATGAGTGTTGCAGTAAATGTCAATGCACGAATGTGTAGACTGTTCTGTGGAGTTGACTGAAGGTTCAAACACTCATTCATACGTGTCTAGAAGTTACTGATGCAGACTACTGTAGACATTTCAATAGTTTAATTTGACGCACACACTTGACAGAATGGGTACAGTTACAGGACCATAAGTCGACATAAACAGCATAGTGTTGATCAATGGACTACCGTCATAAATTAGCATTCATGTAGAATAATCTTGCAATGGAACATCTGTAAACACCAAGATTTCCATTGTTTATCAATACAGTCAGTAGACCTTACTGACCGAGCATGTCAATTAAGCAATACTGTTCAAACTTGACTCCTAAACAGGACCTCTTTCTAGCGAAGATTTCTTTAGGTAAATTACAGCAAATCTCTGTGAAGATAATGTTAACCCACTGGTATTGGGTTTTATTTATAATAGTGATCTCTCAATCATCACCTGATAATAAGGAAGCATTCCCGTTCTCTGCTTGATGATTTGCAATAAGTAGAATTCCAAAATAAATCGAATTCCACAATGGCTGCTGGTTCCCGGTTGAGCATCACTCACTATACGGATGTATAGCCAAATCTTCAATCGAAGCTTTGTTCATCAACAATAAATGATTCTACAAGGATCAGCATATTCTGTCCTCATAGTTGCTGCATATAAACATATTTAGTGCTGCTAGATAGTATGTCGTCCCGACATATTCATAGGTAAATTCATGTAAACGTCTGCCCATCTTAAGCCTAGGAATGAACGAAGTCAGCAAAAGTACGTTTACCTTGACATAAGAAAACACTAGCAAGCACAAACGCTCTCCCGGCGTTATAGAATCACAACTGGGGAACTCATAGACTAAACAATCCTGGAAGAAACTATCTTCGTCCCCAAGATAAATTAAAGAGATCACAAACTCTTGGGCATCTCTACGACATGACTTCCCGCCATGGGCTTTGACAACCGAAGAACACTCTAACGTATCTTCATCCGCCGAAAACACCTGACCCCTAAAGTACAGCACAAGAAACAATAGTTCCACTTAAACATACTAAGATATCAAGATATAAGACATACTCGTCCTACATAGACAAGATCTACACATAGATTCGGGCCATAGACATACTGAAGCAAGAACAATCTATTCCTTAACCAAACACAGAATAGATTCAAATAAGTCTAAATCCCTCCGCTGAGTTCGATTCTTAGAACGATACAAAGAGCGATAACTCCAGAATGAATACTTATTGCCTAATCTGAGTTCCGTCCCTCAAGACCAAAACATGCATTCAAAGATGAATATATCTTTATCAGACAATTAAAACATTTTACATTTGTATGCGTAATCCATGCCACCAAAGAATATGTGCGCAACAGTGGTCTTTGTGTGTATATGTTTATTTCCTGCTTCTAAGATGGCTGATTAAACATGTCAAGTCATATCCAGTGTGTGTTCAGGCTTCGTGATTATGCTTCATAATGTGAGAATGTATGACAGCCAGCCACGTCTCATTATATTTAACAACATTTACTACACACAACAGTAAATATCAACATGGTGGCAGTGGTGTTTATTTCTACAGAATTCGGACTATTCTGCTGAACATCTTCTAACACGTGTGCTGACATCATAGCCTTGCGGCGAGGTGACGATAAACTGGTAACACCAAGTTTAACTCTTCTGTTGGTAGGTTATTGCTTGCACACAATTATTAGACATTTCGTCATGTCAGAACGGCCCAAATTTCGGTTACCACCCTGCCTAGACATAAATAACGTTGAATCAGACACATTTAGTAAATGGAGACGACAGTTAGAACTATATATGGATGCAGCAGAAGTGGCCTCTAAACCTGATCCTGTTCGGGCGGCCATCATTCTTCACTGTGCTGGACCTCAAGCCGTTGAAGCTTTTGATCAACTTGCAGAGGAAGGAGACCACTCTAATCCTAATAAAATTTTCGATTTGCTCCAGAACCATTGTAGCTTACGAAGCAATGAAGTATTACATACGTTCAGATTCTGGAACACACCTCTTCAAGAGCCTTTTAATTCCTTTTTGACTGAGCTGAGAACTAAGGCAGACTTATGCAACTTTAACGACAAGGATCGTATGATAAGAGACAAAATTGTCTTTACTGTCGACAAAAGGTTACAAGAGAAGCTCTTGAGAGAAGCTGACCTCGATCTAAAGAAAGCCATTCACATATGCAGTCTTCGAGCAAACTGGAAAAGACATAAGAGAGATGAATAATACAGTACAACTTTCTGAAGCAAGGGTTGAAAAGGTACAGAAAAAATCACTCAACCATAAACCTCCCAAGAGAGACACTGGGCATGCTGCTGGTAAAGCCTGTCAAAGTAACACTGACAGTGGGTACTTTGAACCTAGAAAGGAGTGCCATTACTGTGGACAGAAACATCCATTGATTAAGAAAAAGTGTCCTGCATGGGGGAAGTTTTGCTCAAACTGTGGGGGAAGAAACCATTTCAAAGTTAAATGCAAGAAAGTTCACACTGTTCACACAGAGTCAGTGGAAGATTCTGAAGTTTTTCTAAATTGTGTGAAGTCTAGCAAAGCTTGTACATCTGCACAACTCATTGTCAATGGAAAAATGGTAAAATTTCAGCTAGACACAGCAGCTGATGTGAATACAATCTGTCAACGCTTTGTGATGCAAGAACAATTGTTACCCACTAAACAGAGGCTTGTTATGTGGAATGGTACTAAGATGACTCCACTGGGAGAAGTTCTATTAACTGCCGAGAATCCTAAGACTGGGATAAAACACAATATAAGGTTTACTGTTGTGAAAAATAGATTCACATGTTTGCTGGGCAACAACACACTGCAGGATCTACAGTTTGTGACAGTCAACACAAACAAATTTATTGCTAAGGTGGCTACTGACAGTTCAGATAATGATCATAACTCTGAAAACCATCTAGGTGCCCTGGGTGAAGCTGTGTTGCATAATGATCCTAATATTCGTCCAAAGGCACTGCCATGCAGAAAAATACCATTTTCACTTAAGAGCAAGGTAAAATCAGAGCTTCAAAATCTAATGAACAGAGGTATATTAATACCAGTACAGGAACCGACTGAATGGGTTATCCACATGGCTGTTGTTGAAAAGTCTGATGGTTCCTTAAGAATATGCATTGATCCTAGACCCCTAAATGAGGCTTTGCAGAGAGAGCATTACAGATTACCAACTTTGGATGATTTATTGCCTGAACTCAATAATGCCAAGATTTTCACAAAGCTGGATATCAAGGAAGCATTCTGGAATATCAAACTTGATGAGAAGTCTAGTAAACTTACAACAATGATTACACCTTTTGGTAGGTTCAGATGGTCTAGATTACCATTTGGGTTGAATGTAAGCAGTGAAATTTTCCAGAGGCATCTAGCACAAGCTCTTGAAAGTCTTCATGGTTTCATCAATGTTGCTGATGACATAGTTTTTTCAGGTTGTGGATCAAACGGACAGCAAGCAATTAAGGACCATGACCTGAAGCTTAAAGCACTGAAACATAGGTGTAAAGAGAAAGGCATTAAACTGAATGAAGCTAAAGCTCAAGAGAAGAAAGAAGAAATTACCTTCATGGATCACCTTATTACTGCTTGAGGTGTTGAACCAGACAAGAAAAAGGTTGAGACAATACTAAACATGCCCGTTCCTAAGGACTGTCATGAGGTTCGCAGATTTTGCGGCATGATACAGTATCTAGCAAAGTTTCTCAACAATTTTTCAGAAGTTCTTCATCCAATAAGAGAACTTACCCGTAAGGATACTCCCTTTATCTGGTCTGCTGAATGTGAACAAGCCTTCTAGAGAGTCAAGAAACTGATTACTTCTACTCCAGTACTCGCATACTATGATCCTGATGAATCTTTGTGTAATAAAGTTGATAGTAGCAGCTATGGACTTGGGGCTGTCCTCCTACAATATGGTCATCCAATAGAGTTTGCTTCATGAGCTCTAACTGAAACAGAACAACGCTGTGCTCAAATTGAGAAGGAACTCTTAGCTGTTGTATATGGTTTGGAACGCTTTGACCAGTACACTTATGGAAGGAAAGTTACAGTCGTCAACGACCATAAACCTTTGGCAGCCATCGTTAAGAAACCTCTGAGTCAAATTCCTCGAAGACTGCAGAATTTACTGATGCGCAGCCATCGACATGACTTTGAATTCCAATGGGTACAAGGTTCCGATCTTCTTATAGCCGACACACTGTCCAGAGTTTGTATTCATAATGTCACATTGGATTGCTTAGCTGATAGAGAGAGCAATGCAGGAGCTGATCCACCTGTAAGATTACCTGAAATACCAGATGTGATGATGGAAAAGATTAAAGCTGAAACTCTCAAAGACAGCGTGCTTCAGAAGTTGAAGTCGACCATTTTGCATGGGTGGCCTAAAAAAAGTCTGATGTACCAGCTGAGCTTATGCCTTATTTTGACATTCGTGACACTCTGACAACAGAACAATGCATAATACTTAAAGGAGAGCGTATTCTTATCCCAAACGCACTGAGGCATGAAATCAAGCAAAAGCTACACGCTGCTCATCTTGCATTTGACAGCATGATGCGCCAGGCCAGACGTTGTCTGTTTTGCATCGGCATGACGGCTGAGATTCGACAGATAGCTGACAGTTGTCCAGAATGTCAAGAAAGGAAGGCAAGGAGTACTAAAGAACATTTAAACCAACACTCAAGAGGTTTATCACCCTGGGAGAAAGTTGGCACTGACATATTTATTATAGAAGGCCGATATTATTTAATTCTGATTGACTACTTTTCCAACTTCATTGAAATAGACTTTCTACCTACAATGACAGCACAGTTAGTCATCAGGAAATTGAAGTCTCATTTTGCTGGTTATGGTGTTCCCAAAGTTATTATATCTGACTCAGGTACTCAGTTTACGTCTGCACAGTTCAGATCATTTACTGCTAGATGGGGAATACTTCATTTTAAATCAACACCAGGCCACCATAAAGCCAACAAATTAGCTGAATCTGCTGTGAAACTCATCAAGTGTATGATGAGAAAGACTGTTCAAAATAATACAGATGCATATGAGGCACTACTTGAACTTCGTAATACGCCGAGACAAGGGTTTGATAAAAAATCCAGCAGAAATAATGTTCAACAGGAAACTGCATACGCTGATACCTTCTGCAGTGAAACCCGTTGCATCTCACAGTAGAGTTATTGAAAGTAGAGAGGTTCCCCAGACTCGCAATGACATGTCATTGGGCCGAAGGGCTGAAAGCCCAAGTGCCGCTGGTTAAGAGAAAAAAAAGAGAAGAGAAATTGAAAGTAGAGGCAAGAGAGACAGGTCAGTAAAGACGTTGTATGATAAAACTGCTCATGATCTGCCCACGTTGTCTCACCAGCTCACACCTGATCTCGCGGACCTGGAAACTGATTTCTCCTCTCCAGTTCTACCTGAGCAACAGGTTGTTTTGCCAGACATGGAGAGCACTAGTGAAGGGAACAGTTCCAATCCTCCATAAGATAATCCTTCAACTCCAGCTACTTCTAGTCCTGGGAAAGCTGGCAAAGAACAGAGACATTCTCCCCTACCATCTAGCCCTAAGAGACCTCAAAGAGATTGCAAGAAACCCTCTTGGATGAATGACTTTGTTCACTCATAAAGAAGGGGGGAATGTTGATGTGGTCTTTGTGTATATATGTTTATTTCCTACTTCGTGCTTCTAAGATGGCCGATTAAACATGTCGAGTCATATCCAGTGTGTGTTCAGGCTTCGTGATTATGCTTCATAATGTGAGAATGCATGACATCCAGCCACGTCTCATTATATTTAACAACATTTACTACACACAACAGTAAATATCAACAAATATATTAAATATTAAACTAATTAATTAAGTTTAATTGTGAAAAGTTACTGAATCGTTTTCATATATTTAAAATGTTATTAATTCTAATAAATTTGTGAAGTCCGACTGTTATATTCGGAAACAATCAATAATACACACAGTTCCGTTATATTAAAATCCAAACACGTATAAATGTTACTTTCCGAGCCATCCAGCAATTCCAAATATTCCACTGGAAAAGTATCTAAATATCACATAGAATAATGTTTATATATATACTCAATGTAACTTTCGGAAGAAAATGTTATCAATTTATGAAGTTATATTCTTATCAATGTTATTGATAATTCACTGTTTTTGCCTTATCGCAATATAAATGAATGTTCAAACTTTATTCGAAAGTCAATGTAGATATCAAACGTTAATGATACAACTATTCAAAGTTCCATGAGTAGCAAGTTACAATTGCAGAGTTATCTGTGTAGAGGTTTCAATCTCTGCAGGGCGTAGCTTCTCGCTTGATTCATACAGACATCGGGATAAAATGTCCACCAAAACATTCTGGGAACCAGGTATGGAACGTATAGTAAAGCTGTAAGGTTGCAAGGATATCGCATATCTAGTAGATTTAGAGGATTTGACGTCTTTTGGTATTAAGAGCAGTGGGTGCTTTCTGGTCAGATTCAACAATGAAGTGTGATCCCAGTAAGTAACGCTGTAGTTTGGTAATTGACCACACTAACGCCAAAAGTTCCCTGTCAAGAACCGAATACTTCTGCTCCGTCGACGTTAACTTTCTCAATACATACATAACGGGATGCAAGGTACCCGAGTATTATTGGAGTAACACACTTCCTTTCCCGTAATTCGACGCGTCCCTGCGCAGGATGAACGGAAGGTTTGCATTAGGTAATCTTAAAACAGGAGCTTTTGAAAAAAATGCTTTGATGGTATCCAATCGGATTTGATGTTCTTCCGACCACCAAATCGCGTTAGCTGCGCCCTTCTTTAACAATGAAGAGAAAGATGCAGTAATGGTAGATAGATGAGGTATGAATTTACCACAAAATTGCATCAGCCCTAACAAAGATCTTACTTGTTTCTTTTATTTTGGGTGTTGTAATGTTTAGGATTTTTGAAACAATACTGTCCTCAGTGTATAACAGGCCGTGACCAACACTATGACCTAAAAATGATATTTCGTGAAAACCCACGAATGCTTTCGATGGTTTAGCCGTTAAGTTATATGACCGTAACGTGGACAGTAATGTGTTCAATACACTCAAAGGTTCATCCTATGAGTCGTTACAAAGACAAATGTCATCGATGTATGCAATGACATCGGGACGGTGAGATAGTATGCGACGCATCATGCATACAAAAGTGGCAGGTGCATTTACCAATCCAAATGGCATAAGGTTCCATTGGAATAAGCCACGAGGAGTAGAGAAAGCAGTGAGTGGCTTTGCATTTTCTGTCAATGGGACTTGCCAATATCCCTTTGACAGGTCAAATTTAGAGAAAAAAAGTAGAGTTAGACAGTTTAACCAATAAATCTTCTAACAGAGGTAATGGTTCTGTGTCAAATTGTGTAACTTTGTTTAACTTCCTATAGTCTACACAAAAACGGATATTGTTATCTTTTTTCTAATGATTACCATAGAAGAAGAATATGGTGAAGTTGATGGTTCAATTATTTTTAATTGGAACATCTCATCCAACTCCTTATCAACCTGAGAACGAAAGAGCAGAGGGATAGGGTATGGACGGACTCGAATAGGTGTGTCGTCAGTCAATAATATGTCATGTTGAATAACTGACGTATGACCTGGGATGTCAGTGAGGACATCCTGATAGGATTTAATAAGACAAGAAACTTGCTGATGCTGATCAGCAGAAAAAGGTTAGAAGAGATCGTTACATCATTCCAACTTTCAGTTGGATGAAGTGGTACCACCGGTATGGGTAATGGTACATCTGAAAAGAAAACTCTTCTTCTTGTATGACAGATAAAGCGGTATAGTGTTGAAGAGGAGGTGTATTGGTTTTATTGGGACATAGCTTCAGAAATAAACTGAACACCATGGTCAGATAAGATCTTACGTGGAAAACCTATGCGCGAAAGGATCAACCATAATGCATCTGCAACACTAGCAGACGAAGTATTCTTGAGTGGTATGGCCTCTGGCCAACGAGTACACATATCAATACAAGTGAAAATATGTGTGTGTCCTCTAGCAGAAGGTTGAAGAGGACCAATGATGTCAATCGCCATTTTCTCAAATGGTCGAATCGGAATGTCAGCAGCTTGAATAGGAGCTGCGTGATATGGACCACGAACTTTAACTTCCTGACATGTCACACAGGAACGGCAGTAGATATTAACATCTCTGTGAACGCCTGGCCAATAGAATGCAGATAGCACTCTAGATTTGGTTCATGAAGAACCCATATGGCCTGCACATTTAGAGTCGTGTGCATGATGCAATATACTAGCTCTCATGGAAGTTGGTACTAAGATTTGAGATTGTACGGATGAATCAGTATCCCGTATCACTCCCACCAATATCCCATTCTTTAATACAAATCTATGTCTATATTTTTCATCTGTATTATTAATATTCTTATTAGCTAATTGAAAGAATTTTTTTAAAGAATCATCATTTTTTTGTAAAATAATAAACGACTCCCGGGAAATAGGAGTGTCCACATCATTGTTAACATTGCCCGTAGGTTCAGAAGGTGTATTATGCAACATATCATTAGCATGCGCTTGAGTAACAACTGCATTTGCAGAATGTATATGTCGCTCTTCCCAATCAATAATCTGCTGTGGGGTACACTCTTTAATACCATGTATGCGACCAATTAATAAGTCACTTATTGGTGCTGGGAGAAGACATGTGTGTATTTTCCCTGAAAAAAAATGGAGTGTTAATATAAATAATTGCAGTAGGAAAAGTTTCCACTGTTTCTCCGAATGTCACACATTTTACTGTCTTGCCAGTTGCACAGGACGGGTCTATCAATGAATTTATGACGCCGATGGTGCTGCAACCTGAATCAAAAAGGACAGAAGCAGGTACATTATTTACAAAACCACGATTTAATTTAAGACATCCTCTTCCATCATGTTGTCACGTAGGGTTTATATTCATTTAATTTCCTACATCTTCTTCCTATTCTTTCACATAAATTCTCTCTTTTATTATCTCTGTATTTTTTTTTCCTGTGTATTTTTCATCCATTCGTTTTTGCGAATATTATTTTCATATAATTCGCAAACTTTACCTGTTTTCCTTTCTCTTAAACTGAGAATCGCGCTAGGACGATATTACGTAGATGTCAGGGCTGCAGGGCGTCAGAAGGCGTGATAAGTCGGTTCGCTGAACATAGGACGTAGCAAATCGTCTACATTCTCACCGAGCGCGCGAGCTTTTTCTCGGCATAAGTCCCGGTGAGGTGTGATACTTTACATCTGCACCGGTCAGTATCCAGACATTTGTCTGGAAAATCCCAAACTGACACGGCGCTCACTTGGGCCATGGTCAGCTGTAGTGTGAAAACTGCCCTGCAATGGAGTCAGGCTGTCTGGGATTTGAAACTGACACGCGTACATCGTGGTCAGTAGGTGACAGTTACGACACGCGTTAAGCGGACGTAAATGTTGGGAGTAGGGGAGATAATTTCGCTTGGCGAAATAAGTTTGGGCCCTTTGTCTGATTTTAAGATATTGGCCAAGTTTGAAACTTTAATTTCATTCTCGCTCATAGACTCCACAGTAGATAGGTCGCGCGAAAACAGAATAGCTGTTAGCGAAGATCTCAGTTTGTTTCGGCAATTTGTCGAACTTCTAGACTTCCAGAAATATTTTCAGCATTTTTATTCTTAAGTTGTGCGACTACCTGTAATTCTGTGGTTGAGGTAATTAATATGATAGATATATAGATTTTGTGAGTGTTAAAGTGTTAAATCGCTTAATTCATTTTAATCTATTTCTTTAGCGCAGAAGAGAAATAAAGTGGTAGGCTATTATATTTTCTAGGGAAGCATTCAGTGGAAAGCAGACTAAAAATTTAATTTCTAGCTTATAACGGCAATTGTAGCTATTTATGAATTTAATTTAACTGCTAATACTCAGTCGAGTGTATTTTTCTAAACTAACGTATAAACTCTAGAATCGAGCCTCATGAATGGTGACGGAATACGCACGTGTTCCTAATTCATTAGGATTGCTGATTTTTTAATTATAACTTACGTCACGGGAAGTTTAAATGATAAGCAAAGCTCTCTGCTTGCAAGTTTAAATGTAAGTTATAACTAGTTCAGATTCTGTTTATTATATTATATGTGTTATTTTTCCTCCACACAGTGAAAGTTTTGGGGTGACCCTAACTTTACCAGCACCTAGTAGTAGTTTCCATACTTGTGAAGAAATAGACAGTCCTTGTTTTGAACCACGTGGGTTTTCTCAAGTAACACTGATCTGACGGTGCAAGTTAGACAGAAATACTAATATCCCAATAACGGGTTTTCAAAGACTGTAATGATAAATACTGGACCTTGGAGCTAGATCTAAAATTTCTTCTAGAAAACTCTACGTAATCTTTCTGCCTGGTGGCGCGAAATACTTCAAGTATTAACTAACATTTCCCGACTATCTATATATATATATCTTGTGGACAAATCTGTGGTGTGACTAAAGTGAATCCTATACTGAGAGAAGGCACCGACCTGACATTCATCATTTTTTTAGAAACCTACGCTATTGACACTGTGCTCTGCTAACTCCCGCGCCTGGAATAATTGTTAGGTGACTTAATCAGACATTTGAACAAATTTGCATACCCAAGTAGTCGTTCCCGGAGACTCCAAGTTAAATACGTCTTTTGGAACTGGGGACTTCTTGGCAGAAGACTGCATTTTTTGAGTCTGTGTGAAAATCTAAAATCAATGTGTTCCAAGAGGCAGCAAGCAAAGTCGTGAGTACAAGTATGAGAAGCCATGGCGGAATGAATGAGTGTACGCTGGTTTGAGTGATATTTTTTCACTATTTTATCTTTGACACCCTGTTGCTGTCCTAATTTTTTTTTCAATCTGCATAATTTGTTGCTAAGGCTAGAGTTCTTGTGTTTTTGTCTTAGGTTAAATCAGATTTTTTTTTCAAACTCTGTGCATATAATTACGAGATAAAACAAAGACAACTCTTAGAATCAAACTCTATGTATCTGTGACTCGGGCGCCATCATCTGTTCTCTTAACGGGGCCGGGCTAAACCTAGAGTTAACACTATAACGGGGCTATCATCCTTGCAACATTTCCTTGATTTTTTTATGACTATGTGTATATGTATTTTCCTTGATGTACTTTCTTTGATGTTGTGAGCCGATTTTTCCTGATAATAAAATCGCTCTTGAACTTAATAGTCGTGTTTGGTCAGCTCGTTCTAGATAATATATATATCATTGTTATAGTTTTCCCACGTCTGTGTGTTTACCTGTCGTCACGTGTATGTGCGTGCCTGTGAGTGATAGAAATATACGTAATATGTATATTGGTGTAGTCTGTCTGACGCTGTAACAACTGTTGTAGAAGATAGGTGAGAGAGAGAAGAATTCTTTTCGCTTTCAGAGACAGCCACTATATCAAATCTATCATCTCACGTGTGTGGAAATTCTATTACCTTTCACTAACTCTCACTGAGTCTATCACCTATTCAAACCTATTCAGAAGGGACCAAACCTAGTCTTAATTCTCCTATCGGAAATCTACGACACATGTGATGACGCTGAAGTGGCCGGACACATCGCCGGGAGACTTGGTAAGACGTGTCCGCAGCGCAGCGTCGTGATCGCCATGGGTTGGAATAAAGTTGTGCGTTCATGACAAGATTTCACCTGGTCGTAACCAATAGAACAAGACATTGCATTATGTGTGTTAACATTCATGTTCTGATCTTTGTTAACTTGTGTATCAATCATAGCAACATTGGATTGATGATGCGGTCTACTGTTCGAAGATCTATCTCTTCACCACGATCAATTCTGACTATTATCTCTTATATTGCCATAATTGTTATTTCTGTTTGAGTTACAATTTCGATTAGTACGCCAATTATTGTCATCCCAATAGTGCCTTTGAATATATTGTTTATTTGGAGACATGTGTTTATTATTGGAATTCTGAGATTTAGATCGCCAATTATTACTATAATTATATGCTTGATTATCTCCAGAATTATTTCTGTTAAAATCTCGTGATCTGTGAGATTGACCCCAAGAAACATTATATGGAGAATTATGACGAAATTGTTTTTCCTTATAAGAATTGTAATTCTCGTTATTTCCCTTTCTAAAGTTTCTCTCGTTACTTAAAGAACGATGGCGTGAATGACTATTTTGTTGCATAGCAAACGCAACAGGTAATTCAGCTTTAACAAGTGAATTGCTAACCTCCATGTTTGGATGTGCTGTGCAATATTGTATGCAGTTTTCTTCCATTTCTTTCATATTTGAAGGCTTACGTTCGTGCAAAAAGCCAGAAATGACAAGTTAACCGAGGACAAGACCTTATCGCGTAGTAATAAATCAATGAGAGCGTCATATGATTTTTCTATTTTGGATAATTCAATCCATCTTTCCAATGTGAGACGTATTTTGCGATAAACTCGCTAAAATTCTTTCCGTTTTGTGGTAAAATAGATTTGAAGCGTAAACGATATTCATTTTCGGTCATTTGATATTTCATAAGCAAAGCAGCTCTGAGAGCTTCATAATTATTTTATCAGTAGTAATCGCCATATCATAGACTGACATTGCTTCGCCTATAAGCAGTTGTGATAATTTTATACAATACTGTGATTTATTCACGTTGTAGGCTTTACATGTTGCTTTAAATCTATCCAGGTAATGAATCACGTCGTCTGATGGAGGATTAAATTTAGGTAATTTTAAGTGTATTTCCCTATTATTTTCATATTTAGATGAAGTTTGACCAACCTGAGCTTTTTGAGCAATATCTTCATTTGCTTATCTAAATTGCTCAAGTTCTAATTCCTTAATTTTTTTTCATGTTGAAACCGTCTTTCATTATCAGCCATTTCGAGCTGAAATTTTTTTGCATTTTCTTCTGCTATCAATCTACTATTTTCAAGTTCCATTTTCTTACTTTCCATTTCCATCTGCATTTTTTTCTCGTTTACAGCAGCCTCAAATTTTCTATTTTCCATTTCTATTTGCGTTTTTCTCTCGTTTTCTGCAGCCTCCAATTTTCTATTCTCAATTTCCAACTGAAGTTTTCTTTCGTTTTCTTCAGTGGCTAATTTCCTATTTTCCATTTCCTATTGAATTTTTCTTTCTTCAGCCTCTAATTTTCTTGCTTCTTGTTTTTGAGCCTTGTCATATTCCGCAAATGCGATTTGTCTCACCTCTTCAGTAGGTATCTGAAGGGCTTTAGCCTGTTTAATAAAATAATCCAACGAATACATTGTGGCCAATATGTATTTAAAATACTTCTTCTTTAAAAGTTTTATTCAATTAATCTACAATTATTTTTAAATCTAATATGTCCCGTACGTTCCTGTCCAAGAACGGCACTCAATAGCAGTTAATTACTCAATATATTATTATCAATAAATGAAACAAATTATGCAATTAAATTTTAATATAACAAAATAGTATAGACAATGTAGACAATATTGACAAGACAAGATAATATAAGATGAATGAGAACGTTCGCAGAAATCAACTGAAGTTGAATAAAGAACTAAAAAGTGATTGATGCAAAAGATGCAATGACAACTGCGAAGGCAAAGATAACCAGACAAGTAACAACACAGGGTATAAACACAAAGGTGTAAAAAACTAAGCAAAAGCAAGATGGAGAAGGACGACCGTTACAAACAAAATACATCATAAAAAATAAGTAAAGATAAAAAAAATTACCACGAAAAGTACAATAAATCTTGACGAAACAGCTAAACAGTTAGTTCACAGAGAACCGAACACAGTGGACTTAAAATCCTTCGATACTTACGTGTCAGAACATTCCACTGCGGGAAGTCTGTAAATGTGTGTCCCTACAGAACAGTCATAAAGGCCCTGGTGTGAAACTGGGATGTATCCTTCGTGATTCTCCTTTCCCAACCTCCCACGAAGAACATTGAACATAGAACATGCAGTACAAATAGCATTAATGTGGACATATTTTTAAAAAAAGGGCTCAGCTAACATAACAAGGTGGAAATAACAACTGCGTTTTTACTTAACTGTTTTGATAAGAAAATTTTCCCGATCCTCACAGGATTGTCGAATTCGGCATCCGGGCGCTGTATTACTGAGCCAACATAGAAATGTAGACGTGGAATAGTACTGTGTCCAACGTTGAAGGTGGTAGTTGATGTAGCCTTGACCTTGAGTAACCGTTACACTTGACTCCGAGTCCAGGATGTTATCGCCTTGAAAGAACCTTGACATTTTCAAACGATTCTGTACTGGTCGTTCTCTTTGAAACTAGTTCATAGCACGCTGGCCACCATTTGTACAACATCATTTGTAGAACGTTGTTTTTGAGTGTGTGTAGTTGTGTCTTGACTTCTATCTCGATCGTGCTAAACTGGTTACGCGAATATAAATTGAACAGGGGCGGTCAGGCCAAAACGTAATAATGACAGTGGCACGTCAAATCAAGGCCTGAGCCAACTGAAGCACACTGCAACGACCGATTCAAAGTTAATACAATATTTTTTATTCAACGACGACTTTTGACGGGACAAGACATTTAATAAGGACGTTTGACAGTTCATAATCACACGATGCAGGTAAAATAATTTTCATTGCAGTCATCCAATTAAACAGTTCCAGACCAAGTCCTTTCAACAACTTATAGTTGGGTATTTGCATTCATAATATAAATCAAATCACGAGGCAGTTAAATCATAAGGTGAGTACACTAACGGATGATCTTTCTCCCAAGGACGGAGATCCTCGTTATGCTTCAACGCATCTAAGGTATATAATCCATGTCCTTTATAATTGGCCTCAACAATAATCAGATATGGAACATCTGAACATTTCATTAATGACAGTTGTCCTTGTACGAGGCGCGTTTTTTAAGTAATTCCCGTTTTAAAATAATAAAAAAAACCATCATATATAAAAACGATTTATTGCAGCCAAAAGTGGACCACACATTTACATTATTTCTCAACATAGTCACCATTGACTTCAACACATTTTTGGTATCGTGGCACCAGGTTCTTAGTTCTAGTGTCAAGGAAGTCTGCCGCCAGTGTCTTGAACCATTCATTAACGCCTGTCTGCAGTTCATCATCAGTTTCAAACTGCTGGGATGCCAGCCACTTCTTTAGGTGCATGAAAAGGTGGTAATCACTTGGCGCGAGATCGGGACTGTAGGGCGGGTGGTCAAAAATTTCCCAGTGAAATTTTTGCAACAATTGAACAGTTCGATCTGCGGTGTGAGGTCGAACATTATCGTGCAAAAACAATCCCAGTGGACAGCACCCCACGTCTTTTGTTATGGATGGCACGTCTAAGTTTTATCAGTGTCACAATAAGCATTGGCATTAACTGTCTTTCCACGTTCAAGAAAATCAATAAACATGATCCCTTCTTTGTCCCAGAAAACAGTGGCCATGATCTTTTTGACAGAAGGTGCTTGCTTAAACTTCTTTGCTTTTGGGGACCATGAGTGTCGCCATTGCATCGACTGTTGCTTTGATTCGACGTTTGTGTAGGAAATCCAGGTCTCATCTACAGTAACAATGTGGCCCAAAAATTCATCTCCTTCATTTCGATAGCGCTGCAAAAATTTTTGAGCCGAAGCCAGGCGTTTCTGCTTGTGTTCATCGGTTAACATTTTCGGCACCCATCTGGCGGCAGACTTCTTTGACACTGGAATTAAGAACCTGGTGCCACGATACCAAAAATGTGTTGAAGTCAATGGTGACTATGTTGAGAAATAATGTAAATGTGTGGTTCACTTTTGGCTGCAATAAATCATTTTTATATCTGATGGTTTTTTTATTATTTTATACCGGGAATTACTTAAAAAACGTGCCTCATATGTTAATAGGTCTATAATGTTTTTAATACACGTATTCTGTTATCTGTCTATTCGATTATCCTTAATGGTCTTGGTTCCGTACCCTGACGGATAATCGAAGTATCTAACTACTGCAGTTATTTATGAAAACAGGAATTTCATTGTGGCTGCTGCCCTTAACTTTTCATAAACTCAAGTATCATGCTTCATTTTTTTTTAACTCGGCAGACACATACACTCTGAGTGTTCGAGACTGTGATGAACTCAGGGGCTACCTGGTCAAACACTACAAAATCATCACCAGACGGATACCAGATTCGGGCAAGGAATGTTACTTCATTACCAAGCAGAGGGTGTTCAATTCTCTGGCTGACCTTGTCAGGCATTACCAAGGTCAGCATGTGTGCGGAGCCTCACTTTGTAATAAATGTCACAGAGATGTCTAGAATTAGAGTTTAGAGCTTTCTTGTATCGTTTTCTTCTCTGTCATTCTGTGATTATCTCTCTGCTTCCTTTTCTGCTGGCTCTTATACTTTGTTTTATTTTGCTTTATGTTTTTTTCTCTCTGTGTATTAGTATTTCTGTGTATTTTGTCTACTGTCTGTTGTCCAATTGATGTATCATATTTCTGCGTATTCCTGTTGTCCTGTGCATCATATTTTTGTGAATGATCTTTACTTTCTAATTTCCACTCTGTGTCAGTATTTCTCTGTATGCTTTCAGTTTTTATATATACTAAAGCACATTAAAAACGCACCACCTGTATAATCCAGGAACAGAGTGTGAAATGTAAATATAAGTGTTTACAAGTTTACATATTTGGAATCTTTATTCATTTTCCTATGAATCCATGCTGGTCATTAATTTGTACATTTGATTGTTATGAAATTCATTGCATTCTGTGCAGGCAAGGGAGAAAACCAAAAATGCAAAAAAATGCACGTGCGTTATCCTGCTGGAGAAGCTGCAAATCTGGATAAATTTCGATCGCAGGAGCAACCAGTGCATCTAGAACCTCATCTTGATATGTCACAGCATTAACATTTCCACGGAAGACGTGAACAGGCAAGCGATGGTGAAAACTGAATCATCCCCAAATGTGAATATTGCCGCCTCCAAATCGGTTGACACAGCAATCTGCAAAGCGCTTTCCACATCGTCGCCAAATCCGCATACGTCCATCAGCAAAGGATATGTTGAATCTGCTCTCGTCTGTGAATAGGACAGCATTTCACTGCAGTCTAGTTCATCTGACTTGTTGCTCTGCCCATTGCAGGCGCTGCTGACGATGTCTGTGAGTCAAGTTTGGCCCAACAAAAGGTCGTCTTGCAGTAAGGCCTGTATCGATGAGTCGTCGTATAACTGTCATTCGAGAGACTTGTCCACGTCTACCCATTATTGCTCTTGCTGTTTGACTTGCCAGGAAAGAACGATTCCTAAGGTGACTCAGCACAATATGACGATCTTGCGCAGGGGTAGTAACTCATGGTTGGCCACTCCGAAGTCTATCCCGGGCACTGCCAGTGGTTCCGTAACGTTCATTGAGACGTACAATAGTATTGTGGTGGCAATTCATCCTTCTGGCAATGGCCCGCGAGCTCATTCCGGTCTCCAACATACCAATGGCTCGTTGGCGGTCGTTTTCAGATAGTCATGGCATTTCAAGCACATGTACTGGTTGTTTTGTCTCAACGGCCTTTTTATACCGAGTATACTGCCACAACGCGTACACAATTTCAGGGTCATAGCTGTTGAGAATCGTGTTGCGTGTGTAACTTTCATTGTTTTCATGTAGTCTGTACACAAACCCGTGGGTTGAATCATGCACTTTCCATTCCAGCAACCATTCGCTCTCTACCTCATGGCAAACACGAGAAAAATCCATTCTCACACTTTTTTTCCAGCTTCTCGGCAACAGTATATATAATAGTGGTGCGTTTTAATGTGCTTCAGTATATTACGAAAAACCCCCACGCTGAGCTAGCTGACGTCATTGCGTGCCTTTTTTTCTAAGCCCAAGGATCGTGCTGCGTTTCAATAAAGTTTGACCTAGCCAATCAGATTAGTAAACACCTCTGACTCATACTGTTACTTTTCGCCGATATTACGTACACGGGTAAAGGTCACTACACCCACCCCCGTTTAAACAAAGAATGTACTGGAGTATCGAATGATCTAACCGTTGGGAAATAATGTTCAGCCCTCTACTGCTAAAGAAACAAAAATGACCGCCATTATTAAATACCGAAAATACGTCTATTGCACGCAATCGCTTTAAAGAGAAGAAAACTGGTGCAAATCTGAACTTAACCTTATCGTCATCCCTATATAAAACTGCAATAAATTCCCTTCCTCACAAGACTAAACTCCACTACTATTCCTAGAGAAGAAACATAGTGCAGATAGATAAAACTCCACCTTAATCCCTCCTTCTTAAAAAAAAAACGAAAATAATAGAAGGAGAAGAAACATGGGATGGATTACAAGTAATCCCTAATAGAAATAGTGTAAATAATGTAAGTAGAAGAGACATGGGGCCTTCTGAAAAAGTAAAATACAGTACAGTATCACAGCCTTATAAGTGTGATATTTGTGGTGTAGTGTTTTACCAGTGTGATAATCTAAAAACACACCAAATTACACATACAAGAGAGTAGCCTTACAAATGTGATATTTGTTTTATGAGGTGTGCATGGTGTTCTAATCTGAAAAGACACTATAAAATACGTAAATGAGAGAATTTTTTCTAAAGTGATATTTGTGGTATTGGGTCTACACAGTTTGACAGTGTGAAGAGACATAGCTGTCAGATTATTAGAGCAAAGAATTTCGAGAATAAATTTCAATCCGGAAACATGTTCGTCCCAAGAGTTGTGGAATAAACAAATGTCATCTATATAAGATAAGATATTAGACCTATGAGAAAATAGTTTCCTCATTATCCGAACGGAAGTCGCTGGTGCGTTCACAAGCCAAAGCACATGAAATTCCATTGAAAGAGACTTTTAGGGGTAGAGAAAACAGTGAAATGTTTTGCTCTTTCAGTGAGAGGTATTTGCCAATATCCCTAGGATAAGTCAAATTTGCTAAAGTAGGTTGCTTTAGAACGTTTTGACAGTAATTCGTCAAGAATTGGCATTGGCTCTGCGTCAGATTCCGTTATGGAATTGAGTTTACGAAAATCCATGCATAATCTAATATTGTTATCCTTCTTCTTGATTATAACCATTGGGAAAGAATAAGCAGATTCTGATGGTGCAATAATGTTAAGCTGTAACATTTTACTTAATTCTTTTTCCACCTGATCCTGAAAGTGGATAGGGATAGGTTAAGGCTTTAATTTAATAGGTTTGTGATCTGTGAGCCTAACATCGTGAGAGATTATAGAAGTTCGACCTGGAATATTAGTCAGAGCTTGGTGATATGATTCTCGAATAGAAAGAATTTGAGATTGTTGTTCACTGGATAGATCCGGACATATAGATACATTCAGCCATGATTATGTCAGATAAAGAGACATGAAAGGAAGTTGCAAAGGTACCTCTTGAAAAGAAGTGGGTTCTTCTTGAATCACTGATAATGAAGAGTAAGATGTAGCATGAACAGCGTATACCTCATTAACAGCATCGAAGAAAGGCTTGAGATATTCAGGTCTATCAAGGAATTGTTTGAGCATGTTAATGTGAAAGGTTTAATTCTTGCCTTTCACGTCAAGAATGTAATCAACATCGGTCAGTTTTTAAATAATTTCATATGGACCACTCCATGAAATGAGAAGGCTATTCTCTTTTGTTGATAGCAGGATGTAAGTTTTTTCTCCGGGACGTAATTTCCTTAACTTTTTCCAACGGTTTTTAAGAGATGTAGCTTTTTCTTTTGTCTTTTCAGATGAGTCAGTCGCTATTTGCCAAGCGTCTATAAGTGTCTTTCGTAGATTCACCACATACTCATAGGATGACTGGCATTTCTGAGTCATCTCAGAACCTGTAAGCAATTGTTTTATTATCGACATGGGTCCTCGTGGTGGGGCACCATACATGAGCTCAAAAAGCGAGAACCCAGAGTGTTCGTTTGGATTTCCTGATAAGCGAACAGCACTGCTGGGAGCACTCTATCCGATTCTTGTGGATACGTCGTGGTCACCTTCCACATTAGTTATTTTAGCTTTCTATTTAGGCGTTCTACCATGCCATTGGACATAGCATGATAAACAGAGCTAAGAGATCTATCTATATTACATAGTTTCATGACATGCGACATGACATCTGACATTAACTGTGTTCCCCTATCTGATAAAATATTGTCCGGGAACCCCACTCTCGTAAAAATGAGAACAGTGCATCCGCCACATCGGTGGTAGCAATATGTTTAAGAGGTATTGGCTGAGGCCACCTTGTGCACATATCTATGACTTATGGCTGACGGAACTGACAGTGGACCTATTAAGTCTATTGCCATTTTTTCGAATGGTCGCACCGAAATATTAGTCGCCTGTATAGGTGCATCGTGGTAAGCCACTTTTGTAGCCACTTGTTGGCTTGTCTTGCAAGAACGACAAAATAATTTGACATCCCTGACGACTCCAGGCCAATAAAAATGCAGTAAGACTCTATATTTCGTCCTATCAAAGTCCATATGACCTGCACAGTTTGTATCATGCGCATGTCTGAGAATGTAAGGTCGAACATTGGTTACTACCAGAATTTGCTGCTGTACCGATGTAGCATCTCTAGCATTACGAATTAATATGTCATTTTTAATTGTATACCATGGTTGTGACCTTTCTGAGCAATCAACATCATTTGATTTTACCAATTTGAAAAATCTTTCCACAGAATTGTCATTTCTCTTTCTTCTTTCTTCTTCTTTGATCCTTAACCACCAACCACCAAAGCAGTCAGCAGAAATCATGCCTGATGGCGTCTTGTAGTGCAACAACAAAATCATTCCACTTTGCACGGTCGGTGGCCATCCTTCGTACAGTGCCCCAACTCTGGTTCATTCTTTGCATCTCAGCTTCCACAGTTCTCTGCCAAGTTGTTTTTGGTCGTCCTCTCTTTCGCTTTCCTTCCGGGGTCTATAGCATAGCTGTTTTTGTGATGGTATCGGGATCCCTTCTGAGGACGTGGCCAACCCAACTCCAGCGTCTGCCAGCTATGATGGTGTGCATGTCTTTCTGGTTACTCCGAATAATTAGTTCTTGGTTGCTGATGGTTTATGGCCAAAAGATTCCGATAATTTTTTTTAGGCAGATTGTGTGGAAGGAGGACAGTTTCGACATTTCTTTCTCTGTTTCTCTCCAACATTCCGCACTATAAAGAAGCACAGAAAGTACACAGCTCTCATATAGTCTTAATTTGGTGTTTGTGCTGTATTGGGAAGACTTCCAAATGTTGTTGAGAATAGCAAAGGCTGTTCTCGCTTTATTCATTCTGTTGTTAATGTCCTTGCTTGTTCCGCCGTCAGGTGTTACTATGCATCCTAAGTAAGTAAATGTGTCTGCCTGTTCTAACTTCTGGTTCCTTACTGTTATTGGCTCAGGATTGCCCACATTTAGCGTCATGACCACTGTCTTCTTCAGATTGATGTTTAGGCCAACCTGCTGGCCATACTTATTCAGTCTATTGGTTTTGTCTTGAATGTGTTGATGTGAATGCGCGAGTAATGCAATGTCATCTGCATATTCCAGGTCTTCCAGTGTAGAAAACGATGTCCATCTAATTCCTCTTGGACTGCCCTCTGTTGTCTGGCGCATCATCCAATCTATGGCTGTAAAAATAATGTTGTTGATAAGTGGCATCCCTGTCGTACTCCTGTTTTCACTTCGAAAGTTACATTACTGTTACGTCCTTTTTGGGTGCCTTAACAGTATTAAAGTATACACGTCTTACTTCTGTTAAGAGGATACGCATCAACAAATGTTATAAGAATATATTTTGTAATTAAATTCATCATGCACGGAAGCGCACATATTTGTGCGTGGGTATTAGTTGCGTTTTGTTGCTAAACACTAGATGACGCAGTGACCTCAGAGAGAGAGAGGTAATGGCTGGAATGGAAGCCAGACGTTGGTCTGTGTTTCCGAGCTCCACATTGGGGGTAAATGTAGCAGGTATAATTTCCAGGTGTACCAGAAAATGTTGCGTGCTGTTTTCATAAGTGTAGAATGTAAACAGTCAGGAATGGACTGTGTTCGTCCGAGCATAAATGTGTCCGTGACACAGACAGGACAGGCTCGGTTTGATTACCGTAAAATATAAGTTAAGTGCAGAATGTCCAGTATCCAGTCAGAAACGATTCAGTGCCACACAGGTTATTATAAGCATATACAGGCCCTGGTTGGCCGCAACTATACTGGCATTCGTTTAGATGACTTGGAGGTGTTGAGGTATATAGTGTGAGTAGATCTCAATGAATGCGAATGCGTGTGTGTAAGTTCGTGGAAGAAAAAGGCATCAACATGACTCACACTTGTGGAGGAAATTACATATAGTAATTCATATAGTTCTGGTAACACCTCTGACGTTTGACAGACTTTATTACACCACAATCGACAGGTACGCCGACGTTAATATAAATAGTCATAGAACAGTTCATGGTCATAATATATGAATAAAGTTCATCATCCAGCTATGCGTGTACCTAGTAAAGCTGATCTCGTACAATTCTCTCACTCATCAGCTTCAGGGAAAATATATCCCATATGTGAGTTTAAACAAACTCTACTCTGACATTAGTCAGTCAGATATTAGATGGGTCTACAACAGGCCGCGCAAGATGGCGGGCTTACAGTTCAAAATGACCTCTGTGTGATTCTTCATCAAACAAGGGGAATCCCACCTTGTGTACATAGTATCGCCGGGATGCAGGATACAAACAATATATATCAGTACTTTGGGCATGCACCAGCTTAGTGCATAATATCAGAATACATGGTGAGCTTCCTTTCAAGGATATTTAGGTGGATCGTTTTCCCGCCCAAGGAAAAAGTCATGAGCTGGCTATAATACGAGTCATGAAAGATTCTAGCAAATAAGGGAAACAGTTCTAAGAGTCAATTACCTTCTGTCCCTTCAGAATAAATATTACCACACTCACTCGCCTCCTAGGCGCTTAGAATAAACACATGAAATAATATACGACATCTTGTCGACCCACAGAGGACTTGTCAAAACCCCATCTTGACTCTCATAATCACAGCCCGATACTTAACAGTCGTTCTCTCTCTAATCCCGCCAGAAAGCTACACATGCGCTGTTACACGCAATATCCTTAAGCACAGCTCAAATAGGCGGTTTGACAACCATATCTGAAAAAGCTGACATCGGTTTTAAAATTAGACCACTGGAATACAGACAAGTGGGACAACCCCCACTTCAACTACAATCCCAGAAAACATGAATTACTCCCCTTTGACTAGAATCTAAATGCAACTGTGTCCAAAATTAACCAGGGACATTTTACATACATAGACTCAGCAAACTGACCACTACAGTTTACCACATCCCCGGGGAAAAAATGGTACTTTTTTTGGGAAATACATCCAAGAGCAAGATACAACAAGCTCATAACGCACGAATAATGCGCAGATGAGAAGTATCACAAGCAAATATAACCCCACACATGAGGCTAGCTCGACGCGTAGAACGCCAGGTGAGAATATATCTCAGCACATTAGAGAAAACCTTTCTCTAAGTATATACATATATCCAGGGAGGTGCCACCCACATACACTACAGTGCTGGCAATGTTACAACGCAAACCAATAATTATATATATATCATATTATATTACATCAAGTACCTTCTTTTCATGTTTAGCAATGGACAAATCATCAAAAATAGTGATACAATCACTTTAACCAATAAAGGTACGTCATTTTAACATGCAATATTTATTTTATTACAACGTTATATAATCTTAACTATGTAACAATAAATGATGTCGCAGATCAAATACAAAGCGGGCGCATCTACAGTGTCGTCCGGCTGGTAAGTATGGACATCGTAATACATCATGGCTGACAACATGTACATATTCTCACAGGAACAGTAATGATTCTGCTGAGAAAATACAAATAGTTCTATATGATAGCTGTAAGATTCTCTAATATACAGTAATCAAAACATACATATATACTATAACTGTGACCTTGGGAACTTTCGTCCCTTATATCGTGGTAACGAAACCTTCATCCGTTATATCAGAGACGGTAACAGAGAAAGAAATCACCTAATTTACAACACTCAGGTGAACACAAATGTGCTAACACATATTGTTATAGTAAAGAACTGTAATAAGTATAGACATGTATTAGGAAATCTAGGACACAAGAGTTAAGTGGAGTCATGTGGGCATCTAGACAGTATATCCGCCATGACATTATCCGAACCACGGATAGCTCGTACCGTGAAATGAAAAGGTTGAAGAGCAATGGCATATCGAGTAGATCTCGAGCTCTTCAAGTTCTTACTCTGAATAGCTGTAAGAGCATTTTGGTCGGTTTCCACAATGACATGCGCGCCCAGAAGGAATCTTTGTAGCTTAAGAATTGACCATACCATAGCCAACAATTCACGGTCTAAAACCGAGTAATTCCTTTCTGCCGCATTCAGTTTCCTAGAGATATACATTACACGATGCAGAGTTTCTGAATACTCCTGCATTAATGCCGCCCCAATCCCAGTGGATGAGGCATCACTACGAAGCACAAAAGTCTTATCAGTCGTAGGTAACCTTAAGATAGGAGGAGATGAGAATAAAGTTTTAATCTGATCCAATGAAGATTGGCATTCATGGGACCAGTGCACCACATTAGGAGACCCTTTCTTCAACAGTGTTGAAAGAGGTGCCATAATCGAAGATAGATTCAGAATGAATCTCCCGTAAAATTGTATTAAACCTAAGAGTCTACGTACTTGCTTCTTCGCCTTAGGAATGGAAATGTTTAGTATCTTAGAAGTGTTATGGTCCTCGGTCTTCAAGAGACCATGACCGACACGGTGACCCAGGAAAGAAATTTCACTAAACCCAACATAGGCTTTAGAGGGTTTTGCAGTCAAACCATGCTCGCGTAGAGCAGCTAGTAACTCATATAAACCCAAATAGTGATCTTCCCAAGAATCACTGAAAAGACAAATATCGTCCAAGTATGCAATGACATCGGAACGATATGATAGAATTCGACGCATCATGCGTACGAAAGTAGCTGGAGCGTTAAGAGGCCGAAAGGCATGTAATTCCATTGAAATAAACCCCTAGGTGTTGAGAAAGCAGTGAGAGGTTTAGCTCGTTCAGATAACGGGACTTGCCAATAGCCTTTCGACAAGTCTAGTTTGGTAAAGAATCGAGAACTAGAAAGTCTAATAAGTAGCTCTTCTAACAAAGGCATAGGTTCAGCATCAAATTTCGTAACTTGGTTTAATTTGCGATAATCAACGCAAAGACGTATGTTATTGTCTTTCTTTCGAACAATAACCATGGACGAAGAGTATGCTGAATTGGATGGTTCAATTATTTTTAATTGTATCATTTCATCCAATTCTTTCTCGACTTGTGTCTGAAAATGAATAGGGATAGGGTAAGGTCTGACCCTGATAGGATTATGATCAGTAAGAATTATGTCATGTTCAATGACATTTGTGTGTCCAGGAATGTCGGTAAGGACATCCTGAAATGTTTGTAACATAGAAGAAACCGGTCGCTGTTCCTAAATAGATAAATTAGGCGAAACAGTAATCGACATCGGAAATTCTAGAGACTATAGCATATGGACCTTTCCATGCAATAAGAAGTCTGTTTTCCCTACAAGGCAGCAAAACAAGAGCTTTGTCGCCAGGACAACGTTGTCGTAGGCATCTATTCTTATTTGCAAACTGTCTTGCTTTTTCCTGGGCAAATTCGGATGAAGAAGTTGCTAGTTTGCATGCCTCTATAATCTTTTGCGTGAGAGCAATGACATACTCATAAGAAGATTGAGTGTCATCGTTAATATTATCAGCAGTTATAAGATCATGAAGTAAAGACATAGGACCGCGCGGACGCGCGCCAAAGACAAGTTCGAACGGAGAAAAACCTGTATGTTCGTTTGGGACCTCTCTATATGCAAAGAGAGCGCCGGTAAAACCCGGTCCCAATCCTGAGGATGATCCTCAGTTATCTTACCAAGTAAGTTCTTAAGTGTTCTGTTCAGACGTTCGACCAACCCATTAGACATTGGGTGATAAATACTACTCAGATACCTTTTAATATGAAGAGTAGACATCACCTGCGACATAGTGTCTGATATTAATTGGGTGCCATGGTCTGACAATATTTCTCTGGGGAATCCCAAACGAGAAAATATCAGCCATAAAGCGTCTGCGATATCGACAGTGGAGATGCTCTTAAGAGGTATAGCCTCTGGCCAACGTGTGTACATGTCAACACACGTTAGGATAAATTGATGTCTTCTGGCTAACTTGATCTTAAAAGGACCAATGATATCTATTGCCATTTTCTGAAACGGCCAAATAGGAATATCTGCAGCCTAGATAGGCGCTGTGTGACGTGGGCCTCTCGATTTCACTTCTTGACATATTTTGCAAGATCGGCAATAAATACGTATGTCTTTATTAACAAATGGCCAAAAGAAAGCCGCAAGAACTCTCGACTTAGTACAGGAAAAACCCATATTTTCGGCACACTGCGAATCGTGTGCATGTTGCAAAATTTGCACTCTCATACTCTTGGGCACGAGAATTTGTGAATGTATCGACGTAGACGAGTCTTGTACCATATGTACAAGTACGCCATTCTTCATTGTAATCCAAGATTTGCAATTTGTGTTCTGGTTTGGATCACCTTTTTTGCAAGGATGAAGAATTTTTTTAAAGAAGGATCCTCTTCTTGTAATTTTATGAAGGAGTCACGTGAAATTACCAAGTGATGATCTTGGCTATGCAATTCATTACTTTCAGTTGATGAAGTTTGAGGCATATTAAGAGCTTGAGCTCTTGTGACTACTGCATTTGCAGCTTTGATATTTTGTTCTTCCCAAGATACAATCTGCTGTGAGGAACATTCCTTAACTCCGTGAATACGACCGATTAGATCCGAAATAGGATTCGGTAGGAGACACGCGTGAACATCTCCCGTAAAGAAGGGAGTAGCAATATGAATGATGGCAGTTGGATATTTTTCCAAAGTGCCACCAAATGTCACACACTTGATCACTTTCCTAGTAGCACAAGTAGAATCTACAAGAGATTGCCTAACTCCGATAGTTGTACATCCAGAATCAAAAAGTACTGAGACTGGATTACTATTCACTAGACCTTTATGTAAGATAAGAGATCCTCTCCCGTCATATGCAACTGCAGCAAGGAGAGCGGGAAGAGGGTGACCACAACTTAAAGTACTAACAGTAGACGGTTCGAACAATGTAGCACATTGGGGGCATTGAGATGCTCTCCCAAAATCAAACGCAGAACAAGTGATAGCATTAGAGTTTTTATTATCATTCTTTTGACCACAGTCTTCCTGAGACTCTTGATGTGCAGAGTTTGCCTGGTGATAAGATCTATGTTTGTTATAGTGAGACCTACCACGATTATTATTTCCTCTGAAATTGTCATAATTTACTCTACCCTGACCATAGTTCTGGTTCGCATCCCAGTTTCCACACTCACTATAGTCATTTCCCCATTGATTAGAGTATCTACCTGTTTGGTTACGATGTCCTCAGGAAGGATAGCCTTGATAGTTTCTATTGTGACTACCTCTCCGAAAGTTTCCATAATTATTGGAACCAAAATAGCGAGGACTGTCAGATCGGCTCCAGTTCTTCGAAGAAGAACTACTATGCGATTGGTTGCCTTGATTTTGATCATAATTACGATTGCTCTTCTTATAAAAATTGCGCTGAGCACCTTTCATTGTACGATTAAAACTAGAACCATATGGTCTTGCAGAAGCAACTGGCAAACCTTCCTTAACTTTAGAGTTGCTAACTGTCACGTTAGGATGTGCAGTGACATACTGGCAACAATATTCTTCCATTTCTTTTTTTGTTTTTAGGTTTGCGCTCATGTAGGAAAGCAAGAAAAGACTCATTGACAGATGACATAACTTTGTCTCTAAGTAATAAGTCCATAAGGGCTTCATATGTATGTTCTGTTTTAGACAGCTCACCCCATCGTGTAAACGTAAGACGTATCTTTGAGATGAAATCTGAGAATTCTACACCAGTTTCAGGTGGCATATTCTTGAAATGAAGACGATAACCATCTTCGTTGAGTTGATATTTCTTTAATAAAGCTGCCCTGACAACATTATAATTATTCTTGTCAGGTTCGTCTACCATGCTCAACATAGTCAGAGCTTCACCCTTACGTATCTCTGACAACTGATTGACATACTCTGACTTATCAACCTTATGAGTTTGACATGATCGTTCAAATCTATCCAGATAAAATGTTATATCGCCACTGGAAGAATTGAAAGCTGGTAGCTTGACCTTATAAGTAGTAGCGCTTGTCTCATTAAAAGTTGATTGATTACTTGGGTCATTAGCATTACCCATATTCATCAATTTTGATTTCTCTAACTCGAAAGCTAAAAGTTTTTCTTCATGTTCCATCTTCTGTTTTCTTTCTTCAGCTTCTAGCTGCATTTGCATTTTTTTCTCCTCGGCTTCTCTGTCTAACCTTTTATTTTCAGCCTCCATTTGTAGCTGGGATTTCCTTTCATCAGCCTGCATCTACCATCTTAAATTCTCAGCTTCCATTTTCTTTTGTTCAGCTTCTATTCTATTTTGTTCAGCTTCTATCTTATGTCTTTTTCTTCCGACTTCAGTGCCTTGGCATACTGAACAGTCGTGAATTCTTCCAATTTGTCACCAGATTTACCAAGGGATTTCCCTTGCTCAGTAAAGTACTCAAGTGTAGACATTATGTCTAATAATATGAGATCAATGTCCTGAAATAAAAAATTATCTTATTCCAACCTCAATGGTAACAAGTCTTTTATAAAGATCTTGTATAAACAGCTCACTTTATCCCAATATCTGTGGGAGACAAGTCATTGACAAAGAACTTGTATAATCACCTTTATAATAATATGAGCAATAATCACCTCTATAATCTAAGTACCCTATAGTACTAATAGTGTATGACTATATAAATATTTCAACAGCGTATGACAACAAATACTAACATAAACAAAGAACAAGCATCAAAGACAATACGATAACATTTGCATAAATCAAGTAAATTATAAAGCCAAACTAAAGAGAAAATATCACAAAACATGTTATGACAACTGCAAAAAGTAAACAAAACAAATTACGCCACAGTGTATAAACATAAAGGTTGTATAAAACTAAACAAAAGGAAGAGGAGGCGAACAGATACGAACAAATCAAATCAAAACACTAAAGAACAGAGAGAAAAAAAAACAACAAAGAAAAGTACACCTCGTCAACACTAAACGAAAATAGCAACAAATGTTGCTAGCAATTTCTACTAAGCGAAATTTGCTAAGGTCCCTAAAGACACGCTCACCGCAGAAATATCAACATAAACGACACATATAAACATGTAAACACATAAAGCATAAACAAGGATATTTAAATGTGGAAGGCTTAGTTCAAACACAATACAAGGCACAGTTCACAACAATAAACAGGCCACTTATTTTTACAATCCTCTCGTCAACAATCAGCAACGATGGAGAACTATCGTCAGCATTCTATGGATTAGATGATCCAACGCTGAAAACACATCAGAACTTGCTTCCAAAATGATGATGATGATAACAACGGCACTTTACCTTCTTAACACAGCAGATGAACATGCTTCTCAAACTGTGACAGTACTAGTAACGGCACTTGACCTTCTTAACACAGCAGATGAACTTGCTTCTCAAATAACAATGACAACGGCACTTGTCCTTCTTAAATGCAGCATCAACGAAGGTATACAGATTTGACCTCCTGACCTAGTTACGTCCTGTATAGCTGAGGTAGTCGATGTGTCAAGAAACTACACATCGCTGAGTACTATCAATTGTAGGCGAACTTCCAATAGCCCTATCAAGCTGGCTCACCAAAAATGTAGCAGGTATAATTTGCAGGTGTACCAGAAAATGTTGCGTGCTGTTTTCTTAAGTGTAGAATGTAAACAGTCAGGAATGGACTGTGTTCATCCGTGACACAGACAAGACAGGCTCGGTTTGACCACCGTAAAATATAAGTTGAGTGCAGAATGTCCAGTATCCGTTCACAAACGATTCAGCGCCACACAGGCTATTATAACCATATACAGGCCCTGGTTGGCCGCAACTATACTGGCATTCGTTTAGATGACTTGGAGGTGTTGAGGTATATAGTGTGAGTAGATCTCAATGAATGCGAATGCGTGTGTGTAAGTTCGTGGAAGAAAAAGGCATCAACATGACATCACACTTATGGAGGAAATTACATATAGTAATTCATATAGTTCTGGTAACACCTCTGACGTTTGACAGACTTTATTACACCACAATCGACAGGTACGCCGACGTTAATATAAATAGTCATAGAACAGTTCATGGTCATAATATATGAATAACGTTCATCATCCAGCTATGCAAGTACCTAGTAAAGCTGATCTCGTACAATTCTCTCACTCATCAGCTTCAGGGAAAATATATCACATATGTGAGTTTAAACAAACTCTACTCTGACATTAGTCAGTCAGATATTAAATGGGTCTACAATAGGCCGCGCAAGATGGCGGGCTTACAGTTCAAAATGGCCTCTGTGTGATTCTTCATCAAACAAGGGGAATCCCACCTTGTGTACATAGTATTGCTGGAATGCAGGATACAAACAATATATATCAGTACAGGAGCCGCGCTAGCGTAGTGGTTACAACACCGCTCTGGCGACCGGGTGATACAGGATCAAACCCGGGCGACGGCATTTTAGGATTTTTCGTCGACTGGGATTTGGACTGGATTAACTCGAGACCTGGCGAGGACATTTAAAGGAGTGTCGTCGACCAGGGACTGGCGGCTCCTGAGCCGACCCAGCTGCAATGGGTACCTCCGAAATCGGCGAGTATTTGCCTGAATGGCGAGGGTCATTTGTCTCTGTACAAGAAATAAAGGGATACTCACGTAAAATCAATGTCAGGTTAGACATAAATGATAACCTGAGATTTCGCCTCGAGTATTAGCGGGCGAACGCAAAAAAAAAAAAAAAAAAAAAAGTACTTTGGGCATGCACCAGCCTAGTGCATAATATCAGAATACATGGTGAGCTTCCTTTCAAGGATATTTAGGTGGATCGTTTTCCCGCCCAGGGAAAAAAGTCATGAGCTGGCTATAATACGAGTCATGAAAGATTCTAGCAAATAAGGGAAACAGTTCTAAGAGTCAATTACCTTCTGTCCCTTCAGAATAAATATTACCACACTCACTCGCCTCCTAGGCGCTTAGAATGTAACACATGAAATAATATACGAAATCTTGTCGGCCCACAGAGGACTTATCAAAACCCCATCTTGACTCTCATAATCACAGCCCGATACTTAACAGTCGTTCTCTCTCTAATCCCGATAGAAAGCTACGCATGCGCTGTTACACGCAATATCTTTAAGCACAGCTCAAATAGGCGATTTGACAACCATATCAGAAAAAAGTTGACATCGGTTCTAAAATTGGACCACTGGAATACAGACAAGTGGGACAACCCCCACTTCAACTACAATACCAGAAAACATGAATTACTCCCCTTTGACTAGAATCTAAATGCAACTGTGTCCAAAATTAACCAGGGACATTTTACATACATAGACTCAGCAAACTGACCGCTACAGTAAACTACTGTTGATGTCTATTTTTATATGGCCTTCCATGTGGATCTAACAGTAAGTTTCATTTAAGCTAATGATATATATATATATATATATATATATATATATATATATATATATATATATATATATATATATATATATATATATATATATATATATATATATATATATATATATATATATATATATATATATATATATATATATATAAAACGTTTTTTCGTCATGTTGAATCTAGTCAGAACATTCAATGGAGAATTGTACTGAAATGGATTTAAGATAAAGTGAAGTTATTGGATCCAGCCAATTATTTTCAAGTACGTGCCGCATGGAAGAATTGTATTACAAATGTAAATACAAAAATATAAAATACATTTCCGCCGTCCTATGGATTACGGCAGATGATGAGAGGTCAGTCAAATTCAGGTCTTAGGATTTTATATGCACTGTTTACTATGATGCCTCAAATGTGATGTTCGGATAGTCCAGATAAATTGTTTACGAGGCCATTTAAAGATGGGACATTCTTTGATGTATTACACACCCTTTGTCATAATATGTATGATTGCCCTTGAGAGGTCAGCCGTTATATGAATATATGTCAATCAAGCTCATGATCCAAATTGCCTGATCATACATGAACATAGATACGTTAACTATGATGTCCTGAGATTATAATGTGAACTGTTGATATGATGCCTATGATTACGCCCATGCTCGTTTGTCTTGCGTCTATTAATAAACGTGAAGACCGGACTTCCAGCTGAATTCTTTGACAGTTCAAAGTTCTTATATATTAACTTTGACCCACTTCTTCGGCCCACGATATTATCATTCGCGTTTTGAAGTTTGTCGACCATCTGTAAGCCCGACCGGAGCTGATCATAACTTAGGTCAGCCATACAAGAAAATTCGTTAACTCCAAAAATCATAAAGGACCTTTACAGTTATTATCCTTTACAATTACTCAATCCAACACTGCACGGAAAAATAGAATAGAGGCTTTTTATGATGGAAACAATTCTTCTTCTTCTTCTTTGATCCTTAGCCCCCGACCGTCAAGACAGTCAGTGGCCATTATGCCTGGTGGCGTCTTGTAGGGCAACAACAAATTGATTCCACTTTGCTCGGTTGGCGGCCATCCTTCGTACAGTGCCCCAACTCTGGTTCATTCTTTGCACCTTAGCCTCCACAGTCCTCCGCCAAGTGGTCTTTAGTTGGCCTCTCTTTCGTTTTTTTTCAGGGGTCCATAGCATAGCTGTTCTTGTGATGGTATCGGGGTCTCTTCTGAGGACGCGGCCAACCCAACTCCAGCGTCTGCCAGCTATGATGGTGTGCATGTCGTCCTGGTTACTCCGAATAAGTAGTTCTTGGTTGCTGATGGTGTATGGCCAAAAGATTCGGAGAATTTTCCTTAGGCAGATTGTGTGGAAGGAGGACAGTTTCGACATTTCCTTCTCTGTTACTCTCAACATTCCGCACCATAGAGAAAAAAAGAAAGTACGCAGCTCTCATACAGTCTTAATTTGGTGTTTGTGCTGTTTTGGGAAGACTTCCAAATGTTGTTGAGAATAGCAAAGGCTGTTCTCGCTTTATTCATTCTGTTGTTAATGTCCTTGCTTTTTCCGCCGTCAGGTGTTACTATGCATCCTAAGTAAGTAAATGTGTCTGCCTGTTCTAACGTCTGGTTCCTTACTGTTATTGGCTCAGGATTGCCCACATTTAGCGTCATGACCACTGTCTTCTTCAGATTGATGTTCAGGCCAACCTGCTGGCCATACTTATTCAGTCTATCGGTTTTGTCTTGAATGTGTTGATGTGAATGCGCGAGTAATGCAATGTCATCTGCATATTCCAGGTCTTCCAGTGTAGAAAACGATGTCCATCTAATTCCTCTTGGACTGCCCTCTGTTGTCTGGCGCATCATCCAATCTATGGCAGTAAAAATAATGTTGTTGATAAGCGGCATCCCTATCGTACTCCTGTTTTCACTTCGAAAGTTACATTACTCAATCAAACACTGCACGGAAAGTTAGAATAGAGGCTTTTTATGATTTAAACAATTCTTCTTCTTCTTTGATCCTTAGCCGCAGACTGTCAAAGCAGTCAGTGGCCATTATGCCTGGTGACGTCTTGTAGGGCAACAACAGATTGATTCCACTTTGCTTGGTCGGCGGCCATCCTTCGTACAGTGCCCCAACTTTGGTTCATTCTTTGCATCTCAGCCTCCACAGTCCTCCGCCAAGTTGTTTTTGGTCGGCCTCTCTTTCGTTTTTCTTCAGGGGTCCATAGCATAGCTGTTCTTGTGATGGCATCGGGGTCTCTTCTGAGGACATGGCCAACCCAGCTTCAGCGTTTTCCAGCTATAATGGTGTGCATGTCCTCTTGCTTGCTCCGAGTAAGCTGTTCGTGGTTGGTTATGGTATTCGGCCAACAGATTCGGAGGATTTTTCTTAGGCATGTTGTGTGAAAAAAGGACAATTTCGACATTTCCTTCTCGGTGATTCTGCAGCTCTCCGCGCCATAGAGAAGCAAAGAAAGCACACAGCTCTGATATAATCTTAATTTTGTGCTTGTGCTGTACTGAGAGGACTTCCAGACGTTGTTTAGACTAAAAAAGGCTGTTCTTGCTTTGTTCATTCTGTTGTTGATGTCTTTGCTTGCTCCGCCATCTGGTGTTACTATGCATGTGTATGTGATGGCATCTGTCTATTCCAGTTGGTGATTCCTTACTGATATGGGCTCAGTGTTGCTCACATTGAGCGTCATGACCTCTGTCTTCTTTAGGTTTATGTTCAAGCCCACCTGCTGGCTATACTTATTAAGTCTATCCGTTTTTTCCTAGATGTGTTGATGTGAATGTGCTAGCAGTGCAATGTCATCTGCACATTCCAGATCTTCTAATGTAGAAAATGTAGTCCATCCTATTCCTCTTGGATTGCCCTCTGTTGTCTGGCGCATCACCCAGTCTATGACTGTTAATAAAGCAATATATTACAAAAACAAAAGCTTACATATAAAAACAAAGAAATAAAGAAGGATATGAGCCAGTAGTCTACAGTGGTGGTAGATTCCCCCTAGATAATACAGATTGACTATAAATAATCCTCCAGTCAACATTTAATGCTTACCAGTATAAACAATATCCTTTTTTGAACAATAAAACAATATGAACTATGAGAAAAAAATACCAACTAGAGAAATAATAGAGTATAGAGCATTAAATAAATACAAGCAAGAAAATATTTCAATAAATGAAGAACGTCCGATACAACCAGCAGCTCCGTGTATATGGTAGATAGTGGGGCAGCCTACTCTTGTATTGCTTCAGGTATGTCACTGCCTTCTTTTCTACTCAGATTCATTACTTCAACGGTGAACGACGAAAACGTATAAACAGACAGAGTGTCACACCACACATGTATCCATGTAACTGTATGAAGATGGCTAAGTCCTGGTCTAGTCGGAACACAGTTTATTTACAAAATGTTCATTGGTTGTCATATAGCAAATCGACCATCACACTTGGTCTTGCAGAACAATTTCATTGAATACAAAGTCTTCTTGATTATGACTACGGGGCTTTCTTTCTTATGCTCTTGTTGATAATTCTGTCTTGTTCAGTATTTATAACTTCCTTGATTAATATCATCTATTCATATATTCTTAGAACGTTCAGGTTATTGATTGTTAATACCGGGCATCTCCGGGGATGAATACTTTTCCTGATATCCCAACTATCACTGGCCTCACAAGGCTGAACCACTGAACTTCTTAGCTATCGAATCTCTACATACCTCGCCAAGATGATCAATTCTCTTGGTAACGAATTTCCTTTATAAATTCGTTCTTTACTTGTCTGCTTATTGTAGTTAATATCTTCTAATGTATGATGCCGCTGAGTCTATCCACCACTGTTTATCGAGTTAGCAAACTTCATTGAGCAATCATATGTCTGTCAAGATAGCTAGTTCACCTTGCACAACCGTTATCTATGTTCGTGCGACCTGCCTGTCTAACTGGCTCTTCTCGACTCTATCTCTTTCCTCAACTGCCCGCAAGAGCGTGCGCCGTGAACTCTATTCACTTATCTAGCCTTCTTCCGGGAGGTTTTATGCCCACCTTCCTCGGACAACCTTCTTGCCCTTTATCCTACTGCGTATACCTAACTGCCCTAGTTTAAACCATCAGATGCTTCCCCTGCCACAATAGTTGAAAGGAGCGTGCTACAAAGAAAAGTAGCAAACGCCAACACACACACACAAAATAACTTGAAAGATATTTTTCTCTGCACATGAAACTAAACCTGGTCATGTTGGTTGGTTGTGTTTGATGTTTTTTTTATATCTAAATATGATAGCACGTCTGTTTTTGTTGGTTGTGTTTAAAAGTTGTTTTCTCTAAATATGAGTTGTTTGTACAAGTGTTTCCTTCCACAGTAGAGCATGTCTGGTTTTGTTTGATGAGTGTTTTATTGTACAGTAAGGCATGCCTGAATATGTTGGTTATGTTTGGTGAGTGTTTTCTTGTACAGAAAGGTATTTCTGGATACGTTGGTTGTGTTTGATGAGTGTTTCTTGTCCGGTAAAGCATGTCCTGATGCTACTTCTACTCTTGACCTGAAGTTTTCGTTTTATTTCTTTCACACCTGTGGTCAGCTGATGCAGTTGACTTCTAGTTATTGGGTACTGTTTGTCCATGTTCTATGCAGTCACTCTGTGTCTTGCCTGTCTGAAGGGGATGTTTTTCCACATGGATTCCTTCAGCACTTTCTTGGTTTCTTGAAACACCGGACAACCTCAGTACCCCAAGGTTTCTGAGGCAGTTTGCGCAGAATCGGTTTGTGTTTATGGCTTTGTAGTTGTCATCTTCTGTCGCCCTATGGATGGTTTCCTATGCCTCTTTCCTGTATGTCTTCTTGGTGTGAGAAAACTGCTGTCAGTTTGAGCACTGCATGACCGAATGGATTGTCACAGGATTTACTCCCCTTGCTCTGTAGTTATAGTCCAACAGTGGCTAAACTTCAGAGTATCTACTGAGGGTCTTCAAAAGTGTTTACGTTTTGCTCAAGATTACTCTTGGCAGAGATGGGAATTGAAGAATGGTGCTTCAGTTCTAGGGAGCCTCATAGGAATTTAAAGAAATCAAGTACTACGGCTGATAGGATCCAGGCCGTGTAAACTTTTTATCTTTCCTGACCTTCTATGAGTAAGGATTTTGCTCTTTTTGATGAGCCCCCAACTGATTTAACTCAGTCAAATATTACTTTAATGGTTCTGTTATAGTATGTAAATGACTGGGACATACGGGTGCAGCTCATTCAAAAATAACTAAATCAACTACACATGTGTATATTTACAGATAACAAATGAAATAATCAATTATCGTTAACAAATGTAAAGTAACTGAGGGTGGGATGAATTTAGATAATCTTTTTAAAGTTTCCTCACAGGCGATGATCTGATTTGAAAAGTTCGTTAGCGACTACCAGACTTGACCAGTGACTAGAGTGAACCAGTCCATAACCTTCAATGAATAAGAATCGGCTGGAGCTAAAACCAACCGAAATCTTACTGGCAGCTAAGTACCCATTTAAAAGTGCCAAATGAACTCTCTAATAACGAACTTTTCAAATCAGATCATCACCTGTGAGGAAATTTTATAAAGACAATCTAAATTCATCCCACCCTTAGTTACTTTACATTTGTTAACGATAATTGATTATTAAATTTTGTTATCTGTAAATGTACAAATGAATAGTTGATTTAGTCTTTTTTCTTCTTTTTTTTTGAGTGAGCTGCAACCGTACGTCTCAGTCATTTACTTAGTTAAAACAGAACTATTGTCACCTTATCTTTCCATACTCCTCGTGGACGATGTCATCGAGGCATGTAAGGAGAGAACAAGAAAGTATTCAGTGGGGGTACTGGAAGGTCTGTCTTTCAGAGCTGGCATTTGCTGATGATGTTGCCCTGTTTGCTAAATCAGAGGCACATCTCCAATCCAACCTGCAAGTCTGGAAGAAAGTGCTGGAGAAGAGAGGAATGGACATAAGTAGCTCTAAAACAAAATCCATGCTGATATTTCGTGAGGGAAGAAGACATCAGATTAAGCTGGGACATTAGGTCCTGGAGCAGGTCGACCACTTTAAATACCTCTGAGATATTATAGACCGAAAGGGAGGCATCAAAGAAGAGTTGGCCACCCGAAAAGCAGCAGCTGGGAGACTTTTTCAGGCCATTAATCGAGGATTCCTCTTCAAGAGAGAGGTTGGTAAGAAAGCGAAGATGACTGTATACCGCTCCGCCTACCAGTCTTGACATATGAATGCGCGTCATGGGCAATGACTACAACCCACAAAAGCCAAATCCAAACCTCAGAAAGGAGGTATCCGAGGAAGGTGGTTGAAGTAACAAGAAGAGATATGGTCCGAAACCAGACGAAAAATCAAGGCCTAAAATTGCAGACCCAAGTACAACAGTCCCAACTAAGATGGTTTGGCCATGTCTGCAGATTGAGAGAAGATCGGCTACCATAACAAGCATGGGAAACAAAGAGCCAGAGATCCAGACCACCAGGACGACCCAGAGTCCGCTGGGAGGACAACATTAGACAATCTTTGAAGGATCTTACTTACTTACTTAGTCGTTCATCTTCAACCGTGAGGTGTAGAGGTTTGGAAGAGAGAGCGCCAGACTATCCTGTCGGCTGTCTTCCTCCTGGCCTGGTTCCATTCTAGTCCTCGGTCCTTCAAAGATTGTCTAATGGTGTCCTCCCAGCGGACTCTGTGTCGTCCTGGGGGTCTGGATCCTATCAGCCGTAGTACTTAATTTCTTTAAATTCCTATAAAGCTTCCTAGAATTTAAGCGCCTTTCTATACTATTAGTATCTTGGGTAATTGCCAAAATAGTCAAGTGTCTGTTAAGGCCCGTCTGCTGTATGTGTCTAGCTTTTACTGAAGGAAACTTATACCACACACTTGTTCCACAGATAGCACCACCACGTGGTACTACTGACCCAAATATATGTGGGAATATCGACTTCTGGCTCAAAGAAATATTTAAGGCAACTTGATTAAGACGTTGTGTAAATCCTCAAGATGCTCAAACACATTGTCTGGTCCTTTAAAATGGAATTCTAATCTTACTCCTTACTCTGGCTTGTCTGACTGTCTTCATGACGAGTTGAATATCACAGTCATCATCATCAGTTGCCATCTCCACAACGGAGGTTGGCTGTAATGGATCTCCAACGTCTTCTGTCTCTTGTCTTGGTGGTACACTCTGATAGACTCTTTCCCGTCCATCTCTTGATGTTATCTTCCCACTTATAGCGCTGTCTTCCCCTTGCACGTTTACCTTCAACTCTCCCTTCTGTTATGGTCTTCTGCAAGGTGTTATGCCTTTTTATGTGGCCAAAGTATTTTAGCTGCAGAACTTTGACCTCTCTCATTAGTTCTCTTTTCATACCTAGATTTTCTAGGACCTCCTTATTTGTTTTCATCTCTTTCCATGAGATACGCCCCATTCTTCTATATATCCACATTTCAAGAGCCTCAATTCTTTCTTCCAAATGCTTATTCATCGTCCATGTTTCTGCACCATACAGAAATGCAGAATATATATAACACTTTATGATTCTCAGTTTTAATTTATGAGATAACTGTTTGGATGTCAGTATATGTTTCATGTTGTTGAATGTAGCTTTGGCCATTCCTATTCTCTTCTTGATTTCTGTTTCACATCTGCCATCTTCTGTTATTATATGACCAAGATATACGTAGCTCTTGACTTGTTCCAGGATTTTCCCATTTACGCTTATCTTTAATGTGGGTTTATCGTCTGTTTTGCTAATTATCATAGTTTTAGTTTTCTCAATATTAATGTCGAGTCCATATTCATGACTTATACTGTTCACTTGCTTCACTAGTTCTTGTAACTCCTGTTCGCTTTCAGCTAACAACACGGTATCATCTGCATATCTAAGGTTGTTTATTGATCTTCCACTGATGTTCAGTCCTGGTATTTCCTGTATCTGTTTGAAAATTTTTTCGGTGTATAAATTAAATAGGCAGGGGGACAGCACACAACCTTGTCTGACACCTCTTTTTATGTCTATGTATGGTGAATAATTCCTTCCCGATCTTACTGTGGCAGTTTGCTCCCAATAAAGGTTACTGAGTATTCTTATATCTTTTCCATCAATACCTATGTCTTTGAGGCATTCAATTATTTTCTCATGATGGATTCTGTCAAAAGCCTTCTTATAGTCAATGAAGCACATATACATACTTTTTTGGACCTCTGTATATTTTTCTGCTAATCTTCTTAGGCAAAATATTGCCTCTCTTGTTCCACTGTTCCGTCTAAAACCAAACTGTTCTTCTTGGATTTCGCTGTCTACTTTACTTTTTATTCTTTCCTGTATGATTTTGAGCAGTATCTTAATTGCATGACTCATCAGGCTGATTGTTCTGAAGTCTGAACATTCTGTTGCATTTGGTTTTTTGGGCAATGTTATAAAAACTGATGTCTTCATGTCGTGTGGTAAATATCCTGTATTGTATATATCATTGCATATTTCTGTGATTGTATCTATACCAAAGCTCTCCAGAGCTTCTATCATTTCAATGTTTATGTTATCCATGCCTGCTGATCTTCCTTTTTGTATCATATGAATGGCATTCTCTACTTCTGATCTGAGAATGTGTGGGCCTTCATTAGAATCTGGTGATGGTTTTTTACCTCTGTTGTCCTCGAATAGTTCTTTTACGTATTCTGCCCATCTGTTTGATATGTCTTTCTCATCAAGTAATATTACACCATTTTTGTTCTTGATACAGCTTCCTCCTTGTGCAAACCGCGACCGATTTGATAATTTCTTTATTTCTTCATGCATATCTCTTGTCATGTGCTTCGCTTCCAAGTCTTCTATTTCCTTACATTTTGTTTCTATCCACCGTTCTTTTGCTTCTCTACACATAGTACGTATGTCATTGTCTATTGTTTTATATTCTGGAGTATTTTTTGCTTTCTTTCTTTCTGCCATTTTATTCAAGATGTCATCTGTCATCCAAATTTGATTTTTCTTAGACTCCTTTTTAGGTAAATTTGCATTTGCTGATTGTATGCTTGTTTTTAAGCATTCCCATTTTGCGGTTGCTTTTTCTTCTGGGTTTTCTCTTCTATACTGCTCCATGCTTTCTGTCAATAACTGTTGGTATTTATTTTTGACTTCGATTAAATATTTCTGTTTTATATCTGGTTGTTTCAGCGCTGATATTTCTATCTGGGGTTCCTCCTGTCTTCTGTTTCCTGCTCTTTTCAGCTTTATATTTACTTTGATGACAACTGGATTGTGATCTGAATTTATGTCGGCGCCAGGATGTGTCTTTGCACTTGTGACACTGTTCTTAAATCTATGTTTTATCATGATATAGTCGATTTGATTACGTGTTACATCTCCTGGGCTTTTCCATGTGTATAATTTCCTTGGGTGATGTTCAAAAAAGGTGTTACATATGACCAGCTGGTTTTCTTCACAGAACTGGATAAGTCTGTCTCCTCTATCATTTCTTGTCCCTAATCCATACTGTCCTACTATTTTCTTGTATTTTCCTTTTCCTACTTTTGCATTCATATCACCCATTACTATCAACACATCTGTAGATTTGACTGGTTTAAGTGTGTGTTGTAGCTCTTCATAGTATTCTTCTATTTCTTCCTCGCTGTAATCTTTAGTTGGTGCATAAGTTTGTAAGATTGATATGTCGAATGGCTTTGCTCTCATCTTTAGTAACATCATTCTGTCATTGTGTGTCCAGTATCCACATACGTATTTTTCTAACTCCTTCTTTATCAACATTCCTACCCCTCTTTCGTGTTTTTCTCCTCCTGAGTGTATAAGCGTGTACTGGTCTCTTGTTATGTAGCCTGTATCCAAAAGTCTTGCCTCTGCAACTCCCAGTATATCGAGTTTCATGTCGGTTGCCTCTAATATAAGATTGTCCAGCTTTCCTTCTCCGTTTAAAGTTCTAACATTCCATGTTCCTATTTTTAGGCTTCTCCTACTAGTTTTTAGGTGGTCTTTCTCAGAATGCTCCCTTTCAACAGAATTTAAGGAACACTCGTCATTATGTACTTCCTTACTCATTAGAGGAGTTGCCTCTTCCCTGTTAATTTGTACAGTAGATTCTTCCCCAGGGGACAGAGAGTTCTCTACATATCGGTTCTTATCTTGTTGTTGTGATTCCATTACTTTCTGTAGGAAGTACGTGGTAAGGCCCCAATCTCTTCCACGGTGGCTAGCCATTGTCTTTTTCTATGTCCGACATGCCTCTAGTGCGCCACACACTTTGCTGTTTCGCTTTGCGAGCCGTTGATCTTCTCAGATTCCTCCGCCTCACTCACCGTCTCAGTCTTTGTGTACTAGGGATGGACATTCCCTTGAGTAAGATTGCTCCTACTCCACCCATGTAGTTTAGCCAGTCAGCCAAGACTGTTGCCCGGGATGTGGCCACCGCCGTGCAACACTTAAAAGGCGCTAGATTATATGACAGCTTCATGTCTTGTGCCATAAATTCAAGGCTTATCCGTGCCTTATTTGCTTTCGCATAATTATTGCTCAACTTACATTGTTCGTTAATTATCATAACCTCCGTAATAATGTTGTAAATAAATATTAAACAAATATAAAGGTGTGTTTTCAGGCGCTCGTAAGAAATAAAAAAGTAGAACACTTGACACCAGAAAAACAACAGACGTGAGTGGCTTACCCAGGAGTGGAACCCAGGACCTTCAGTGCGACAACCCCGCCTAGCTATGCAAGCGAATCACACTATCCTCCCTGCCATCTAGGCATCACCAAAAAAATGATGATTCGATGACGGGTCATTAGTGCGAACCGCAAAACATAACACCGGAAATTTACCATGTGCATCTGTTACTTACTGTAACCAAGATCTGCTTACTCAGAGCAAGCAAGAGGACATGCACACCATCATAGCTGGCAGACGCTGGAGCTGGGTTGGCCATGTCCTCAGAAGAGACCCCGATGCCATCACAAGAACAGCTATGCTTTGGACCCCTGAAGGAAAACGAAAGAGAGGCCGACCAAAAACAACCTGGTGGAGGACTGTGGAGGCTGAGATGCAAAGAATGAACCAGAGTTGGGGCACTGTACGAAGGATGGCCACCAACCGAGCAAAGTGGAATCAAATTGTTGTTGATCTACAAGACGCCACTAGGCGTGATGGCCAGTGACTGCCTTGACGGTCGGCGGCTAAGGATCAAAGAAGAAGAAGTCATTTTGAAGGATTTAATGTAGACCTACATTTGTTCCCGTAACATATATTACACTATAACAAAAGAATGAAAGTGAGCTGTGAGTTTATTTTATATACATTTTTCATCACAAAATTTACAAAGTGACAAAAATAAAAATTAAAAGAAGGAAAAAGATTCAATTTTGCACCAGTACATATGATCATTCTGTTTAAGAAATAAACACAGTCAGTTTTGAAGCAATAAAATGTACTAATTTCTTCTTAAAACAGATTTGCTAAAAACCAAAATAAAGCAGTATTATGTAGCAATAAATTTATATTAATTAACAAATAAAAAGGTATTGAATCAGTTTTACAAATTAACGGTACACTGGAAACACGGGACGTTTCGGGTTTCACAATCCGCCAGCCGCAGTTACAAACAGGAAACAAGGACAAGAAATATAGACGTGTAAAAGAAAAATACAACAGGCACTGAAAACACGTAATACACGAGTATATTAACAGAGATGAAGAGCAATAATAAATCAAGGAAACTCCAAAACCAAAAGAATAAATCAATACAAGAAATTCAACAACCAACGAAAATCAAAAGCAGAAAATGGAATATAAAAACCAAAAGTCCTGCTATAAAAAACTCTGTCCTGGAAGAATCGGGGCAGCTATAAATACTAATATAAATGTATAAATATATATATATATATATATTATCAGTACCTGGAAAATTATTATGTTGCATGATGTTAGAAAGACTTAAATTGCATGCTGACGAAAAGATCAGAGAAGAACAAGCGGGTTTTAGGCCGAAACGATCATGTATTGATCAAATATTCACACTAAGAACAATTATAGAAGAATCAGTGGAAAGGCAATCGCCACTTATTATCACCTTCGTCGATTTTCAAAAAGCCTTTGATAGTCTACACCGCCCATCATTGTGGAAGATACTTACAATCTATGGTTTTCCAACAAAATATGTGAATATAATCAAAGCGCTATATGACAATGCAAGATGTTGTGTTAGAACAAATAAAGGGAATACAGAATGGTTTACAGTAGAAACAGGGGTGAAACAAGGCTGTATTATGTCACCACTACTTTTTGGAATAGCTATTGATTGGGTTATGAGAAACTATACCCACAATGAACAATTAGGTATAAAATGGACAAATGGAAAATTCCTGGGGGACCTGGATTTCGCAGATGATGTAGCATTCTTAAGTTCAACACCAAGACAATCCCAAGAAGCAATAAATAATTATAATTTGTGTCATCTCTCGGTTAAAATAGGTCTCCAAATAAATGCCTCTAAAACTAAAGCTATGAACTTTTCTAACGAAACCTTTGATATCATCTTGAACGGGGAAAAACTACAGAAAGTTGAAAGTTTCAATTATTTAGGCAGTAAAATGACTCAGGATGGTGACACAACAAGAGAAATCCATACTAGAATTGCTTTGGCAGCTAGCGCCTTCAATAGATTCTCTCACATTTGGAAAATTACGATCATTGAATATACATACCAAGCTTCGTCTGTTTAATTCAAATGTTATCTCAGTGTTAACATACGGCTGTGAGAGTTGGAAAATAACAAAATCATTGGAGAACAAGCTGAATACATTCGAGAACAAATGTCTTAGAAAGCTCATGAACATCAGTTGGAAAGAATTCAAGACTAATCGACAAATAAGAGAAGACTCTAGGCAGAAATATGTCTCCGACTATATAAGGAAAAGATGATGGTCATATATCGGTCATGTCCTACGAATGCAAAACAACAGAATACCACTACAGGCGCTCACTTGGGTTCCTGAGGGTAAGAGGAAAAAAGGAAGACCAAAAGAAACACTCAGAAGAACATTAATAAGAGAAGGAAGAACGTTGGGCCTAAATAATGTGCAAGAGCTAAGAGGAGTGGCGTCACAACGAACAACCTGGAGAGCACTGGTTTCTGCCTTATGCGCCGTGTTTGGTGCTTAAAGAATTTATTATTAATATATATATATATATATATATATATATATATATGCTGAAGCACATTAAAAACGCACCACTATTATATATACTGATACCGAGAAGCTGGAAAAAAAGTGTGGGAATGGATTTTCCCCGTGTTTGTCATGAGATAGAGAGCGAATGGCTGCTTGAATGGAAAGTGCATGATTTAACCCACGGGTTTGTGTCCAGACTACATGAAAACAATGAAAGTTACACGTGCAACACGATTCCCAACAGCTATTATCCTGAAAATGTGTACGCGTTGTGGCAGTATACTTGGTATAAAAAAGCCGTTGAGACAAAACACCCAGTACATGTGCTTGAAATGCCATGACTATCTGAAAACGACCGCCAACGAGCCATTGGTATGTTGGAGACCGGAATGAGCTCGCGGGCCATTGCCAGAAGAATGAATTGCCACCACAGCACTATTGTACGTCTCAATGAACGTTACGGAACCACTGGCAGTGCCCGGGATAGACTTCGGAGTGGCCAACCACGAGTTACTACCCCTGCGCAAGATCGTCATATTGTGCTGAGCCCCCTAAGGAATCGTTCTCTCCCGGCAAGTCAAACAGCAAGAGCAATAGTGGGTAGACGTGGGCAAGTCTCTCGAATGATAGTCATACGACGACTCAGAGATGCAGGCCTTATTGCAAGACGACCTTATGTTGGGCCAAACTTGACTCACAGACATCGTCAGCAGCGCCTGCAATGGGCAGAGCAACATGTCAGATGGGCTAGACGGCAGTGGAATGCTGTCCTATTCACAGACGAGAGCAGATTCAACATATCCTTTGCTGATGGACGTATGCGGATTTGACGACGGTGTGGAGAGCGCTTTGCAAATTGTTGTGTTCGTCAGCACAATCGATTTGGAGGTGGCAGTATTCGCATTTGGGTAGGATTCAGTTTTCACCATCGCTTGCCTCTTCACGTCTTCCGTGGAAATGTTAATGCTGTGATATATCGAGATGAGGTTCTGCATGCATTGGTTGCTTCTGCGTTCACAAATTATCCAGACTTGCAGCTTCTCCAGCAGGATAACGCACGTGCGCACACCGCATGCATTACGCAGCAATATCTACAGCAGCAGAACATTGTGACGATTGATTGGCCTGCCCTATCACAAGACATGTCCCCTATAGAACATCTGTGGGACGTGCTTGGACGCAGAGTCTACAGGCAAGGTTCTCCAGCTAATCTGCAACAGCTCGAAGCTGCTCTTACACGTGAATTGGACTTAATTCCCCGGAATTTCCTTCAGAGACTTGTGCGTTCCATGCGGAGCTGCTGCAGAGCTTGTTTGCAAGTACACAGTGAACATACCAGATACTGAGGATAGTGTGAATGAATTTTTTTTATTGGTTGTATTTTTGGTTTTCTCCCTTGCCTGCACATAATGCAATGAATTTCATAACAATCAAATGTAAAAATTAATGAACAGCATGGGTCCATAGAAAAAAAAAATAAAGATTCCAAATATGTAAACTTGTAAACACTTATATTTACATTTCACACTCTGTTCCTGGATTATACAGTTGGTGCGTTTTTAATGTGCTTCAGTAAGTATATATATATATATATATATATATATATATATATATATATATATATATATATATATATATATATATATATATATATATATATATATATATATATATATATATATATACATACACGCACACACACACACACATATATATATATATATATATATATATATATATATATTCTTCTTCTTCTTCGATCCTTAACCACCGACCGTCAAAGCAGTCAGTGGCCATCACGCCTAGTGGCGTCTTGTAGGGCAACAACAAATTGATTCCACTTTGCACGGTCGGTGGCCATCCTTCGTACAGTGCCCCAACTCTGGTTCATTCTTTGCATCTCAGCCTCCACAGTCCTCCGCCAAGTTGTTTTTGGTTGGCCTCTCTTTCGCTTTCCTTCAGGGGTCCAAAGCATAGCTGTTCTTGTGATGGCATCGGGGTCTCTTCTGAGGACATGACCAACCCAGCTCCAGCGTCTGCCAGCTATGATGGTATGCATGTCCTCTTGCTTGCTACGAGTAAGCAGATCTTGGTTGGTGATGGTATTCGGCCAAAAGATTCGGTGAATTTTTCTTAGGCATGTTGTGTGAAAAGAGGACAATTTTGACATTTCCTTCTCTGTGACTCTCCAGCATTCCGCACAATAGAGAAGCACAGAAAGCACGCAACTCTGGTATAATCTTAATTTTGTGCTTGTGCTGTATTGGGAGGACTTCCAGATGTTATTTAGGCTAAAGAAGGATGTTCTTGCCTTATTCATTCTGATGTTGATGTCTTTGCCTGCCATCAATGGTACCTATACCTTGTAGCGGTATGGCAGCTTGCGTACCCTGACAATCCCCAGAGCTATGCCAGTGGGAGTTTTACTCCTGGTAGGTTCAACCAAGCTGGACTGGTTTGTGTGGGTAGGGGTCAGACAAAAGTTGGTACCCTGGTCCTCCAGGTTGGGGGTTTTAGCATAGGGCTGGCACCCCTGTCTATGTAAAAAAAATAATGAAGTTACGGAAACAACATCGAATGAACAAACTTTGCTGCGGGATGGACATTCGGAGTCTGTGGCTCGTATGACTGTCAGTGGTGAAAGCTGAAAGGAAGTCACTGACATGAAAACGGATGTCCTGACCGCAAAACAGGATACAAGAATAGGATTTTGGAATGTCAGTACCATAGTCATCTCGCCTGTTTTTTAACAGCCATTTTGTCGTTTTGTAGAAGCCATCTTGGTTTACATCTAAAAATAGCTACATCAGTATAGCTGCTTACGTATAGCAGCCAATCAGAGAAGAGAAGCGTCCAGGCGCCAGCGTCATTTGACAAATTCTTTATCATTCCAATCGCGGTCGCGAAGAGAGAACAAGCTATTGATCTGAAGTCTAGTTCAAGCAAGAACATGCCTAAGCCTTGTAAGTAGATATAGTATTATTCTGCAACATTCTAAAGTGTTTACAGTGTTAGAAAGGATACTAGGTTTACCATCTTTGTGACGTATTATTTGAAATAAGTAGGTATATATTTAATTCTGTGGTGTTGTATTTCGCGTGCAGTTTGATGTTAGATCTAAATCTATTCGAACATGGCGTGGGTCCATGTTCAGGAAATATAACACGTGGCCGGTACTAGAACTGTCAAATTCAGTTATTACATTTTTGTTGATGAAATTTAATGGTTAAGTATTTCCATATTGTTTGGGGTTAAGGAAACCTTCTATGATCTTATGTAAATCCGACACGTAGTTGGTTTGAATAATATTTAATTGTGGCACGATTTAGATTGTTGTATTTATTAATTACAATGCTTTTTCAGTAATGTTAGACTGATTATGTGGTGTAAGTAATAGTAAGATCGGCTAGCTAGTTAGTGTTAGCTTTCTTAGTTTCCTAGTCTTTTATACTTTGTAAAATCTCCATTGGTTAATTCTATGTTATGCATATTTCATGATTATTTAATTATTGTTATGTGAAGGATGGTTTGTGAGAGTACGTGGGCTCACTTGGAGATACATATTTCCGTTCTCCGCTCCTGAGGGAGCATGGGGCCACCAGTGTTGTTTGCCTCCGCATGAAGCATTCAGATGCTCTTGCACTAGTGGTTTCGGTAGCAACCGATGTTAAACGGTGAGATTGCCAGCCTCATGCACAACACCATACTAGTCTCATTGGACGATATGCATGAGGGTGTGAGATAGTTGAGTGTGTCAGGTGGGCATACGTTTTCTGTATGGTAAGTGTTATTATCTATGCTATTGATTTTCACTTAGACATTGTTTATATATATTGTTTTTCAGAAAGTCTACGAACACTGTCTGGGTGTTCGGTAGAATTAAATGTTGATCTGTATAAGGCTTTGTGTTGCCTGAATTGCTAAGTCTGCTGCTGAGAGGGTTGCAAGCAACCAATAATTGCAACCCCTGTCAAACGATCCTTAATAAATTTTCTTAGTGCATGGGTCTTGGGTGTGAGGTACACCTAGCCCCTGTCACAGAAGCTTTATGGCTTACTTTATTTCTTCCTTCGTTGGTCTTTCACCGTTAATGTGTAGCTCTTCTTCTGCTGGCTGGATGTCCGGGGGGTTTTGTGGAGCTGGTCTATTGAGAAGGTCACCAAAATATTCTGTCCACTTTTTCATTTGCTCCTGTATATTGCTGAGCAGTTTCCCATTCTTGTCTTTTATGTGGCAACTTGTTTGCTTGTATTTCCCTGTTAGCTTCTTTGTGCTGCTATACAGTTCTCTCATATTTCCTTTGGCTGCAGCATCTTCTGCCTCTCTTGCCAACTCCTCAATATACTTCCTCTTGTCTCTTTTGTTACTTCTTTTTACTTCTTTGTTTGCTTCTGTGTACACTTATTGAGCCCTTGCTTTGGAACTTTTGGTTTTGCTTGTGTTTAAATCTGCTTTCTTGTTTTTTTGTTCTGTCTTTTATCTTATTGATGGTTTCTGTTGTTATCCATGCTTTGTGCTGATGTTTTTTTTTTCCTCAGTACTTCTTCACATGTCTCGTTCCATATATTTTTTACTTGTTGCCAGTGGTCTTCCGTATCTGTTTCATCTTCCAGCTGTTCAAGTACTTGGTATTTGTTCTTCTTCTTCTTCTTCTTCTCGTTCGCTGTTGTTTAGAAATGTCTACACAAGAAGTCCGGTTTTCTGGATGTATGTTGCTGTGGTTGAAAGTTCTTCAAGACTCCCAAACAGCTTTGTGTGGATGTGCGTCTCTGTGGGCCAATGTTCAGTTCGCAATTGACTAAGCATGTGGCAGTCTTGCAGGATGTGTTCGGCTGTCTGTGCTGCCTGTCCACACGTACATAGGGGTGATGGGACCAATCTCAGTCTGTATAAGTGACTGTTCAGTCTGTTGTGTCCTGTTCTCATACGGAACAGGATCACCTGTTTTGCTCGATCAAGATATTGATAGTTGTCTCTTTTGATATTTACTTCGCATAGGACTTTGTTTAATTCTGGCAGTTTATCACTGTTGAGGGCTTGCAGAACTGACATTGCATCGGTAAGGAATACAACCTGCTGACATTGGCTTATTGTGTTATTTATTATTCCTGCAGCAATGCTTATGGCCTGTACTTCAGCAGCATAGTTTGAACAGAATATTCCAGTAGGTGAACAGGTGGATTCATTTTCTTTGTCTGGATAGACCACATAAACTCCTGCGCCTCCGTTCTTCACTGCTCTGGTTGCAGATCCATCAGTATATACTTGGATCCATGCTTCTCTGGGGTATAGTTCTTCAATCATGTCACATGCTGCTATTTTCCTTTGGAGAGTATTTAGCTCTCCCATGGGGCAGGTGGTAGTTATGGAGGTCTTAATACTGAAATTTTGATGTTGTTCCCATGGGGTTGGGAGGAGTGTGGGAGTTATTTCCTTAGTGATGTCTGGTAGTTCATCCTTGTATGTTCTAATTAGTTTTTTGGACCGATGCACAAAACTGCTTCTCTTCAACCTCCCACTGGCTAAATCTCCAAATCTAGTTTTCATTGGATGTGCGGGCATGTTCTTGTACTTTTCTGCTTGGATCAGGGTCTTAGTGTCTCGTCTGTATAATAAAGGTGGAATGCCTGTGATTTTTTTTCCATTTCATTTATTGGTGTGGTCTTCATGGCACCCGTGATCAACCTAAGCGCTTGATTTTGTACTTTATCTAAGGCTTGTAGGTGTGATTTGGCTGCTGTAGACCATGCTGCTGATCCGTACTCTAATATAGGTCTTATTGCACCTGTATACACTTTCTTTAGTGTTGTTTCGTTAGCTCCCCAACTTGATCCAGCTATTTTCCTCAGTATGGAAAGTTTTCTTCTCGCTTTAGCCTCTGTTCTCTCGATGTGGTGCCTCCATGTCATTCTCTTATCTAATGTAATGCCCAAGTACACCGGTTCCTCATCTGTTTGGACATGTATATTTCCAAGTCGTATCTCTCCTGCTTTGTCTTTGTTGGAGAGCGTGAAAAGTGTTGTTGATGATTTTTCAGCGTTGATCTGCACCATCCATTTCTCTGCCCATGCTGCTATGTTGTCTGCTGCCCTTTGTATTCGCTTATTAGCGATAGTTAGATGTTCTTCTACACACCACACCACCAAGTCGTCAGCGTATAGGGCAGCTCTCACACCTTGTGGCAGATCGTGGATGAGGTCATTGATGAATACAAGGAACAGGGTGGGAGACAATACCGAGCCTTGAGGAACTCCATGTTTTAGGAGGATTTTCTTGCTGTTGTGACCTTCCATAGTGACTCTTGCTTTCCGATTGTGTAGGAACGACTGGATCCATTTTCTCATATTACCCTTGATTCCGTTCCTTTGCAGTTTTACTATTAACCCGTCTTTCCATACTTTGTCAAAAGCTTTTTGGAGATCTATCCATAGGGTAAAGACTTTTCTCTTTTCTTGGAAGGCATCTTCAACGATCTGTGACAGGTATGTGATTTGGTCTTCTGTGCTGCTGCACTCTCTAAACCCTGCTTGTTCTGGCACTAAAATTTTCTCGGATTCCAAGTACCATTTCAATCTTCTGTTGATCATCCTCTCTCCATTGTCTTACATACACAGCTTGTTAGGCTTATTGGTCTGTAGCTGGTGGCCTTCCTGTTGTCTTTTCCTTTCTTTATGATGGGACACATGATGAGCGCCTCTCTCCATATCTGTGGCACACTGCCTGTCATCCAACTGTAGTTGTATATTTGCAACAGTTTGCTCATTGCTGTATATCCTAGGTGTTTTAGCATTTCGTTGGTTATACCATCCGGGCCTGGTGATTTCCTGTCTTTAAGTTTCCACACGGCTGTTTTTAACTCGTCCATATTGAAAGGTTTGGACATAACGTCCGGACTGTTTCCATTAGTTCTAGTGTGGATTATTTCTTGACGAATGTCTCGTTGTCTGCGTAAATTGACGGAGATGTTACTTTCATTTCTGTAGGATTCCGCAAATATGTCTGCTGCTTGTTTGCCGGTATATAGTTTCCCTGCATCGTCTAGTGTAATAGTTTGTCGTTGAGAATTGTTATCGTCATTCAATTGTTTAGTGAGTTTCCACAACTTTCTCCCTTCCTTTTCAAGGTTTAGTTTATATGTTTTTTCCCTCCAGCTTCTCCTCTGGGCTTCTAGCTTTCCTTTAATGAATTTTGCTTTTGCCTTTTGTAGCATGATATGGTTCTGTTGGGATGGTTGTACCTCTGCAGTGTGCCTTGCTTCATTCATATCTTCATGTAGGTTTTGTAGTGTGTGTTGGACCAATATGGTACATAGTTCTTCCTCGCTCCTCTCGGTATTGTCTCCTTTGCTGCCTTGAGTACTCCATTATTAAAATCCCAGATGACTCTGTTAATGTCTCTGTCTAGTACCTTAATATCTTTTGTAAGCAGATTTGCTCTGTGTTGATAAATGGACCAATTTGCTTTTTTTTATAATTCCATCTTGGCTGACTTGGACTTGTATTAATTGTTCTATTAATTTTGATGAATACAGGACGATGATCACTTCCACCGAGTTGTTCTCCTATTTCCCTTTCCACTATCCCAGCCAAATCAGGTGTGCAGAATGCCAGGTCTGGAGTAGAGGTGCTATGCCATCTTCTGGAGTAAAAGGTTGGAGGATCATTAGGGTTGTTTAGAAGGGTTAGGTTATTGTCGTCTTGCCAGTTTTCTATCTCTTCGCCCCTTCTATCTAGCTGGTTGTATCCCCAGCTTTGGGAATGGCTGTTGAAGTCTCCCACCGCTATGAAGTTGCCAATGGGGACATCTATGCTAGTCATGTTCAGTGGTATGTCATTGGGGCAGTAGAAGTTTAGGAGATCCAGTTCCAGAGTGTTATGTTTTAGATGGATTACTTGGTATTCTGCACCTTCTTTATATGTCTTGGATTCTATAGCGTTGAGGTTATTCCTTATCAGTGTTAGTATGCCACCCTTCTTCCGATCCTTTCTGTCAACTCTGAAGCATTGATAGCCCCGTATCTTAAAATGTTTTCCTTCCTGTAGGTGGGTTTCTTGTATGCAGCATATGCTAATTTCTTTCCGAAATAGGGTATTCTCTAGTTCAGTCTTTTTGTTGTTGACTCCCTCTGCATTCCAATGCATGACATTCAGAGGGGCCGTCGTCTTATCTGGTTGGCCAGTTACTTTCTCCTTCCGCCTCCTGGCTCCATTTGGCGGACTAAGGAGACCTCCAGTAGCTGAGGGTGGATTCTGTCGAGGCTCAGAATCCGGCACTGCTCCTGCCTGGAGGGACTTCACAGGGCGAGCACCATAACGATAATTTTTTGACATCTGTTGTGTAGACATATTAAACCAAAGCGGGTTGCATGGTACCATGGTTGCTGGTGCGCCTCCTGGCCTGGTACATCTGACTTCAGCACCTGTTTCTTAAGGCAGAGTGTGCTCATGCCTCCCCCTCTGGCTGGGGGATTTGATTTTGCCTTTACCTCGTTTGCTGTATTTGTTGGATACTATGATTTAAAAAAAGCTTTATAGGTCTATATATTGTGTGGTGTAGAAACATAGACAATGAGCAAGTTATGAGAAGAAAGAACTGAGGATTCTGAGATGAGATATTACACAGAAGTCCTAGAAAACGTAAAAATCAAGAGATTGACAGATTTGAGTCCATCAGGGTCCACCATCACGACAAGAGACAGACAACGTTGGAGATCCATTTCAGCCGACCTTCAATGTGGAGATGAAATTATGAATTATTTTAATGCACAAATGTCCTTCAAAAACATAATGACTATTTACCACATAAAAGGTTCAGCTGTAGAGCAGTTTGATGTGCACATATCAATCACAATTTAAAAAAAAAACAGCAAAACAAATTATTCCGTTCAACACTTGATGGGTTATAATTAGGACACATAGTGGAATAAATTTAAGACAACAAAATCAGATTTCTGATATCCAAATATAGTATATTCTTCAGCCCTCCACTCTTTCCAAATGTAGCAAATCAAAACCAAATATGCGTGAATCAATTTGTGTGTTGCCCCTTTCAAGATACAAAGAAACAATTAAAAAAAAAAAAAACTAATACAAACCAGAATAAAAACAATCCAAAAAAAAAAAAAAAGTAAAGTCTCTCACTACTGTCCTGCTATTAACAAAGTGGAAAGTGATGAGAAAGTCCGGAGGTGTCTGGGATTAGATCAAATCCACCAACTATCTGCCATCATCCACACGAGTACTCTGTCAGACTTCCTCTTACCTTCACAGTTCAAGAAATAAATAAACAATAAGAAACGAATAAAAAAACTAACAAAAACAAACTTAAATGAAGTCTCTCACAACTGCTCTGCTGCCAACAATGTGAAAAGGGGAGACCCTTGCCCTAGGGTGGCAGAGATTACATCAAATCCACCAATTATCCGCCATCAGCCATACAGGCACCCCATCGGGCTACCCCTTTTCCTCACGCCATCATTGATCCTTATATTTATATTGATCCTTATGTTACGGTTCGCTGGTCCTGACGCAGGCAGTTAGCGACTCATAGCTTGACTGCCTGCGTCAGGAGCAGCGAACCAGAGCTGGTCAAGACCGTGCTCCACCTCCACGTGGTGGTCCTGGAAACAGTCTGCAGCAGTGCAGGCTGGCTGAGCGAGCAAGGATCGCAATGGGAAGGCAAACCCGGTCCTAAAAAATGCCGTGCAGAAGTCGGATGTGTCGACCGAAAGGTGCAGATATCACAGCTTAGGCGTAAACAGACACAACGCAACCACCGTCCTTTTCAGGGCAAACGAGGAAGAAGAAGAAGAATGTTACAATATCCTTATTGTGACATCAACGGCAATGAAGAGGCTGACAGAATGGCAAATAAAGGTTCACATCTACCTCAACCTGATGCAAGCATAACTTTTGAGGAGGCAACGAGTTTTATCAGAAAGAAATACAGAAACAAATGGAATGTAGGACATCCAGGGCACACATAGAATGATGCTTACTACCAGCTCCACAGAAGAGAACAAGTGGTAATCTTCAGACTCCGCACTGGCTACAACAGACTAAGATACCATCTATTCAACAAGTTAAAGATAGGAACTACCGAACTGTGGCACTGATAAAATGACTGCTGAACATCTGCTTCAAAGTTGCCCCTTATATGTGGTACAAAGAAAGTGCATATGGCCGACGCCAGCTCCTTTCTTGGAAAAGCTTTACGGGGATTCAAATGGCCTCAAACTGACTACTGCTTTCTTTGAGAACATACAAGTGGACGTCTGAAAGTGTACGCAGAAGAAGAAGATCCTTATATATTAATTTTAGTTCTTGTTATATGCTGTTTAACCATATTGTGCAATTCTAGGTCTATCTATTCTCAACACCTGTTCCACAGTTATGGAGGAATGTCATGCCTGTAAATAATCTAATATTAGTTTTCTCTGTTGTTCATAACAAGAGAAAGCAAAAGTATTTAAGAAATCTTGGTTAAAGTCGAAATGTATATCGTACGTCTGTTTGCAATGCGATACTTTTTCGTAAAACTCCGAAGACGAGTACAAGTAACGATCCTCACAAGTGACTGGACGGCTCTAAAGCTGAACATTACCATCATGGTGACAATATAGCCTGATTGACTGTTTACATTTGAAGGCCGAGTGCGAAAGATACGCACCTCATTGTTTAATCTTACCTTCATTAAGTCTGAGAAAGACGCAATATATATACACCAAAAGGAACTAGCTTGTGCTCCAGAGCTGTACGAAGATGAAGAAATGTGAAGAAACAACACAGATAAAACAGGAACTAGGCCTAGATTATGAGGTATGATATAATTTCAGAAAAGTTTATTAAGACCGCCATGTTGGCCAAGTGGATAACGATATATCTGTCCTGTAGCTTTGATAATTAAAAAAGGAAGCCCCTATCGCTAAACGGTAATTTCCTATCTTTCGTTCCTTTTTGCTCCGCAGTGAATAGGCCTATGTATAGTTAGGTGTTGTTTCGTAGCGCATAGGGTTAGGATTAGGGTTTGTGTTAGGGTTAGTGTTAACCATAATACTAATCCTAACCCAAACTGCTACGAAACAACACCTAACTACATATATTCACTGCGGACCAAAAAGGTACGAAAGATAGGAAATTACCCTCTAAACTAGTCTGGTAAATGTTCTCTTTAGACTTTTATGTTATAGAGTGACATCCTCTTGTAATGGCTCTAGCCCTACTTGCCTGCGATTCAAGACCAACATTATGAGGGGATGTCACTCTGTATTAGCCTATAAAAGAACCTTAAACCAACCAGTTTTGAGCTTTTTCAAATTACAAAAATAAAGAAACCCATGCACTGACCTTAACAGAAACCCAGGTTTAAATGAAGAACAGTCGGCCGTCTTTTCAATACGGCTTTGAAACAGAATTCAGAGACGCATTAACAAGGGGTTAAGTTTAGGAATCCTAAACCTAACTCTTTTGACGTGTATGACTTATATGGATGACATTGAAGAAGTTCCACTATACGTCATATCATCCCAAACTAATAGGCCAACCTTATTTCAAACTTAAAAAAAAGGATTAAAGTCCAAGTAACTTTAAAGTACTAATAATAATAATAGCCCCTTCAGTCATAACTGACTATGGGAATGCGCCCCTGAGGTGACAGCCCTCAGCTGCTTATTTTCCTGGTGCTCCTTTCGACGTTTTCTCCTCACCTCTGCTTCTTGTGTGAGCCTCTCTTCGCCCAATCTGAGGTGGCGCTGTAAATAGCATCGCCACTTAGTGCGATCGGCAGCTTTATCCTCCCATGTTGCTGGATCCATGTCCAGTGCCCTCATATCTCTCTTGCACACATCTTTGAACCTCAGCTGTGGTTGCCCAACTGTTCTCTTGCCATCTGCTAATTGTCCGTAGAAGATATCTTTTGGGATGCGACGAACATGGCCAAGCCAGCGAAGTCTGCGCTGTCTAAGAAGCGTATACATACTTTGAAGGCCAGCACGTGACAACACCTCGACATTTGTCACTTTATCTTTCCACGAGATGCCGAGGATGCGGCGTAGACACCGCAAATGGAAGGTATTGAGCCTTCTTTCTTGCTTAGCATAGGTCGTCCAGGTCTCGCTGCCATATAGGAGTGTGCTGGTGACGCAGGCATTATATACCGCAGCTTTGGTCTTCATTGTGAGTTTAGAGTTTCCCCAAACATGCGATGTGAGGCGGGCAAAGGTAGCTGCAGCTTTGCCAATGCGGCTGTCGATTTCTGTATCCAGTGAGAGTTTGTCATTGATGGTAGACCCTAGGTATGTGAAGTGGTGCACCACTGCCAATTCATAGTTATCAATAGTGATAACTGGTGCAGCACCCACATCCTGACTCAGCACATTCGTTTTCTTTAGACTTATTGTGAGGCCAAAGTCCTTGCATGCTTTAGTGAAGCGATTCATCAAGCTCTGAAGCTCCTGTTGGCTTTGAGTGACGACTGCAGCATCATCAGCGAACAACAAGTCTCTTATAGTGACCCTTCTGATTTTTGTTTTTGCCTTCAGCCTTGAAAGATTAAACAGACGGCCATCTGACCTAGTGTGAAAGCATATTCCTTCAGTTGCATCTCTGAATGCATGTTTCAAGAGTAAGGCAAAAAAGATTCCGAAGAGGGTCGGAGCCAGAACACAGCCTTGTTTAACGCCACTTCGTATATCAAAGGGCTGTGACGTGCTTCCAGCATATTGGACTGTTCCCTTCATGCCGTCATGGAATGACTTTATCATTTCCAGCATTTTAGAAGGGCAGCCTATTTTCAGGAGGATTTTAAAGAGTCCATCCCTACTAACCAGGTCGAATGCTTTTGTGAGGTCTATAAAGGCGATATATAATGGTCTTTTCTGCTCTCTTGATTTTTCCTGAAGCTGGCGGAGAGAGAAGATCATGTCTGTTGTTGATCTGCCAGCTCGGAATCCACACTGTGACTCTGGATATATGCGCTCAGCTAACTTGTGTAGTCGCATTAAGATGACTTTGGCAAAAACCTTACCAACAATACTAAGAAGAGAGATGCCTCTGTAGTTATTGCAATCACTTCTGTCTCCTTTATTTTTATACAGTGTTACAATCTTGGCATCTCGCATGTCTTGAGGAATAGTTGTCTCTTCCCAGCACTGGCACAGCATCCTATGCAGGGGATGTAATAGCGTGCTCTTACAGCATTTGATTAAATCAGGAGGAATCCCATCACTGCCTGGTGCTTTGCCAGAGGCCAAGCTATCAATGGCCTTGCTGAGTTCCTCTAATGTTGGTTCGGCATCCAGCTCCTCCATCGTTGGCAGACTGTTGACACCATCAAGGGCTGCAGGCGTAACGGTATTGTCTCTAGCGTAAAGCTCAGAGTAGTGCTCGACCCACCTCTCCATCTGCTTACCCTTATCGGTTAGCTTCTCTCCGCTGATGGTTTTTAGCGGTGCCGTCTTACTTTTATGGGGGCCAAGTGCTTTCTTTATACCGTCATACATTTGTTTAATGTTGCCTGTTTGCGCTGCGATCTGGATGCTCTCACTGAGCTGGAGCCAGTAGTCATTTGTACAGCGTCGAGCAGTCTGTTGAACTTTGCTTCTCGTAGCCCTCAGGATCTGTAGGGTTCTGGCACTCGGTGAACGTTTGTATTCATTCATAGCACTGCGCTTAGCTTCAATGACAGGTGCCATCACATCTGATGAAGCATCAAACCAGTCATTTGACTTCGCTGTTTTCTTACTAAAGGTGGCAAGTGCAGTACTTTGAATGATGTTCCGTAGATGCTCCCAGTTCTCTGTAATAGTATCACCATGCTGAGGGCTATTGAGCACTTTCTCGAAGGTCGCAGTGAATTGAGCGATCATGAAAGGGTCTGACATCTTGCTGGTATCAATGCGTGGTTTCCCTTCATGTCTGACACGATAGAGTTTTCTTGGTTGTGCTCTGATTTTGCAGCAAACCAAGGAGTGATCTGTATCACAGTCTGCACTATGGTACGAGCGCGTGGAGAGCACAGACCTGAGGAGTGGCCTTCTGACGAGAATCAGGTCAAGTTGGTGCCAGTGCTTGGATCGTGGGTGTCTCCATGACACCTTATGCTGGGGTTTTGTCTGAAAGTAGGTGTTGGTCACGCAGAGGTCATGGTGGACGCACAACTCTAAGAGCCGTTGTCCATTTTCATTCATCTTGCCAATACCAAACCTGCCCAGACATGAAGGCCATGAAACATTATCGGCACCCACTCTAGCGTTAAAGTCACCAAGGAGAACAAGCTGTTCTTGCCTAGGTATGCTTTTGATAATTGCTGTTAGATTCTCGTAGAACTCATCTTTAGCTTCTGAGGCAGAGTACAGAGTAGGAGCATACACACTGACAAGGGTGATGGGACCTGTGCTAGTTTGCAGGCGGAGCGTTAACAGGCGTTCTGATCCATTCTCGCCTGGTTCAACCATTTTAGTTAGCGATTTGTTGACCGCAAAACCTACTCCGTGTTCTCTAGCTTTATTAAGATCTTTCCCTTGCCAATAAAATGTGTAGTCCTTCTCGCTCACCGTTCCAGAGCCCGCCAGGCACGTTTCCTGAAGTGCAGCTATATCCACCTGAAGTCGTTTAAGCTCATCATTAATTATGGCTGTCTTCCTTACATCGTTTACATCCTGTAGGTTTTCGGATAGTCCAGTCAACATAGTCCGGACGTTCCAGCATCCCAATCTGAGAGTTTGCTTATTTCTATTTTTTCGATAATTGCTTGGTGCAAAATTTTCTGTCCACAGTTCGGGTTTGACCCTAATCCCCATGCACCCAATGGGGAAAGCAGACAGTGGCGGGACAACACCTTATTGACTGGGGGCTGCCCAGCTTGAAGCGGGCGGTAGCTGTCCAGTGAGGTCCTAGAACCTCTCCCACTGTCGGAAGTAGCCCCTGGCACCATGCCCTATGCCAATTGGGCAAAATGCTTATAACCGGTAACTGCTACTTCCCGTGTTTTGCCGACACCTATAGGGTGAAGCTGGAGTGTCCTCTCCAGGGCGCAAGCTTGGGCACAGTTATATGGAGATCAAGCTGTTGCCCATGCAGCATGTTCCCCCTCTCCATACAGCCGGTAGATCCAAAGGAACGGCAGTAGCCGATACAGTTTGGTACCAGCCATGTCGCAGGAGTTGCCAGAATAATATCGAATCGACATTAGACTGCCTTAGGGACTCCGACTCCGGATTTATCCTCAGGGTTTACTCCCGAAGCCAATTCCATAAATGGATATTCCCGCAAGGCAGCGGTGGTTTGAATTCAGAGTTCCTTCTCTTAGATAAGCTACCAACCAAGGATCACGAGCCCTATCTGCCCGAAGCTGCTGGTTTTAAGGCGCCAGTCACTCGCCTTTGCCCCTTCTCCCGTCAGTGGAAACAGTTCCGCCGGGCTCAAATTGAGCCACACGTGAAGGCCGGGAGCTGGACTTGGTTGTCAGAGGCTGTTTGAGGCGCGTGCCATAGAAGTATTTTATCTGCAGTGAGAGCTTATCCTCACTACAACTCCCGGCAATAACAACCTTTGGAAAGTACTAATCTATTTTTAACCTGAGTTATGTGTCTTGTGTAGGTCTATATATATATATATATATATATATATATATATATATATATATATATATATATATATATATATATATATATCACATCAACTGCCATTTTCACTAGGAAACCTGGCTACAATAGCTCTCTAGCGTTTTCTGTCTCTTGTTTTAATGTTCACTATAATAGACTATTTCCAATCAATTTATTGATGTTATCTTCCAACTAACAACACTGTTTTCCTCTTGCCCATATGCCTACAACCTTACCTTCTATTATGGTTTTGAGCAAAATGGTAGGCCCATGTATTCTTCTAGGATCCAAAAATTTTGATTTAATTTATTATTTTTTATTCCTAGCTGTTCTAGGATTTTTGTTACCTCTTATCATGAGCATCTCCTCATTCTTATATATATCCAGATCTCAAGGGCCTCAATTCTTTGTCATTTTTATTTTTTGAGTGACACTCAGTGTTCTCCAATTTTTTTTATATATTCTATCTTGAGGCCTCCAATTCTTTCTTCCAATTGCTTGTACATTATCTATGTATCTACATCATACAGTAATGAAGATAATATTTAACATTTGATAACTCTCAGTTTTAATTTGTGAGTTAGTTGTTTAAATGTCAGTATTGATCTCATGTTGTTGAATGTAGTTTGGCCATTCTTATTCTCTTCTTGATTTCTGTTTCACAGCAGCCCTCTTGTCAATTCAAGAGAGTCTCGACTTTTTCAGTATTTTCCCATTTATTCTTTTATGTTCGCTTTTGTCCACATTGTTTAATGACCTATCCATAATCATGCTTTACTTTACTTTGTGTTCATTTGCTTCACTGTTTTGCTTTCAGCTAATAAAACTGTATCATCTACATATCTAAGGTCTTTTGCTGATCTTCCACCGATGTACACTTTTGGCATTTCGTGTATATGCCTGAAAATGTTTGTTAGAAATTAATTAGGCAGTGGAATAGTATGCATCCTTTAGTCACACCTCTTTTATTTATACAAGCACTTAACATGTCAAAACATGGTCTGAAAAAATTAGTTTGGTCTCTTTCTGCAGCAGGTCCACTAATTCTCTTGTCGTCACTTCATTTCTATTTTACTTCTCAAGTAAATCAATGACATGCAAAGAGTGACATGAAAGCATAGAAGCTTCATCTGTGATGAGTAGTGATGCTTCCATGGCTAAAAATATAAGATGGAGACACTTTCCCTTTTTTACATAAATTTTAAGGAATAAAATGGTATTGAATCAGATTTACAAATTAACAGTATGCTGGAAACATGGGATGTTTTGAGTTTGACTCTTTGCCAGCCACAGTTACAAGTATGCAACAAGGACAACTGCCATCACTGGTGTCAATACCTTGTCGAGGTATGGCGGTTTGCGTACCCTGATTATCCCCAGAGCTATGCCAGCGGGAGTTTTACTCCTGGAAGGTTCTACCAAGCTGGACAGGTTTGCGTGGGCAGGGGTCAGACAAAAGCAGACACCCTGGTCCTCCAGGTTGGGGGTTTTAGCATAAGGCTGACACCCCTGTCTATGTAAAAAAAAATTGAAGTTACGGAAACGATAACAAATAAACAAACTTTGCTGCGGGATGTCATGACCTCTGTCTTCTTCAGATTGATGTTCAGGCCAGCCTGCTGGCCATACTTATTCAGTCTATCGGTTTTGTCTTGAATGTGTTGGTGTGAATGCGCGAGTAGTGCAATGTCATCTGCATATTCCAAATCTTCCAGTGTAGAAAACGTTGTCCATCTAATTCCTCTTGGACTGCCCTCTGTTGTCTGGCGCATCACCCAATCTATGACTGTCAAAAATAATGTTGTTGATAAGGGGCATCCCTGTCGTACTCCTGTTTTCACTTCGAAAGTTACATTACTCGATCCAACACTGCACGTAAAGTTAGAATAGAGGCTTTTTATAATGGAAACAATGCGGCTGGGAATTCCATAAGCCCTCAGAATTTTCCATAGGCTGTGCCTGTGTATGCTGTCGAAAGCCTTTTCAAAATCAACAAAGTTAATGTACAGCTGTCTCTGCCATTCTGAGCACTGCTCTATAATGTTCCTGAGGGTAAATATATGATCTGCACATCTTCTGTTCTTTCTGAAGCCCGCTTGTTCTTTCCTCAGTTTATGATCAACTGCTTTTGAAATTCTCTGGATGATTATCCTGCCTAGTATTTTGCTGGGAACTGAGAGGAGGGTAATTCCTCTCCAGTTGTTGCAGTCTGCAAGGTCGCCCTTCTTGGGCAATTTGACAATTATTCCTTTACTCCACTCTGTTGGTGTTGTCTCAGTTTCCCAGACTTGTGCAAATAGTGGTTCTAATAGTTCTGCTGCTAGTTCAGGGTCTGTCTTGAATAGCTCAGCATTCAGATTGTCGTGACCAGGCACTTTTCCATTTTTTAGCCCTTTGATAGCTGTGATAATTTCTTCTTTTCGTGGAATGTCTGTATTTACGTCTAAGTCCCTTTCAGCCTCAGGAACATTCAGCTGAGTCTCTGGTGGTTCCTTATTCAGTGTTTCTCTGAAGTGCTCTGCCCATCTTGTTTCCTGCCCCTGTGCTGTGGTGATGAGATTTCCTTGCTTGTCTCTTACTAACATTATGTTGTTTGCACCTCGTTTTCCACTGATAGCTTTAGTTATTTTATAAACTGTGCTTTGTTCATTTCTCAGTGCTGCCTCTTCTGCCTGTCTTGCAAGGTCATCCAGAAATGTCCTTTTGTCAGCACGGGTTTGACGTTTTACTTCCTTGTCCAGCTGACTGTACTGTTCACTATATATTGCCTTTAACCTGGGAGACTTAGCTTCTGTTTTCTTCCTTTTTCTTCTGATGGTACGTAACTGGTACATCTGGTTGCTCGCCAGCAGCACCTTCTTTAGCCAGTCTGTCTGCTCTCTCGTTTCCTGGTATTCCACAATGAGACGGTATCCACTGCATGACGACCCTGCGCTGGTTGCACAGTTCAGAAAGTAGGACTTGTATACCTGGCAGTTTTCTGGCCTGAAGTGCTTGGAGTGCTGATCTTGCATCTGTCAGGAATACTACAGGCTGTGGACCGAGATTGGTGTTCAATAGTTTCTCAGTTGCCACCTTGATTGCCTGGATTTCTGCATCACAGTTGTTACAGAATTTCCCCGTTGGTACTCTAACCGTATCCCTAGTGTTGTTTGGGTATTCTATGTACACTCCTGCTCCTCCATTCTTTACTGCATTCTGTGCTGACCCATCCGTGTATACTCGGACCCAGAGGTCCTGTGGGTATTCATCATCCAGGAAACTGAGAGTGACTGTCCTACATTGCACGCTGTTCTGTTCATCCCTGTCAAATATTCCTTTCACTTTTGTCTGGATGTGTACTGGTAGTCCAGGCTCCTCTCTCCAAGGGGTTTGTTCTGGCACAGACTTTAGGGGGCTGTTAACTTCAGGCAGGTCTGAGGTTTGTCTACGAAATTGCTTTGCCTGGTGGATAAAGCTGCTTCTTTTCAGTCGCCCCATTGCTAGGTTTTGTAATCTGTCCTTCATTGGATGGCTCGGCATACAGAGGAACTTTTCTGCCTGTGTTAGCACTTTCATGTCTCTGCGTTCTCTCAGTGCTTGTATCCTCCCCATTTTCTCCATCTCCACTATAGGCGTTGATTTCATTGCCCTAGTGATGACCCTAAGTGCCTGGTTTTGCACCTTATCTAGCTCTTGTAATGTGGTGTTTGATGCTGGACACCACGCAGCAGACCCATATTCCAGGTGTGGTCGTATGCCCTGCTGGTAAACTTTACTAAGTATTTTCCCGCTGGCTCCCCATGTGGTTCCACTTAGTTTTCTCAGGATGGCTAACTTCCTCCTGGCCTTTGTTGCTGCCTTGTTGATGTGCTGCTTCCATGTCAGCCTATCATCGAATGTAACTCTGAGATAGGTGGGTTGTTTATCTTCTCTCAGGAGTTCTTCGTTTATCTTGATGACACCCGCTTTTTGTTTGGGAGAGAGGGTGAAGAGCATAGTGCTGCACTTGTCTGTGTTGATGCTGACACACCATCTATTTGCCCATGAGGTTAAGGCATCTATAGCTCTTTGTAGCAGTTTGGTGGCCACTGTTGCATGCTCATCTGTGCACCATATTACCAGGTCATCTGCGTACATTGCCACTTTCATTCCATGCGGTAGTTCAGCAACCAGGTCGTTGATGTAGACTAGGAAAAGTGTGGGGGACAGAACCCCTCCCTGAGGGACGCCATGACGCAGTAGAATTTTCTTACTCTTGAGGCCATCTAGTTGTACTCGGGCTCTTCTGTTATGCAAGTATGCTTTCACCCGTTTGTACATCTTACCATTCACTCTACAATTTCTCAGTTTCTTCAGAAGCCCTTCTTTCCAAACCTTGTCAAATGCTTTCCTTAGATCTATCCATGCTGCTAGTATCAGTTTCTTATCTTGGAATGCATCCTCAATCTCTTGGGAAAGGTAAGTTGCCTGATCTTCGGTAGAATAACACTGCCTAAAGCCCGACTGCTGTGGTACAAGAAGGTTTTCACTTTCAAGGTACCACTGCAGCCTGAGGTTGATGATACGTTCTATTGTTTTGCAGAAGCAGCTTGTAAGGCTGATTGGTCTGTAGTTGGAGGCAGTGGAACTGTCTTTTCCTGGTTTTAGGAGTGGTATCATGATTGCTTCCCTCCAGGTCTGTGGAACTCTGCCTGAGTTCCAACAGATATTGAAGATCTGCAGCAGCTTTGTTTTTGCTGCGGTTCCCAAGTTCTTAATCATTTCATTGGACACTCCATCAACTCCTGGCGACTTTCTCATTTTCAATTTCGATATTGCAAGCTCCAGTTCTCTGAATGTGATTGGTGCCTCCATAACTTCAGGTATGGTTCCATCTCATCCTGCATATTGTTGTTTCTCACGAGTCTCCTGTTGCTTCTCTGGGCTAACTTCGATGTTGTTGTCTTTAGCAAAGGAGTCTGCAAAGTGATCAGCTGCCTGTTTTCCCATGAGGATGTTTCCATCTTTGTACAAAGCAATCCTTGAGTTTCTCCCTGTACCTTCATCGTTAAGTTGTTTTACCAGCTTCCACAGTTTCCTTGTATCTCTTTCGAAGTTCAAGGACTCTGTTTTCTCCTTCCAGCTTCTTCGCCTGGCCTGCAACTTGGCCCTTTGAAATTTGGCCTTAGCTTGCTGGTAGTTATTGCGGTGTTCTTGGCATGGACTGGTCTCTGCCTGCTTTCAAGATGTTTCCACGTCGTTGTGCAGCTGCTCTAGTTCACTATTCCAATATGGTTTGTAGTGCTTGCGAGCCCCTCTAGGTATTGTTTCACGAGCAGCCTGTAATATGCATCTGCTGAATTCATCGACTAGCTTATTGATGTCTTTGTCTACAGTCAGATCTCTAGCCAGTATACTAGTACGATGCTGGTACATTGTCCAGTCTGCCTTCTTGTAGTTCCACCTAGAGAGAGTGCTGCTCTCCTTGACAAGTTCATTTTCCACAATTAGGAAGACTGGCCGGTGGTCGCTGCCTCCAAGTTGTTTCCCTACAACGTGCATGGTGTTCCACTCCAGGCCGGGTGAGTGGAATGCCAGGTCTGGTGTAGAGGTGGTGTGCCATGATCTCGAGTAGAAGGTTGGTGGGTCGATTGGCTGGTTAATCAGGATAAGCCCATTGTCATCCTGCCAGTTTTCAAGCTCCTCACCTCTCCTGTCCATGTGATCATAGCCCCAGCTCTGTGAGTGGCTGTTGAAGTCTCCGCACACAATCAGTCTTTCTTTTGCTGGGATTGTATATAGTGCCAGTGGGCGGTCGCTCAGACAGTAGTAGTTGAGCAGGTGGAATTCTGAACTTTCTGTCCTGAGATGAAGCATCTGGTATTCCGCCCCCTCCATATATGTTTCAATCTGACATGCACTGATGTTATTCCTCACAAGTGTCAGTATTCCACCCTTTCGCCTGTCTATTCGGTCAGATCGGTAGCACTGGTAGCCTTTGATTTTGAAGGCTATGTCCTTGTTGAGGTGGGTTTCTTGCAAGCAACATACATTTACTTGCTCTTCATTCAAGATATTTTCGAGCTCTAATTTTTTGCTGTAGCCGTCTTTTTTACAATTGACGCCTTCAGCATTCCAGTGCATTATTTTAAATGGTCTTTTCTTTGCTTGGCCAGTAGCTCTATTCTCATGCCTCCTGGCTCCACGAGGCAATTGAGAAGGACCCCCAGTAGTAGGGGTTGGGCCCTTCCAAGGCAGAGGGCCCGGCACTGCTCCTGCCTGGGTGTCCATCACAGGGCGAGTGCCATAACGCTTTGCAGATATAGGCATTCTTCCATAGCGCTTGTGCATGGCATCCTGATTGCTGTGGTGCGCCTCTTTGCTGGTTACCTCCGTCTTCAGCACCTTGATTTGCTAGGGCAGACTGTGGTCTTGCTCGAATGTAGGAGGGCCTGGCCAGTCTTGGTTTTTCAGCCACTGATGGCTGTACTTGAGCCCCATCTCCACGTCAAGGAGCTGGCCTCGATGGGGACATATAATATGAATGCAGACTAAAGTCAAAATGCCACTGATAGCACCTAACTCTAGGATTGTACATAACAATTGCCCTACTAATATGGTCATTCTTAGTTATCTCAAAAACTAGAGCTGATAGAAAAAATCTGATTACATTTTTGGAATCAGCAACCCAAAATTACCCAAGAACAGCTATAAAATTTAAGGCACCAAAATGTGTGTATACCAGTGTAATCAGTGTTTAGGAAGTGTTTGAAAAGTGCTTTGTTAAATGAATATTGTGTTGGTAGGCTTTTTAGGTGGTATGGAAGGCTGTTCCATAAGTAGGCTCCAGAGTAAGCTAGACTCTTTTTGAACAGGTATATCCTGGGTTTGGGCAGATGTAACTGATGTAATTGTAATCCCTCTCTTCTACTGGTTTAAAACAATGATTGTAGGTACGGTGGAACAATGTTAGATAGAATTGTGTGAGTCAGCTTGGCTTTGTTGTAGAGAAGACGTTTTTTTAGGGACAGTATTTTGGGTTCTTTTCGGGTCCTTGTGTGTGGTAACGTGCGATTATCGGTGATCAGACATACTGCTCTCTTATGCAGGGAGTGCAGTCTCTTTGAGGTGGAAGCAGGGCAACCATCCCATAGTGTAGAGCAGTAATCTAGATGTGTCTGTATATGTGAGGTGTGGAACAGTAGTCTAGTGTCTGCATCTAAGAAGTGTTTTATTTTGGCTAGCTGGTACGTCTTTTGAGCTAAGTGTTTGGTTAAATTCCGTACATAAGAGTTCCACGTTAAGTGCTGGTCAGTCGTGATCCGTAGAACTTTGTGTTCTGTTACATGTTCAATTTGTATTGATTCCACGTTAAGCTGTAGCGATCTTTTGGTGCAGTTGAGAAGTTTCTGTCTGGTGGTAATCAACATAGATTTTGTTTTTGCTGTATTTACTGGCATACGATTCATATTACTCCATTTTGTTAGATTGTCTGCATCGCATTGAAGAGTCATTTCAAGTGCCACGTAGTCATTGTCTCTAGTGTAGATAGTACAATCATCTGCAAAGATGTTGCGCACATATTTTTGACGCACAGATTACAAAAATACGATATGTCTATTTAATATGGAAAATATATATTTGTATTTATTTGTGTACAAAAATGCTTCCCTTGGTAAAGCTAGATAATCCATGATTGATTTACACTTTTGATTATATGAGTGATCTCTCTTGATATTGATTCGGCGTATGAATATTGAATTCATGTCAGTTCTCATTTGTTAGGGCCAGAAAATAGATTGATCTTGTTCAATATGTTTATGGCCTGAATTTATATGTATTACTTGTCTAGTACAAGAAGATTCAGTCTTATATTGTATATCTTCGTATGTTTAAGTCGGACTATATTCTTCTCTGCCGAATTCTGGGGCAGGTGTTAGTTTTTGCCTAGGAAGGTGTAATGGGTCTTGACGAAGTCGCCGATGATGGCGGTGTTCCCTGGGCTGGTCGATTTAGGAAAGTTGAAAGTGATCTCTGTGAATTCTTATAAAAGAGAACGATGTCTCGCTACGTGATAATAGTATGTGTGATTCTCCTGTTGTTCTTTGGTAGCGCCAAGGAATGGCGTATGTATGTATTCCTAAATCAAGGTAACACCAGACCCTTTGTTCGATGAACTATGTTTGTTAGGCCTAGAGGAAGCAATCGTATTAGCGCACCTCTAGGATCATTAAATACAGATGAAGATGACAGATTGTCCTACAGATGTCATGTATTTTTCAGGAAGCAGCCCTACTGATTGTAGAACGGTATGGGAACCTATTGGGAACATTTATGTCCAGAATTAAGATTTAATTTCGGCTCAACATTTACCCTCATGAGTGAGCGAAATTTGTGATGGTAGCCATTTTGAATTCCCATCATTATATGGATCGTTGTCAAGAGAAAAGAAAGTAAATCCTATTATCGGACAATGATGCAGAGATCATCCTAGCAGGGAAATATACTATTGTGAACTAACATTGCTTCCATAAAGTTGATGAATTTACGACTTGTGAAAAAAACTTAGCCAAGAAAAGGTTCTAGCATCGAACCACTATTGATATTGAGGTATTGACCTTTGCTGAGTATGTGGCGATAGACAACCAGAACGTTTGCCTACTGTCGTCCCATAATGTATTCATATGCTGTCTGAAGATGCTGCTGATGTTACTATTCAAATATCCAATATGATGATGTTTTGCCAACTATGTACTGTAACTGTCATATGAAGTTGTTTACGTTCCTGTTGCTGTGGCCATGTAATAAAAAAAAAAAAAAAAAGAACCCGTTACACGCCCATTGAGGCATATTGGGAATATGGTGTTAGGCCCATATTATCTTGACCGTCGACACACTAGGGGTGATGTGGTCGGCATCACGCCGGCCGCCTTAACCTTCCCAGAGTTGCTCTGGTACCCATTTGGGGCTGGGTCAACCCAGGAGCCGTTTGTGGCCTAAAAAATTCCCACCTCATCTGGGGATCGAACCATAGACCACTGCTCTAGGAAGCCAGTGCACTAACCACTATGCTACCGCGGCTCCCGTGGCCATGTAATAAACACTGGGAAAATCCACGGCTGTTCACTCACATTCTTGACTCTATACATGTGGCATGTACCTTGTGAGTCCATTGATTCTACATCTACATCTTCTTATGTGAGGAACACTGTCCACCTTGATGTAATACCATATCACGCATTCGCGACAAGAGATCATCATCATCATCATCACACACACAGAATATATATTCAAAGAAGAACAGTCAGAACATTATACAGGGGACGTTCCTCTTTTACAGTCACATGTTGAATATTTTAGATGTAGTGGCAGGTCGTTGATGAACATTGCGAAGAGTTAAGAAATTAGAAAGTGTAATATGATAAGTAACTATTGCCAGATCTTACTTTTGCAGTTTGTTCCTGGTTTTGGTTGCTGAGTATACTTATATCTTTTCTGCCAGTACCTAATTCTTCAAGACATTGAATTAGTTTATCATTATGAGTTATGTACTTTGTCAAACCTTCTTATAGTTAAAAAAAGGGCATGTAAATGCTGTTGGGACCTCTATATTTTTCTGCTATTATTCTAATACATAGCACTACCTCTGTTGATCTGTGGCATTGAGTAAAAAGGTTGTTAAAATTCACCTTCCTTTTTTATGAATACATTTTTTTTTTTAATGTGTTTTTTGTGGCTTTTATGAAGTTTAAATATAAAAATATTTACTTTATAATGAGTTGGTGATAGATGTCATTTTGTGAAGTCTAAATGTAAACAAATATTAACTTTGTATTGAGTTGATGATGTGTCATTCTGAGAAATCTAAATATAAAAATATTAACTTTGTATTGAATTGATGATAGATGTCATTATTCCTTGAAGTCTAAATATAAAAATATTGACTTTCTATTGAAGAGTACACATGAGGGCAAGTTCAGGCACAATGGGCTAATCATCTGTTTGCCAATTACTCTGATTACATGTTTCGCCCAGAGCTTTGTGCTCTGGGTCCTCTACACCTCGTTTTACGGGGTAGAAGAGGTTTCGACAATGAGATGAGATGAGACTTTCTATTGAGCTGATGATAGGTGTCATTTTGGATTGTTCTAGATCAGGATTTCTTAACCTGTTGTCCATGGACCCCTTGGGAGGGGGAGGGGGGTCCCATGAATGGATTGTATTGGGTCCATATACATAACCTAAATGGGTTACCTGACTGAGTTAGGAGGGAAAAAGTGATGAGGGAGGGAACTGGTCACCCTACTTTTCGATGCTGGACCTAGTATGGTGAAGTCTCAAACACTTCACTCCCCTACAGCAGTATCTGCTATGGGATTACATTTACCTTTATACATAACCTAACATATGAATTTTATTTTCATCAGAATTTTTACTCCAAAAGTTGTCATAAGCTTTTGCATTTAAAGAAATATGTTTTTTTACACTGTATATGTATATAAGTTTTAACATTTTTTGTTTTTAATAAAATGTTTTATTTGTGAGCTAAAATATTAATGATGTATCTGTGTAGATTTTAAAAATTTGTTTTCTAAGAAAGGATCCATAGCCTTCAACGGTCAATAAAAGATGTCTGAATCCTTCACTAGACAATCACATGGGACCACGGCACAAAATGGGCTCAGAACAGCTGTTCTTGAGGTTAAGTTTTCTATCTGACATTGTATTTGGTAACTGTGTGTGATGCCATCTCAGCTGTTTCTGTCTAGGGAGAAGAGAAACATTCATGACAAGTAGTAAGGCATGAAGAATTGAAGTGAAATGACAAAATCATCAACAAAGTAGACATGACAAGTAGTAAGGCTTGAAGAATTGAAATGAAATGGCAAGACCATCAACAAAGTAGACATGACAAAATGACAAGAGCATCAACAAAGTAGACATAACAAGTAGTAAGGCTTGAAGAATTGAAATGAATTAACAATATCATCAACAAAGTAGATAGAGAAAGACATTGACTTGATGTACAGGACAGTAGGGCTTGACATGTATTTGTTGAAGGCCTATACTCTATATATCGCAGCCTGGTTGGTTAAGATAGATGTAAAAGTGTGTAATGTAAGAAAGATATATAGGATCTCATTAGTGGCTCATGGCATTTTAAGACTCCTATATAGTAGGAAGGCCAATATTCTCTTACTTACTTACTTAGTCGTTCCCCTTCTACCATGAATAATTGAATGATAAAAGCTAGGAAATCAGTGGAAACAAAAACACAGTGAAGGGACATAAGAATACTGACCCTAGAGAAGATTACTGTAAAGTATCTCATGTAGTGAGAGAGTGAAGCATAAAAGTATTCTTGAAAAAAAAATATTTTAACACATATTGAGATATGCAGGGAATGTTATTTCTTCTTTGATCTTTAGCTGCCAACCATCAAAGCAGTCAGTGGCCATCACACCTGGTGGTGTCTTGTAGGGCAGCAACAAATTGATTTCACTTTGCTCGGTCAGTGGCCATCCTTCGTACAGTGCCCCAACTCTGGTTCGTTCTTTGCAACTCAGCCTTCACAGTCCTCCGCCAAGTTGTTTTTGGTCTGCCTCTTTCGTTTTCCTTCAGGGGCCCATAACATAGCTGTTCTTGTGATGGCATCGGGGTCTCTTCTGAGGACATGGCCAACCTAACTCCAGCTGTGATGGTGTGCATGTCCTCTTGCTTGCTCCGAGTAAGCAGATTTTGGTTGGTGATGGTATTCGGCCAAAAGATTTGGAGTAGGGAAGGTTACTCCTACACTTTTACCAAGATAGCAAGAATATTTGCTTGGATATCTCCTGCAGTATGCTAGAAAGTGGATATTTCTGTAATGTAATGTTTGCAATTAACACCACTTACATCTCCACATCATCATCTACCACAGTAAAGATTTTTAATGTTTTTAAGATTTCAGAATTCGTTGTATATTTATATGAAACATAATTTTTCTTTCCAGCCTCCAAGAAATAGTCAAACACAGTTCCCATTTATGGATGAAAAAATGAAATTGGAGCAGGATTATAAAGTGAGTTTTTAAATATTTCTTTTTTTAAAACTCTTGTTACTGCTGACATGACAGTCATAGACTTGGTGATGCACCAGACAATAGATGGCAGTCCAAGAGGAATAAGATGCACAATGTTTTCTATACTGGAAGATCTAGAATATGCAGATGACATTTCACTATTCACACATTCACATCAACACATCCAAGAAAAAAAAACAAGTATAGCCAGCAGGTGGGTCTGAACATCAATCTAAAGAAGGCAGAGGTCATGACACTCAGTGTGGGCAATCCTGAGCCAATAACAATAAGGAACCAGAAGCTGGAACAGACACATTTACATACCTAGGATGCATAGTAACACCAGACAGCGGAACAAGCTACAACATCAACAATATAATGAATAAAGTGAGAACAGCCTTTGCTAGTCTAAACAACACCTGGAAGTTCTATCAGTACAGCACAAACACCAAATTAAGATTACATGAGAGTTGTGTACTTTCTGTGTTTCTCTATGGTGCAGAATGTTGGAGAGTAACAGAAAAGAAAATGTCAAAATTGTTCTCTTTCCACACAGTCTGCCTAAGAAAAATTCTCAGAATCTTTTGATCGAATACCATCACCAACGAAGAACTGCTTACTCTGAGCAACAAAGAGGACATGCACACCATTACCACAGCCCAGTGGCCTTGTTACATTGCTTGTTCTCCTATTTAATGTTAAACTATTCAAATGTTCAATTGTTTATATTAAAGTGGAATTAAAGGCTATGCATATGCCTCCCTCGTTTAATGTCCAAACATTCCAGGTGCCAAATCTAACCTTCTTTCTTCTAGGAGAACTTCCAGATTTGGCACCTGGACAGTTTGGACATTAAACGAACAAGGGAAAGTGGCACAAGTAGCAGCAGAAATGAGGGAATATAAAACTGAGGTTCTGGGAATGTGTGAAACAAAGTGGAAGGGGGTAGACAGGAAAAAACTCATCACAGGTGAATTGGTGCTGTCCTCAGGACATGAAGACGAAAGTTCACACCACAGTGAAGGGGTAGCTCTTATGGTATCTAAAGAAGCACAGAAAGCACTCATTGAATGGGAAGCTGTTGGACCCAGAATAATAACAGCCACTCCAATCGACAATTTTTAAAAAAAAATCCGCGTTGTATATGTCATTTCAAATTTTATGGGCACCAAACGAATGACAAAGTATAGATCAGTGAAAGAAGGCATTTTATACTCAGATACCGAAATATTGATAAAAAGTAAAAGAAGAGAACACAATTTTGATGGTGACATGAATGCAAAGATAGGTACACTCAAAAATACCAGATGAAATGGGAAAAATGGGCTTAGGGAATAATGAATGAAAAATGGAACTATTCTCAAACTTCTGTGCTTCAAATAAACTGGCTATAGGAGGAAGTATGTTTCCACATAAGAGAATACACAAGGCAACATGGATATCACCAGACCATAGAACAGAAAATCAGATTGATCATATATGCATAAACAAGAAGTTTAGATCATCATTGCAGGATGTAAAGGTATATAGAGGAGCAGATGTTGCATCAGATCACCACCTTCTGATAGCCAAAGTAAAAATGAAACTCAAGAGATATGCAACAATGCAAAATTATAGACAACAATTTAATTTAGGACATCTAAGAAATCAAGAAACGAGTCAAATTTGCGGTCACAGTATCCAACAAATTCCAAGTGCTCCAACAGCTGGAAGATGTAGAGAATACAGAAGACTATTGGCAGCAGGTCAAAACTGTATGGAATGAGACATGTGAAGAAATACTGGGGAAAAGGGAAAGACAACAAAAAGCATGGATAACAACAGAAACCATCAATAAGATAAAAGACAGAAAAAACAAGAAAGCAGAGTTAAACACAAGCAAAACTAGAAGCTCCAAAGCCAAGGCTCAAGAAGTGTACACAGAAGCAAACAATGAAGTAAAAAGAAGTATCAAAAGAGACAAGAGGAAGTATATTGAGGAGTTGGCAAGAGAGGCAGAAGATGCTGCAGCCAAAGGAAATATGAGAGAACTGTACAGCAGCACAAAGAAGCTAACAGGGAAATACAAGCAAACAAGTTGCCTCATAAAAGACAAGAATGGGAAACTGCTCAGCAATATACAGGAGCAAATGAAGAGGTGGACAGAATATTTTGGTGACCTTCTCAATAGACCAGCTCTACAAAACTCCCCGGACATCCAGCCAGCAGAAGAAGAGCTACAAATTAACGGTGAAAGACCAACGAAGGAAGAAATAAAGAAAGCCATAAAGCTTCTTGTTGCTGTCTATCTGCATATATGTTAAAGACATGAACTTGTTTTATACTTGTGATGATAAGAGAGAGAACTGTTTATTTACGTTAGTGACAGGTTTGATTTGTGGTTATCTTCCCCTTGTCTTATTGATAGATGTTGACCTGTTTCAGGGAATATCTTAAATAGTTGACATGTCTTAAGTCTCTAGTCACATGACCACATACGGAGCGGCTTTGCTCTCGTTTGGGGAGAAACGCCCTGGTCTGGGTTAGTTTCGCTTAGGTCAGTGCTGTTTGCACATGCGCAGGTTTTGGGCGCAGAGACGGGGAGACTTCCATCTTGTGCAGTGTACCTGGGTCTTCTGATCGGATGAGCCGGTCCGAAAGTTTTTCCTGCCTATGTTTCGGGGATCTGGAAGTTCTGTGTATGACTGGTATGTCATTGATCCTTCCCCAAGTTATTCCTTTATGCCAGGGATGGCAGTGTTGTGTTTCCTAGTGTTTTTCCTAGGATGATAAGGTAATAGAAACAATTTTGATCCTTTTTGTATGACTGATCAACTTTAATGCGACATGTTGAATAGAGCTCACAGTTAATATATATTTATATAGAGCCCATGTTTGGTGCTCGACACTTATTCAAGACTAGGATGTCTGATGAAGTATAGAAGCCCAGGGAAATTGTCTATGTGGAATCCGCTATGCAAGCGGTAGGATTGGCAGAAGTTGAGATACATTATTTTGAGAGATAAACACAGAGATTACCTTATTTTTGAGGCCCGCTACTTGCGGCCTGATTCTGTCGCCATAAGAAGCCCACTGTTGCGGCCGATATTCTTCACTAGAAGAAGTACCTGGCATGTGAGGCCAGAAGAAGTCATTGACTTTACTGTACAAATTAACAGGGAAGAGGCAACTCCTCTAATGAGTAAGGAAGTACATAATGACGAGTGTTCCTTAAATTCTGTTGAAAGGGAGCATTCTGAGAAAGACCACCTAAAAAACTAGTAGGAGAAGCCTAAAAATAGGAACATGGAATGTTAGAACTTTAAACGGAGAAGGAAAGCTGGACAATCTTATATTAGAGGCAACCGACATGAAACTCGATATACTGGGAGTTGCAGAGGCAAGACTTTTGGATACAGGCTACATAACAAGAGACCAGTACACGCTTATACACTCAGGAGGAGAAAAAACACGAAAGAGGGGTAGGAATGTTGATAAAGAAGGAGTTAGAAAAATACGTATGTGGATACTGGACACACAATGACAGAATGATGTTACTAAAGATGAGAGCAAAGCCATTCGACATATCAATCTTACAAACTTATGCACCAACTAAAGATTACAGCGAGGAAGAAATAGAAGAATACTATGAAGAGCTACAACACACACTTAAACCAGTCAAATCTACAGATGTGTTGATAGTAATGGGTGATATGAATGCAAAAGTAGGAAAAGGAAAATACAAGAAAATAGTAGGACAGTATGGATTAGGGACAAGAAATGATAGAGGAGACAGACTTATCCAGTTCTGTGAAGAAAACCAGCTGGTCATATATGTAACACCTTTTTTGAACATCACCAAGGAAATTATACACATGGAAAAGCCCAGGAGATGTAACACGTAATCAAATCGACTATATCATGATAAAACATAGATTTAAGAACAGTGTCACAAGTGCAAAGACACATCCTGGCGCCGACATAAATTCAGATCACAATCCAGTTGTCATCAAAGTAAATATAAAGCTGAAAAGAGCAGGAAACAGAAGACAGGAGGAACCCCAGATAGAAATATCAGCGCTGAAACAACCAGATATAAAACAGAAATATTTAATCGAAGTCAAAAATAAATACCAACAGTTATTGACAGAAAGCATGGAGCAGTATAGAAGAGAAAACCCAGAAGAAAAAGCAACCGCAAAATGGGAATGCTTAAAAACAAGCATACAATCAGCAAATGCAAATTTACCTAAAAAGGAGTCTAAGAAAAATCAAATTTGGATGACAGATGACATCTTGAATAAAATGGCAGAAAGAAAGAAAGCAAAAAAATACTCCAGAATATAAAACAATAGACAATGACATACGTACTATGTGTAGAGAAGCAAAAGAACGGTGGATAGAAACAAAATGTAAGGAAATAGAAGACTGGAAGCGAAGCACATGACAAGAGATATGCATGAAGAAATAAAGAAATTATCAAATCGGTCGCGGTTTGCACAAGGAGGAAGCTGTATCAAGAACAAAAATGGTGTAATATTACTTGATGAGAAAGACATATCAAACAGATGGGCAGAATACGTAAAAGAACTATTCGAGGACAACAGAGGTAAAAAACCATCACCAGATTCTAATGAAGGCCCACACATTCTCAGATCAGAAGTAGAGAATGCCATTCATATGATACAAAAAGGAAGATCAGCAGGCATGGATAACATAAACATTGAAATGATAGAAGCTCTGGAGAGCTTTGGTATAGATACAATCACAGAAATATGCAATGATATATACAATACAGGATATTTACCCCACGACATGAAGACATCAGTTTTTATAACATTGCCCAAAAAACCAAATGCAACAGAATGTTCAGACTTCAGAACAATCAGCCTGATGAGTCATGCAATTAAGATACTGCTCAAAATCATACAGGAAAAAATAAAAAGTAAAGTAGACAGCGAAATCCAAGAAGAACAGTTTGGTTTTAGACGGAACAGTGGAACAAGAGAGGCAATATTTTGCCTAAGAATATTAGCAGAAAAATATACAGAGGTCCAAAAAAGTATGTATATGTGCTTCATTGACTATAAGAAGGCATACATGCCACACTTAAAGGTTTACCCATAATCTGTACGGGGTGTTTGCGTTTTCAGATGTGTACGGGCCGTACACGGGTCTGTACGGGTTTTTTCGCCTAATTATTAAATATGCATATAAATCTTGTGCCACTACACAATTTGCGTCATGAAGATACGGCGAGATGTATAGGCCAAGTTGGATAAAACACAACAAAAAATCACCAATGACAATCACAGTCTGCCAATTTTTTCAATTTGCCCGCGGGATATGTTGCGTTGGCGTGTTTTCCATTTGTCACAATTTTTTCCGCTAAAAGCTAGGCGCGAGGATACTGATTACACTGACAAACAAAACATTTTTTCTTTCTTATATATAGGGGGAATAAGTGTTCATAGGTCAGTTTCTTGCGCTGATTTCAAATTCTGAAATCCGTTTATTTCTCTTATTCACCGGTCTGGGGTTCTTTAAGATATTTGTGAATAAATATATTTTTGGGAAACCGTTATTTGCTCCGTTTCATTTTTACTATATAACTTATTAAAAATTAATAAAATGCAAAATAATTCTACTTTTTATACTGCTAAAAGATGCATGACATATGTTACGCTATTTTTTCAAATAGTTACTGTATTTTGAAATAATTCTGAGCGAAATATGGCTTCTAGAAGTTGTAGAAATTCGGCTGATCCTTTTCTGTTGAACGGTGTGCGGGATTATTTTAAACCGATCGTGTATCCACAAGAAAAAACTTTACAGTTTATAACCATTACTAAAGAAAGCATATGAACTTTATTTCGATTCGAAAGTTGATGATGCAAATAAATCTTGGAAGCCAAATGCAGTTTGTTCGACTTGTGCAAATACATTGGCAGGTTGGTTACGAAAATCGCCGAAGCATAAGTCGATGCCTTTTGGAGTGCCAGTAATATGGCGTGAACCGACAAATCACGCTACTGATTGTTACTTCTGCTTGACAAATATCCATGGTTTCACTTTTAAAACTAGAAAGTCTGTGGTTTATAATCCAAATATTTGAATCGGTTTCGAAAAACCAGTGCCTCATGATCCCAATTCACGTGTCCGATCCCAGTTCCACCAGAACAAATATCCGTTGCGACGTGAATGAACCATCAGAAAGTGATATTTTACCTGCTTCTTTAGAAACTAATTCTGACTTGGATTATAATACCGGTGAATGATGGTGTTCACTTAATTAACCATTTCAGAACTTTCAGATCTAATACGTTGATCTTGCTTCATTCCACAATCAAGCGGAATTACTCGGTTCGCGACTCAAAGAATGGAATCTTTTAGCGCCCAATACTCCGATATCTAAAATTTCGTCATAGATACAGAGAACTTGTTCAATACTTTGAGATGGATGATGACATTTGCTATTGCAAAGATGTAAACGGTCATGAGCACATAGTCAACGAATGGCGATTTTTCATCGATTCTTCCAAGACTAGTCTAAAAGCCATGTTGTTATAATTGCATATAAACGGCAAAATTTATTTTCATCAATTCCAGTCGCCTACTCTGTTCATATGAAAGAAACTTATGACAATATGGCTATACTTTTGGCAAAAATAAAGTACAATGACTACCAATAGCGGATTTGTGGAGACCTAAAGGTCATTGCAATTCTCACGGGCATGCAGACTGGTTATACTAAATTTTATATGCTTCCCTATGTAATGGGGAACACAAGAAAAGCGCAAACAGACGGAACAATTGTGCAAGAAAGAGGTGTGGCCCTATCCAGGGATCGTATGCCAGCTCGGCAATAAAAATGTAATACACCGAGCCATTAGTTTTAACAAAGACAGCATCTCATTACACACCGATACATATAAGTTGAAAAAAAAATTACAAAATAAAAAAATAAAAAAAAAAACACACACACACAAAATAACCCCACATCAAAAAACAAAA
>JAMPIV010011006.1:0-193892 GCA_024509875.1 Oreohelix idahoensis
TTATGGACAGCATGTTAATCTTGAGAATATGGTAGCTTCTGAATGATGGTTGATATTGGACAGATGTAATTCATGAGAATATAATAGTAATAAATTTTTAATAATAAAAACCTTCTGGAATGATGATGATATCGGACATGTAATCTTGAGGAATATAGGAGTTCTTAATTATGATGATATGACAGATATTATCTTTGAGACAATATGGTAGTTCCTGAAATGATGATGATATGTAGATGTAATCATGAGAATTGTATGGTAGCTTCTGGAATGTTGATGTCTTTGACAGATTGTAATCTTGAGATATATTGGGTAGTCTGAATGATGATGATATGAACACGATGTATATCACTTGAGAATAATCGGTGTAGTTTCTGAATGATGATGATTATGTCAGGTTGCTTAATCTTGAGGAATATCGGTAGCTTGTAGCTGAATGATGATGATATGACAGATGTAATCCTTGAGATATGGTCTAGTTCTGATATGAGATGATTATGACAGATGTAATCTTGAGAATATGGATGTTATGAAGATGATGATATGACAGATGTAATCTGAGTATATGGTGATGTCATCATGATGATGATTGGGGCATCAAGATGTGAATCTTGAGAATTTGGTAGTCTGGAATGATGATGATATTGACTCAGATGTTAATCTCGAGAATTGGTAGTTCTGAATGATGATGATATGACAGAGATAATCTTGAGATATGATAGTTTGCGGAATGGATGATGATTTGACAAAATGTAATCTTGAGGAAATATGGTAGTTCTGAATGATGATGATATGACAGATGTAAATCTTGACGAAAACTATGGTAGTTCTGAAAATGTCATGATAGGTAGATGTAATCTTGAGAATATGGTAGTTCTGAAATTGTGATGAATATGTAGATGTATATCTTGAGATATGGTAGTTCTGAAATGATGATGATTATGACAGGTTGTAATCTTGAGAATATGGTAGTTATGAATGATGATGATATGACAGATGTAAATCCTGAGAAATATGTAGTTCTGATGATAGATGATATGACAGATGTAATCTTGAGGAATTGGAAGTCTGAATGTTGATGATATGGACAACATGTAATCTTGAGAATATTCGTAGTTCTGGAATGATTGATTGTGATATGACAGATGTAATCTTGAAGGAATTATGGTAGTTTAGTTCTGAATGATGATGACTTTAGACAGATGTAATCTGAGGGATATAGGAAAAGTTATGAATGATGATGTCTTATGACAGGATGTAATCTTGAGAATATGGAAGTTTCCTGATTGATGATGATATGACAGATGTAATCTTGAGAATATGGTAGTTCTGAATGATGATGTTATGTCAGATGTAATCTTGAGAATATGGTAGTTCTGAATGATATGATTGATATGATACTGATGTTAATCTTGCGAATCATGATAGTTCTGCATGATGATGATATGAACAGATAATACTTGAGAAAATATGGTAGTTCTGATGATGTATGATATGACAGATGTAAATTTGAGAATATGGTAGTTATGAAAATGATTGAGTGATATGGTCAGATGTAATCTGAGGGATTATGGTAGTTCTTGACATGATGATGATAATCTGATACAAATGTAATCTTAGGAAGATGGTTAGTTTGAATGATGAGGCATATGACAGGATGTATCTTGAGAACTATGTAGTTCTGAATTGATGATGGTTTTGATCAGATGTTGAATCTTGGGTCTATGGTAGTTCTGAAGACTGCTTGTTATGACAGATGTATCTTGAGATATTGGTAGCTTAAGAATGATGATGATATGGACCTGACGTATCCTTGAGATATGGTAGTTTCTGAATGATGATGATATGACAAGATGTAATCTTGAGAATATGGTAGTTCTGGAATGATGATGATATGACAGATGTTTATTCTTGAGAATATGGCTAGTTCTGGAAATTGATGATGATATGACAAGATGTAATCTTGAGAATATGATAGTTCTGAAGATGATGATATGACAAATGTAATCTTGAGATTATAGGTTGTTCTGAATGATGATGATATGAACTGATGTCACATCTTTGAGAATATGGATAGTTTTGAATATGATGATGATATGGTCAGATGTAATCTTGAGAATTATGGTAGTTTTAGTTCTGACATGATGATTGATATTGACAGATTGTAATCTTGGAATATGGTAGTTCTGATTGGATGAAGATATGCAGATGTAATACTTGAAGGATATATGGTAGTCCTGAATGTCGATGGTATGGACAGAATGTAATCCTTGAGAATATGGTTAGTTTCTGAATTGATGATGATATGCACAGATCGTAAAATTTGAGAATATTGGTATAGTTCCGGAATGATGATGATATGAAAGATGTATCTTCGAGAATATGGTAGTTTCTGAATGATTGATCGATATGACAGATGTTATCTTGAGATTTTGGTAGTTTGGGAAGATGATGGATTAATTGACAGACAAGAGTACATCTTGACTAATATGGGGTGAAGTTCTAGAAATGATGATGATATGACCAGATGTAATTTGAGAATTTGAGAAATAGTATAGTGGGAAATTGATGATGGAAATATGATGCACATTATTGTAATCTTCGCATCTGAATATCGGTAGTTCTGAATGATGATGATCATGAACGAGGACTATGCTTATCTTGAGAATAGACTCAATAGTTATGATATGGATGACTAATGAACATTGTGGGGGAATCATAGTAGAATAGGATAGTTCAAACAATGCACAGATTGATCCATCTGGCAGATGTAGATCTTTTGAAGACCATATGAGATTTGTTCTTACCATGATGATGATATGCTCAGTTGAAAATACTTTCCGGAGTATAACTGGTATGTTCTCATCAATGATGACGCCATATCCTGCAACAGATGTACCCCATCCCACTGAGGAACTTATTTGGCTCAGTTCTGAATCGATGAGATTTATAGACTACCAATGTAATCTTCACTGAATATTGTAGTTCTGTACATGATGTGTGATATGTCAGACTGTAATCTTAGAGAGATATGGTACTGATTCTAGAGAGTGATGATGATATGACAGATGTAATTTCTTTTGAGAATATGGTAGTCTCGGTAATGACTGATGATATGACAAGATGTAATTCTTGCTATGATTATGGAAAAAAACTGATGAACCTGTCAAAATGACCACAGCGTGGATCATGTTGTAATGACTGGGCGACAAGTTTTGTATGGGTATGGTTTCTTCACTGATGATTGATATGACAGATGTGAATCGTTGATTGCACAACACTTGAGCTTGTTCAGTGATGACAGTTGATATGACAGAGATTAATACTGTGCAGTTCAGAAAAATGGCATAAAAAATAACGTATAATGTATGATTAATTAATGTTCTGAGATTAGGTACTTTCTTTGAATGATCCACTCAAAGGGGAAACCAGTCATCTTCTAATCTTTTAGAGGTGAGTCCATAATGGATGGGAACCAACTGTGAATCAGATGTAAAAAGATATAGATTTCTTCCTTCATTCATTGTAACACACGTTCTTTAAATCTAATTGGTATCCATTCTGAATCATTCATCATTGACACAATAAAATCTTGAAGACCTATAACAGTAGTTCTGCATTAAATTTACAAATGTATATGACAGTATCCAATCCTTAGGCCCCCAGAATAATTACAAAGGACAGGAATGACTGGTCAGCAGGCTTGCACAAGTACAAAAAGTGAAAATAGTCAAAAGTTCACTGACCTGATCTCTGTCCGTTATGACAAAGACTGAGTTCGTGAGATATATGGTTCAACATTCAAATGTAGCGCGGATTGATAGACTATGATCCATCGATAGATTTAGATGTACGCTGTGAAGAAGACTTTGTAGTTGTGAAATGAGTGATGTTATGCTCAATGGTAATTGTTGAGTCATATGGTAGCTTCTGACATGACCCTCACGTATGACAGATAGTAATCACTGATAATTCTCCTGGACACCAGTTCTGGAATGATATGATATGACATCCTAGCTAACTCTGTTTAAAAGCTGAAGTGTAGCTTTCTTTCAATCTATAGTTTATGACCCTTAGTAAAGTTAGCTTGTCGATTTGAGGAAGTCTGTAGAATGGTGAACTGGATAGGACTAGAAGCTTAATCTCTTTGACAAGTTATCTTTGATAGTTTTGAAATGACAGAAGCATATGACAGATGTAATATACACAGAGGATATGGTAGTTCTGAATGCTGATGGTATGGCAAAGGATTGGGGGGTCGAAATTTCAGATTAATGGTCAGTTGGAGGCTACTTCTGAATGAAACGATTAACAGCCCTGACAACAAATGTAATCTTGAAGGAATATGTTCCGTGTAGTAGGCAAAACACATCGGCGTGATTAGCAGAACTAGATGCGCGATCAGATGGACGTATCTTGCAAGAATATGGTTTTAGTTAATACCATCATGTTGATATTGTTGGGGCGGACAGTTCTTATCTTGAGAAGACTCCAATCAAGAGGAACTTTGGAAAAATGTTGAGCGATGGCTGGGACATTGATGTAGACTACTTTAGATTTATTGAATGGCCTATGATCTGAATACTGAGGAATGACATTTTCTCCTAAGATCGTCAACCGTGTGAAGTGGATTCAGGGTTATGGCCTGAATTACTGATGATAAGTTAGATGTGAATCTTGAAGAATAAGCCGGTTGACTCTGAACAGGTGGATGAATCATGACAGCGAGGTAATTGTGTTGAATAGGATAGTGTCTGAATGTTTGATATGGACCAAATGCTACTTCTTGAGAATATGTATGATGTGAATGATGATGATACTGGCAGCATGTAAATCTTGAGGTACTGCATGTAGTGTCTGACTTATTTGATTATGACGTTTAGTCGGAGACAAACGTTTCAAAACGACGGAGCAACGATGTTATGTCTTGACAATTATGAAGGATTCATCACTGGATGTGAACCCTTGAGAAGAAAACAAACAAAAGATAGTCTATGAAAATCTATGATGAAAAGAGGAAATGCTGAGGTCATCTTTTAAGCATTTTTTCTCATAAATATTTTTTATCGTTAGAAAGACTAATACCTTGTATGAAGACGTATAAATCTGAAGGTTTATTGTAGATTCTTAAGTCATACCCAAGAGGAGACATGCTATAAACCGGGAAGATAACGTTTATTTCATGTACAGGAAAGTCAGTGGTGATCAAACTAGCCACGCCATTGGCAGACCAAATGACGACTGCCTGCGATTTCCGGACCAATGGTTACATGCAGATGGGATCTATGCGGTCAGGATGACACGAAAAAAGAAAAAGGACTGATTACCGGACTCTCCTTGAAGAGTTAGCGGGCAGGTAACTGGTGTTAATAATGACCAAAGTAGAAGACGAAATCGAAAACTATCCTGTAACAAGTTGCTTCAGACCGGATTCTTGATCTTTTATGCCGTCCAAACGGGGGTGATCAGTTCTTCGATGACATATCAACCACTATGCTAGCGCGAACCTCTCCACTATTGGTCTAGAGTTGCATAGGTCAATTTTTGTCCCAGAATAATACGTCCTAAACTAGTCCCTAATGTGCATGGTACTGTCAGATGGGGATGCTACCCGCTTCCTTGAGAACTATGGTCAAGTTTCTTTATAGGCGGGGCCTAAAAAAAATAAAGATAATAGAAATTGGAGAAGCTAATCTTGTATAGAACCTAGAGCATTGTTCTGACGTAGATGTATGATATGACAAAGAATGATATCTTCGAGCAATAATAATATTAAGTCAAATTAGGTCCCATAGCAGATAATGACAGGGGATGGTGAGAGTCTGTTAAATTGACTTCGGTAACTGGTCGACAGGATCGAGTGGGTGGATAGTGAACAGATGTTATTCCTCGATGAATATGGTAGTTCTTGAACTGAATGAGCAGAGTCTGAAGGTACAAGATTTGTAATTGGTAGAGAATGGAGCGTGCGCTAAGGTTCATTTCAATCCGGAAAGACGCATATGACAGATGTTAATCATGAGAATCTAAAGTTCACTCTCTGCAATGTGCGCTTCGACTATGGACAGAAGTTAATTTTGAGAATTGAAGATGTTCGGCGCAATGATGAAAGGAAAGATGTAAATACTTGGAACATGAAATAGTTCTGAAAGAATGTAATTATGATGACCTTAAGATGTATTTTTCTACACTAGTGGAATATGGGACAGTAACTGGATATAATATAGATATGACTGATGTAATCTTGAGAAAATATGCATAGTATATAGAAATCGTGATGACATATGACAGATAGTATATCTTGAGAATATATACTAACATCACACACACAAATAGTACGAAATGAATATACCACTGAAAAGTGAATGTGAATCAATTGAGAAAAAGCTTATGCAAGTCGGGTCTAATAAATGGTGATCTAAATGACAGTTGTAAGGGGCGCAAAGAGAAACGACAGTAGATGACATGATTATAATTGACCAAGATTTGCAATCTGGGAGTGATTAATGGAAGTCAAACTGAACAAATTGATGGAAGCTGAGTATAGAGCAATGATGTACACAAAATCTTGTGGAATATGAGAATGTTCATGAATTGAACATGATCAATTTGACAGTTGTAGATCTTGAAGAATAGGAGGAAAGATATAGCTCAAATGATGATGATATGACATGGATGTAATCTTGAGTATTATGAAGAGAGTCTGAATGATTGATGACTAGTGTCAGGATGTTAATCTTGAGAATCTTGGTAGTTCTGAAGTGAGTGATGATATGGACAGATGTAATCTAGGGAGTATATGAGTATTTCTGACTGAGATGATGATATGAACAAAGATGTAACTACTTGAAAATAAGTGGAGAGTCACTGAACTGACTGTATTGATCGATCGAAAGCATGTCACCCCCCTTGAGTCATATGCGAAGTTCTGAACTGATGATGTTATGACTCAGTTACTTAATCTTGAGAATGATGGTATGGTAAGTTCTGAAATGATGATGAATATGATCAGATGTGGATCTTGGATGACATATGCTCGAAGTTCTGAATGCTTGAACTGATGGGACCAATGATCACTAATCTTGAGAATGATGACCCAAATCACTAATCTGAAATGGATGATGATATGGACCAGATCGTATCTTGAGAATATGATAGTTCTGAATGATGATTGACAAATGTAATCTTGAGAATATGGTAGTTCTGAATGATGATGATATGACAGATGTAATCTTGAGAATATGGTAGTTCTGAATGATGATGATATGACAGATGTAATCTTGAGACTATGGTAGTTCTGAATGATGATGATATGACAGATGTAATCTTGAGAATATGGTAGTTCTGAATGATGATGATATGACAGATGTAATCTTGAGAATATGGTAGTTCTGAATGATGATGATATGACAGATGTAATCTTGAGAATATGGTAGTGCTGAATGATGATGATATGACAGATGTAATCTTGAGAATATGGTAGTTCTGAATGATGATGATATGACAGATGTAATCTTCAGAATATTGTAGTTCTGAATGATGATGATATGACAGATGTAATCTTGAGAATATGGTAGTTCTGAATGATGATGATATGACAGATGTAATCTTGAGAATATGGTAGTTCTGAATGATGATGATATGACAGATGTAATCTTGAGAATATGGTAGTTCTGAATGATGATGATATGACAAATGTAATCTTGAGAATATGGTAGTTCTGAATGATGATGATATGACAGATGTAATCTTGAGAATATGGTAGTTCTGAGGTTGATGAATGATATGACAAGATGCATATTCTTAGAGGAATATGGTAGTTCTGAATGATGATGATATGTCAGAGGTTATCTTGAGAATATGGTAGTTCTGAATGATGATGATATGACAGATGTAATCTTGAGAATATGGTAGTTCTGAATGATGATGATATGACAGATGTAATCTTGAGAATATGGTAGTTCTGAATGATGATGATATGTTCAGAATGTAATTTTGAGAATATGGTTAGGTCTATGAATGATGATGATATGGACAGATCGTAATCCTTGAGAAATAATGGTTGTTCTGAATGAATGATGATATGACAGATGTAATCCTTGAGAATTATGGAAGTTCTGGGGATATGATATGGTGATATGACAGATATGTTAATCTTGAGAATAATGAATGTTCTGAATGATTGATGATATGACAGATGTAATCTTGAGAAATATGGTATTCTGAATGATGATGATATGACAGTTTGTAATCTTGAGAAATATGGGAATTCTGATGATGATGACGATATGGACAGATCGTAATCCTTGAGAATAATGGAAGTTTCTGAAATGATGATGATATGGGGACAGATGTTATATCTTGAGAATATGATAGTTTATGAATATGCATGATATGACAGAATGTAATCTTGAGAATTTGGTAGTTCTGAAATGATGATGATATGACAGGAATGTACAATCTTGAGACACTATGTTATTACTGAATGATGATGATCATGTCAGAGATGATACATCTTGAGAATATGGAAATAGGTCTGAATGGGATGATGATATGGACAGATGTAATCTTGAGAATATGGTTTAGTTCTGGAATGATGATTGATATGTACCAGATGTAATCTTCAGAATCATTGTAGTTTCTGAATGATGATGAATACTGTCAGATGTAAATATTGAGAATATGGTAGTTCTGAAATGATGATGATATGGACAGATGTAATCTTGAGAATATGGTAGTTACCAGTGCTGAATGATGATGATATGAAAGATGTAATCTTGAGGAACTAATAGGTAGTTCTGAACTGAAGATGAAATGGACAGATGTAATTCTTGAGAACTAAGTGGAAGTTCTGAAAGATGATTGATACTGACAGGATTTAATCTTGTGAATATTATAGGTTACTGGACATGATGATGATGACATGACAAGAAGTAAATCTTGAGGAAACTATGGTTAGTTCATGCAATGCATGATTGTTATGACAGTATGTAATCATTGAGACGTATGTTTCAGTTCTGAATGATGAAGATATGTCAGATGTAAATCTTTGAGAATAAGGTAGTTCCTTCATGATTGAAGATATGGCCGATTGAAATCCTTTGAGAATAATGTTAAGTTCTGAAAGACTGATGATCATGACATATGTAATCTACATGAATAATGAAGTAGTTCTTATATGAATGATGATTTTTGACAGATGTAATCTTGAGTCCCTATGGTCAGTTCTGAAATGATGATGGATATGGACAGATGTTATCACGAAGAATTATGGAAGTTCTGAGATGATGATATTGACCACGATGTTAATCTTGAGGACTATGGTAGATCTGATGAATCGATAGATGATCATGGACCGAAGTTGTAAACATGATAATATGGTAGTTTCTGATTGTTGATGAAATGACAAATGAAATCTTGAGAATAATGAAGATATCTTCCATGATGATATGAATATGTCAGATGTTAATCTTGAGAATAAGGGTTAGTTTCTGGAATGATGATGATATTACAGTTCGTAATCTTGAGAATACATCGGTAGCAGTCTATGAATGCATGCAAGATATGACAGATGCAATTCATAGGGAATATTTTGGAAGTTTCTAGTAATGATGATGATATGACGAGGATGTTAATCATTGAGAATATAGGAAAGTTTTGAATGAATGCTGGAAATTACACGATGTTAATCTTGAGAATATGATAGTTCTGCATGATGATGATATGACAGATGTAATCTTGAGAATATGGTAGTTCTGAATGATGATGATATGACAGATGTAATCTTGAGAATATGGTAGTTCTGAATGATGATGATATGACAGATGTAATCTTGAGAATATGGAAGTTCTGAATGATGATGGATCTCAGACAGAACTGTATTCTTGAGAATATGGAAGGTTATCCTGAATGAAGATGATATGGACAGTTTGTAATCTTGAGAATATGGTAGTTGCTGAAACTGATGATGATATGGACCAGATGTAAACATGAGAATAATGGAAGTTACTGAACATGATGGATGATATGACAGGATGTAATCTTGAGAATATGGGGATTGTGAGTGGTTCTGAAATGATATTATTGATGACAGATGTAATCTTGAGTGAATATGGTAGTTCAGTTTCTGAATGATGATGAATATATGACAGATGTAATCTTGAGAATATGGTAGTTCTGAATGATGATGATATGACAGAGGTAATCTTGAGAATATGGTAGTTCTGAATGATGATGATATGACAGATGACAGATGTAATCTTGAGAATATGGTAGTTTTGAATGATGATGATATGACAGATGTAATCTTGAGAATATGGTAGTTCTGAATGATGATGATATGACAGATGTAATCTTGAGAATATGGTAGTTCTGAATGATGATGATATCACCGATGTAATCTTGAGAATATTGGTTAGTTTCTGAATTGATGATGAGATATGACACAGATTGAGTAATATTGGGGAATATGGTAGTTCTATATGATGATGAGATATAGGACATGATTGAAAATCTTGAGAAGAATGGAAGATTTCTGAATGATGATGATATGACAGATGTAATCTTGAGAATATGGTAGTTCTGAATGATGATGATATGACAGATGTAATCTTGAGAATATGGTAGTTCTGAATGATGATGATATCACCGATGTAATCTTGAGAATATGGTAGTTCTGAATGATGATGATATGACAAATGTAATCTTGAGAATATGGTAGTTCTGAATGATGATGATATGACAAATGTAATGCTTAGGTGAATAGGTAGTTCTGAATGATGTTGTTATGTCGTAGTAATCTTGAGAATTATGGTTTTGTTTGAATGATGATATGTATGACAGATGCAATCTTGAGGAATATGGAAGTTCTGAAATGATTGATGGATTTATGGACAGAAGTAATCTTGAAAGATTGGAAGTTTGTATGATATGATATGACAGATGTAATCTTGAGAATGATGGCTAGTTTCTGAATGATGAATGATATGACTGATGTAATCTTGAGAATATGGTTTTAGTTCTGTATGATTGTTGATAATGTACAGATGGAATCTTTGATGTATTTGGGAAAGAAGTTCTGAATGATGATGATATGACAGATGTAATCTTGAGAATATGGTAGTTCTGAATGATGATGATATGACAGATGTAATCTTGAGAATATGGTAGTTCGGAATGATGATGATATGACAGATGTAATCTTGAGAATATGGTAGTTCTGAATGATGATGATATGACAGATGTAATCTTGAGAATATGGTAGTTCTGAATGATGATGATATGACAGATGTAATCTTGAGAATATGGTAGTTCTGAATGATGATGATATGACAGATGTAATCTTGAGAATATGGTAGTTCTGAATGATGATGATATGACAGATGTAATCTTGAGAATATGGTAGTTCTGAATGATGATGATATGTCAGATGTAATCTTGAGAATATGGTTAGTTATCAATGATGATATTGGACAAATGTAATCTTGAGAAATATGGTAGTCTGAATGGATGAATGATATGGACCAGATGTAATCTTGAGAATATGGTAGTCTGAATGATGTGATTGTAGATGTAATTTTGAGAATATGGTATTTGAAGATGATGATATGACAGGATGTAATCTTGAGTATATGGTATGTTCTTGGAATGATAATGATATGTCAGATGTAATCTTCAGATAATATTGTTAGTCTGAATGATGATGATTATGTCAGCAATGTTATCTTGTGAATATGGTAGTTCTGGATGATGATTGATATGGACAGGATTTATTTCTTGAGAATATGGTATTTCGAATGATTGATGATATGACAGATGTTTCTTGAGAAATATCGGGAAGTTCGCAATGATGATGATATGACGATGTAATCTTGAGAATATGGTAGTTCTGAATGATGATGATATGACAGATGTAATCTTGAGAATATGGTTAGCTTCTGGAGATGGATGTTGGATATGGACAGATGTAATCTTGAGAATATGGTAGTTCTGACTGATGATGATTTGACAGATGTAATCTTGAGAAATATTTTTGGGTAGTCTGAATGATGATGATATGACCAGATGTTAATCTTGAGAATATGGACAGTTTATGAATGATGTGATATGACAGATGTAATATTGAGACTATGGAAGTTATGAATGATGATATAGACAGATGTAATCATTGAGGAATTATGGTAGTTCTGATTGGTTGATGATATGACAGATGTAATCTTGGTGAATATGGTAGATTCTGTAATGATGATTGATATGACAGATGTTAATATTGAGTTTTTGGTAGTATGAATTGATGATGATCATGGACTAATTGTAATCTTGAGGATTGGGGTGGGAGGTTGGAGCGGAGGTGAAGCAGAGATAAGTGGCGAGGGTGCAAGTCGTTGGCTGGTGAAAAGAGTGCCTTTTGGATAATGATCGTAATGTTCAAGCTCTTTGTGATTTGTATTTCGGGGGTACATGTTTTGATGATGATAGCGAATAGTCAATCGTTCTAAATGCTCTTCACGGAAAGCAATTGTATGTTAAAAAGTTAATTTCGGGAGAAATGAATGCATAGCCATATAAATGCTGTCGGAAATTAAAACATATTCGAAGATAAATCCTCGTGGGAGAAATTTATGTAGTCAATGTATATGTGGACGTGTAAGATGTGGTATTTCTGCGTATGAACCCTCGTGAAAATACTTTAGATTACTCTAAGTAAATAGTAGAGAAAAATTATTACGATTATAGATGGGTTACTGAGGGTGGCTGTGCACCTCTTCTGGTTCGCGGCATCTGTAATCCTTTTAAGACTGTCGGATAATGCTATCGGAAGATTGTGAAGCCATTATACGTAGGGTGTTGGAGAGTATTGTGAAAGTGGATAGTTTAAATGAGTACCTAGTTTCGGATGGAGGTCATTGTTGGTGCATGAATGGCTGCTGGATAGTGGTAATTCATTCGAGAGATAAACGATCGGCTTTGTTATTTTTAGATATTCGAAGTTGGGCAGTGATTGTAGGTATCTAGAGCACAAAGGTAGAAGTGCGGTGACTAATGATGGTGGATGGATGGATGTTACAAAAGTTGTAGCGAAATGTGGTGCGAGCATACTTGACTTGGGTATTGAGGGTATATGGATGGATGTATTAGGTAATGATGGAGATCCTGTAATGATGGGATGTTTTGGAGTAATTTGCTGAATGTCTTGGAAAGTATGTTTTACGGGATTTTGGGTTTCTAAGTTTGTTTTGTGAAGGACGATCGTGGAAATATCAGAGTCGGAATGACTGATTATCGGAATTGGATGTTATATTTTTAGTCGGGACATGTTGAGATGATGGAGGGCTGGGTTATGGTCGGTAGTAGATATGGATATTGAAGAGGGATGATTTTTTCCCCTCCATAATTGAAAGATTGAAGAATAGTTGCGATGTTAGTAAGTGACATGGAAGATTCGAGCTAAGGATCTTTATCAGGGTATGTAGGGAGGCTGATGATTAGATGAATGCGATTGGGCTGTTACAGAAATAGAGATGGAGACATTGATAAAGGTCAATTTAATGTGACCAGATGGGCATTGTTGATGATCATGGAAGGGTAGATAATAGTAATTAGTGGCGAAGAAACTTTGGTGAGATATGCAAGATAGTTTTTGACGTGAATGATTTTTTAAGTGCATACTATCGCATATGACTGGATCATAGTAGTGTAATGGTAGTGCGTGAGAACTTGTGGTATGAGGGAAATGAGATAGCATGATGTGACAAGGTAAATAACCGATCGAAATGTCGGAGATGATAGCGTATGAGGGTTATACTTGATTGATTGATGAAGGATGTTTAAGTAATGATAGGAGATATGGTGGTATAGACAACGGGATAATAATTTGTAATAGACATTAGATCGGATGGTAGAACTGTCCTAAAGTAAATGTGAGCGTCGGGCTCAAAGAGATGGTGTAGATTTGTGGAATCCGATGATATCAGGGGTTATGTGATCGACTGACTGAATCACTGATTACTGTATCCCAGGAAAGATCTATAGATTAAGGCGATGTTGCATGATGAATGCGATCTGCAGGCCTTAGTGAGATATATTAATCACCAAATGGTAGAATATAAAAGATGGTAGGATTCGATGATGATGCAGGTATATGTCGGTCCATCTTGATTGATGGCATGTATAGAGTCTTAATGTGGTAGATTGTGGTATCTGGGGAAATGAAAGAGGATGATTGATTTGTTGAAATAATCATAGTAAATGATGGAAAGATTGTGGTCAATTAGAGTGTGGGAATCTTGTAAAATGAATGAAGCAGTTTGTTAGTAATGTGAGAGCATTGTGGATATTGCGGCGATAAGATGTCAATAGTAATAACTGGAATGTATATTGCGAATGCTTTAAGAAGAATTATCCCCCCCCCCCCGGGATATATGAGGGCAAATGTCGAATGAATGACTGCGATGTAGTTCATGTTCAATTCATGATGGAGTAGAAGGGATGTAGATTATTGCCAAAGGATTTAATGTTGATGGTATATGACTTTGCATTCGTTATTGAGTGGATTGGTACTAGTGTTGCCATGGAATAAGTTTCTAGTAATGGATGGACAACGGATATCGTTGTTTCAGTAGAGTGTAGGCTAATGGAGGGTGGAGAGACATAAGGAATGTTTAGTAAATCGTTGGTACTTTTGAATTCTGTTGTATAATAGAGCGATAACGGATAGATATGAATCGCATGCAGAATGGCATCGTTAAAGATGGCATGTTAACCTACTCCTTTTGGTCGATTCATTTTGTCCTTAGTGATTTCCCATAGATGGTACAATATTAGCGAAGTGCATGATGGAAATGTTAAGTAAATTGATGGAGATATCCGTTGGTAATATGTCCAATAGAAGCGTGCTACGTGTTGATGATGATATGTTACCCTAGGAATGCTAAAAGCCATTGGATAGACTTGGCTGGCAGTAAGATCTTTTCGTGGTATGAGGGCATGTACTCTCCATTTGATGTGATCGCACTGAGAATGTATTTAGGGAATCCCGTCATCAGATTGGAAGGATTCTGGCATGGGATATACGCAGGGCTGAGTAAAATCGACTTTGATAGGTAATTGTGTTTTAGAGCAACATCGTTAGGTATGACTGGACATGTATATAACTTTCTTATATGATACATATGATGAGAGATCTCAGTTAGATTTCAAGTGGAGTGGGGCACTCGCTCGAAATGATTCGAGTGTGACCTAGGTAAGGACAAGATGTAATTGCAGCATTTGCTTTTCAATCGGAAGATAACATGTGTAAGGAGATTGTTGTATTATAGGGATTGATATTGAAATCTCACTCTTAAGTTCTTTCAAAGTTCATTATCCATAAGAATTACACTTCTAGTCATATATCAATATCATCCATTCAAAATAGAAAAATACCATTATTTTCTCCGCAAGGCTTAAACATATGACATATCATACATCATTCAGAACTATCCATATTCTCAAAGATTACATCTTGTCATTATCGATTCATACATTCAGACAGAACTACCATATTCTCAAGATTACATCTGTCCATATTCAATACTATTACATCCTCAGGACAACTTTCCATATTTCTCAAGATATACATTCTGTCATATTCATCATCAATCGCCTGATAACGTTCCATATTTCTCCAAGAATTACCAATCTGCTCATATCATCATCATTCACGATAACTACCATATTCTCAAGATTTACAACTGTGCATATCAATCATCATTCAGAACTACATATTCTCAAGATTACATCTTTGTCATTATCATCATCATTCAGGTAACTACCATATTGCCTCATAGTATTACCAGCTGGTCATATCAATCATTCATTCAGAAATACCCCATATTCTCAAGAGTACCACTGTGTCATATCTCATCATTCAGAAACTTCCATATTACTCAAGATGACTTTTGTCCATATTCATCATTTTCAGAACTACCAGTTCTCAAGATTACATATCGTCCTTTACTCATCATCAGTCAGATACTATCATATTCTCCCAAATGAGTACATCTGTCATGATTCATCAGCCCAGATCACATACCCATCTTCGCATAGTTCATTATATCATCTCTTCATCAATTCAGAAATCTACCATATGTCTCAAGATTACATCTGCTACCATATCATCTTTCATTTGAGAGATCTACCTATTCTCAAGATTATCATCTGTTCATATTCATCATCATTCAGAACTACACATACTTCTCATGGATTAACATTCTTGTTGCATATTCATTCATCGCATTCATGAAAGACGCTACCATATGTCTCAAAGATTACATCTGTCAGATATTCCATTCATACATTCAAGATGACTTACATGTATTTCTACAAGATTTCATCTGTCATATCATCATCATTCAGGGACATAACCATATTTCTCAAGATTACAATCTGTCATATCATCATGATCATTCAGATCTTCCATTATTCTCACGGATTATCATTCTGTCATATCATTTCATAATCATTTCAGAAAATACTACCATTATTCTGAAGATTTTACATCTGTCATATCATCATCCATTCAGAACTGTACCATATTTCTAAAGATTACATCTGTCATGTCTATCATTCATTGACAGCACTACCACTATTCTCAAGATTACATTTGGTTCATAATCATCATCATTCATGAACTACCTCATATTTATCAAGATTTACATCTCTCTTTTCATCATCATGTACAGAAACTACAATATTTTCTTTTTCTTTTTTTCATCTGATCAATATTCTTTCATCCATTCAGAACTACATATTCTCAATCATTTCATCTGTCAGAACTTCATAATCATTCTGAAACGTCATTTTCTCAAGATACATTCTGTTCATATTAATCATAATTCAGAGACTTACCATTATTATCAAGATTAAGCTGGACATAATCTTCATTCATTAGAAAAACTACCATTTTTCTTCACAGGATTACACATCTGTCATTTTCATTCATCATCAGAACTTCACATAGTCTCTAAGATTACATTTGTCCTATCACATCATCATTCAGAACTATCATATTCTCATGATTAGCATCCTGTCCATATCATCTCTTTCAGAAACTTCCTATTCTCATAGATTACATCTGTCATTCTTACTTCTTTCTGAACTGACCTTATTCTCAAGATTACATCTTGTTCATATTCAATCATCATGAAGAACTTCCATATTCTATCAAGATTACATCTGTCACATTCTCATCATCATTCTGATTCTGCCATATTCTCAAGGATTAATACATCTGTCATTTTTCATCACCTCCATCTTCAGGAACATTCCATCTTACTCAAAAGGATTATCATCTGTCATCATCATTCATCATTTCAGAAGCTTACCGATTTTTAATCAATAGAATTTACAATTCTGAACATTTCATCATATCATTTCAGGAACTATCCAATAGTCTCAAGAAATTAAATCTGTCATATCCTCATCCTTTCTGTTATACCATAATTCTAAAGATTTACATCTGGACATATCATTTATCATTCAGAAACTACCATATTCTTCAAATGATTACCATCTGTCATATCATCATCATTCAGAACTACTCATATTCTCAAGATTACATCTGTCATATTCATCATTCAGAACTTCCCAAATTCTCAAGATTACATGTCGACAACTGTCAATCATACAGATCGTTCCATATTCTACATCCATTACATATCAGAACCTTCATTATATTCTCAATGATTACATCTGTCATATCATCATCATTCAGAACTACCATATTCTCAAGATTACATCGTGTCATATCATCATCATTCAGAATCTACCCGCATATTCTTCAAGGATTACCATCTGTCATTATCATCGCATCATATCAGAACTTACCATATTTCTCAAGATTACATTCTGTCATATCATCATCATCATCAGAACTACCATATCATTCTCAAGATTACATCTGTCATATCATCATCATTCAGAACTACCATATTCTCAAGATTACATCTGTCATATCATCATCATTCAGAACTACCATATTCTCAAGATTACATCTGTCATATCATCATCATTCAGAACTACCATATTCTCAAGATTACATCTGTCATATCATCATCATTCAGAACTACAATATTCTGAAGATTACATCTGTCATATCATCATCATTCAGAAAACTCTCCATATTATTATCAAGATTACATCTCTCAAATTCATATCAACACATCAGTCATCATTCAGCTAAACTACCATATTCTCAAGATTTACATTCTGTCACTATCATCATCAATTCGATTCCATGAACTTACCATATTCTCAAGATTACATCTGTCATATCATCATCATTCAGAACTACCATATTCTCAAGATTACATCTGTCATATCATCATCATTCAGAACTACCATATTCTCAAGATTACATCTGTCATATCATCATCATTCAGAACTACCATATTCTCAAGATTACATCTGACATATCATCATCATTCAGAACTTCCATATTCTCAAGATTACATCTGTCATATCATCATCATTCAGAACTACCATATTCTCAAGATTACATCTGTCATATCATCATCATTCAGAACTACCATATTCTCAAGATTACATCTGTCATATCATCATCATTCAGAACTACCATATTCTCAAGATTACATCTGTCATATCATCATCATTCAGAACTACCATATTATCAAGATTACATCTGTCATATCATCATCATTCAGAACTACCATATTCTCAAGATTACATCTGTCATATCATCATCATTCAGAACTACCATATTCTCAAGATTACATCTGTCATATCATCATCATTCAGAACTACCATATTCTCAAGATTACATCTGTCATATCATCATCATTCAGAACTACCATAGTCTCAAGATTACATCTGTCATATCATCATCATTCAGAACTACCATATTCTCAAGATTACATCTGTCATATCATCATCATTCAGAACTACCATATTCTCAAGATTACATCTGTCATATCATCATCATTCAGAACTACCATATTCTCAAGATTACATCTGTCATCATCATTCAGACATCATTCAAGATTAACATCTGTCATTATTCATCATTCAAGATTACCATTCTCTCAATATTATACATCATTCAGAATCTTTCCACATCATTCAGAAACTAACCAATTATTACATCTGTCATATCATCATCATTCAGAACTACCATATTCTCAAGATTACATCTGTCATATCATCATCATTCAGAACTACCATATTCTCAAGATTACATCTGTCATATCATCATCATTCAGAACTACCATATTCTCAAGATTACATCTGTCATATCATCATCATGAAGAACTACCATATTCTCAAGATTACATCTGTCATATCATCATCATTCAGAACTTCCATATTCTCAAGATTACATCTGTCATATCATCATCATTCAGAACTACCATTATTCTCAAGATTACATCTGTCATTATTCATCATCATTCAGAACTCATATATCGTCAAGATTACATCTGTCATATCATCATCATTCAGAACTACCATATTCTCAAACATTACATCTGGAAATCATCATCATCATTCAGAACTACCATATTCTCAAGATTACATCTGTCATATCATCATCATTCAGAACTACCATTTTCTCAAGATAACATTTGTCATATCATCATCATTCAGATTAACTACCCCCATATTCTCATAGATTACATCTGACCATTTCATCATCATTCAGAACTACAAATTTCAAGGAGTGTCATATCAAGATTACATTCTCCGAAATGTCATATTTCATCATCATTCAGAACTACATATTCTCAAGATATTCTCACAGTCCATCAACATTACAGACCGTCAATACATCTGTCATCATTCATCATCATTTCAGAACTACCGGTATTCGTCTCGAAGATTACATCTGCCATATCATCATTCAGAACTACCATATTCTCAAGATTACATCTGTCATATCATCATCATTCAGAACTACCATATTCTCAAGATTACATTTGTCATATCATCATCATTCAGAACTATCATATTATCAAGTTTACATCTGTCATATCATCATCATTCAGAACTACCATATTCTCAAGATAACATCTGTCATATCATCATCATTCAGAACTACCATATTCTCAAGATTACATCTGTCATATCATCATCATGAAGAACTACCATATTCTCAAGATTACATCTGTCATATCATCATCATTCAGAACTACCATATTCTCAAGATTACATCTGTCATATCATCATCATTCAGAACTACCATATTCTCAAGATTACATCTGTCATATCATCATCATTCAGAACTACCATATTCTCAAGATTACATCTGTCATATCATCATCATTCAGAACTACCATATTCTCAAGATTACATCTGTCATATCATCATCATTCAGAACTACCATATTCTCAAGATTACATCTGTCATATCATCATCATTCAGAACTACCATATTCTCAAGATTACATCTGTCATATCATCATCATTCAGAACTACCATATTCTCAAGATTACATCTGTCATATCATCATCATTCAGAACTACCATATTCTCAAGATTACATCTGTCATATCATCATCATCATTCAGAACTACCATATTCTCAAGATTACATCTGTCATATCATCATCATGCAGAACTACCATATTCTCAAGATTACATCTGTCATATCATCATCATGAAGAACATCACCGCCATTATCGTTTTCCTTTGCGCTCCTTGCAGAGCAGGAAGCCATCACTGCATTTAGTCCCTTTGAAGTAGAAGTGTATGTGATAATTTGTTTTATATGATAAGGTAGCCAGCGCCATGCACTACCGCATATTAGTTGCCCTGTAGGACATGCCTTAAGGTGAAGTAGTTCTATTTTTTCTGGGTTTTCCAATACTCCATCCATAACTTCTACAAGAGGAATAGCTGTAGGAGAACCAATAAATTATTCTGCTCCCTTAATTTCAAACCTCGTGATTCCGAGATTGTGCAGAAACAAATGTTTTGCCGTATAAACTGTCAGTGAAAGTTTTTTTTTGTTTACACATTTTTTTTAGCGAACTTGTGATTTAGGTGCAAATTGTCATTGACTGCTGCTCTCCTGCAGTGCCACTTTGAAGAGATTCTAAATTCCATGATCAATAGCTGAAACAATATGATGCGAAGATATTGCCTACCTACATCTTCACCACCAGCCTATTATGAGGCCTGGTTATTCAGATAAATAATAGAACGGCTTCTACGTACTTTTATTGGCACCCACAGCAGAATTACAACGAAACGAAAATTACTAACTGGTTCTCTGGATAGCCGGAAAGTTTGCGTTCTAGTGCTGAAGGGCGAACCTTTAGGCTGTTTAATTAATGGGAAGTCATTTCAGAAAATGCGATTTGGTTCTCAGTCGGAAGTGGTATAGAGTTGGTTACACGGTCAGCTCATGATTCGCCTGGGTGGTTGGTAAATTGGAACGGAATAACTTGCTAGATTTAATTAGTCTTTGGCTGACTTCTAGGGCACACGTTTTCCACAGCCACGGTAACAAAAAAAGTTGCAGAAAGAAAGGATGTATACATAAAACTAAAGGAAGACGTTAGAAGAGGAGAAGTCCACAAATGTTATATCAGGGGTAGGAAACTTAGGAGCTTTTGGGATGTTCTTTAGTAACACTGATTCCTCTAGAGATCTACCATATATATGCGTATGTGTGGTGTGTGTGTGTGTGTGTGTAATTTTACCCGGGGGGAGGGGGGAGGCAGCTGATGAACCGTACAAAGAAAAGGTCACGTTCCTATCTCATACAGTTCACGAATATATTTTAGTAGCCAGCTCGAGAGTTTTCATTGCGACTGCAGAAAAAGTACCTTTGATCCCGGAAACACCACGATTTTAAATGCCGTCGGAGGAGGTCTAATTCGAAATTTCCTTCACACTTGCCTTAAGATCTATCAAATCATCCACTGAGATCTACCAGTAGTAGTGGTTGCCGACACCTGATGGTTAGATAGATATCTCTTCATTAGGAGAATATTCATCAAGAAAGGAGGTCATTGACTATGTCTTACGCAAAGAAATATATTCCTAACACAGGTCCACGGACCGGAATAAAGTATTTAAAAGACAGTGCATTTATGAGCTTTAATTTCTATCATTTCTTTAGCACTTCTAAGACTAAAATTCCTGACGATGAATTTTGTGTATTTTGTTTTAAATAATTTATTTTATCTTATCTACGTACATTGACAATAAATTTGTAATCTTCACCTGTAGACTTTGTGAGGAGTTACTGTGATTTTATTTTCCACAGGCCCCATTCTTTTTCTCCCGGTAATTATGTCCTGTAATTTATTGAGTTTAGTCTTCTTCTCTTGGTAATTAATTGCATTTTTAGGAGGGATTACTATCGGGGTTAATTTTAAGATTGTTCACTTGTCTTCCCTTCTCTAAAGTAATTGCGATCACGTAGGCTTTTCTTTGTAAAATAATTGCAGTAAAATTTTATTGTATTTAGGCACTTGAGTATTATTAGGCTGAGTATAAATTTTCCGACGTTAATAACCCCTACCCGGTAAATCGATGGGTGGGTGTTGAACCTCTACCCAGGTACGTAAAAATGGGCGCTACAACGAATCAAAGTTAATTTGGCTCACGCCAACGGTAGCAACATTATATAACATGACGCAAGAAAGACGCGCGCGATCAGAATAAACATGAGTCAGGTATTATCTTTCGATATGATTGGCCGAGGTCACTTATTAACTAATTCCGGCAAGATTATTGGTCTGTAATTTTCAGTGTTTGTGTAATGATTGCTCTTGTAAGATCTTTATAAACTTTTTGTGTGAGATATCTGTGGCAGTGATTCCCTATGAATGCTCTGCTATGATAAGCCTGTGGTATGATTTTGTGTTTGGCTAGTACCTTGTCCAAGTGTAAGCAAACTGGACCAGACCTAGCACACATATCTTGAAACTGAAGTTTGGCCAGCGCATCTTGTGCATTTTCAAGTTTAACTTTAACACTATCTGTCTCCTCCTTATCCTCACAAAGTTCAATACCTGCCTGAAAAAAAAATCAATTTTAGCTTCTAATTCTTCTGCCTGTTTCCAGTTCCTACCAAATCTCTTCATGTTCTTAATAGTACTAATGTTTGCATGTATCTCTTGCGGATTCTCAAATATCTTTGCGTCTATTTATCGGCTACCTGTTCTAGAAGTCTGTGGTGTTTTAAAACAATGCCTAATAAAATATGAAGGTAAGGAGGAGCTACATTTTCAATTTCAATCTCTAACATTGATGAAAGATGTCTTTGCAAAATAATTGCACAATCGACATTCACTTATAGTTAAATTATGGTCATAGTCTTTCCAGATGTGCTGACTGTTTTCAGATAGTAACTTGGCTGTTTCAAGACACTTCTCGTTATGCCTCCTTTTTGCGATTTGTATTCGTAAGTAACACTTCCTGCAAAATATAGTCGAATGCTCTGTCGGTTTATCATCTGATACGTTAATTCCAAACACAAAGAACAGATCACTAACGTAATTCGAACAGTTCAGTGCATTCCTTTTTGAACTTTTTGTTTGGGAAGTTAATGCTCTCTTGCCACAGGCTCTGCACAGTGCACTGGCACAATTCATATGATGCAACAAAGTGTGTTCCATTTCGTTGTTATGTAGTATAGTTTACTTGTGTATGTATAAAGCTAATGGAATATTTGGGAGTATCAAGTCTAACGCCAGGCTGTAAAATGCTTTATCTGTGAATGAAAGAAGATATACTAACAGTTACTTAGAATTCTTTGGCAGCCGTCGTGTGCACAGGACTGTCTACCAAAGAAAACTAATGGAACAGTCCTTATCTCACACACAATAAAAAAAATACATTCACATTATAAATGCAAGATTAACAAGACTTGAAAGATAGATCAAAGTATGTGGAAGTAATCTATCTATAGCTTTACATGTTTTCTGACGCTTATAAACGTAGCTAAATAATCATTATAAATGAATGAAAATGCAAAAGCAGATGGTACTTTACAAAAAGTTATTTTTTTACAACCGTATTTAAGATTTGCGAGTATCAGGAATGCGTTTACAGTGATTTAAATGTTATAAAATCTGGTGACAATATACTTGTTCTTGTAATGCCAAACTCACAAAACTGACTACCACACATTCTCAAGATATGAAACCAAAAAACAAATGATGTGGAAATAATCTTTAGCTTCCCTTCGAGAAGTCTATATAATTATAAACTCAGAATGGGCCGATTTTTAGATATTACTTTATAGATTACTTCTGTTATGAATTTCCTCAAATGATGACGCTGTTTTCAAAAGACTGTAACTCCGTCAAATATAATTTCAAACAAATAAAAATGCAATCAAAAGTAGAACACAGAACAAAGTTATAGTACACAAAAGAATTTTAGCGCTGTGTTTATCCAGAACGAGTGTGTAATGATTTATATAATTACTGATTTTACACACACATCAGCTGATTTTCCCAGCCAAAACTAGCAGTAGGCGTTTGCGGTGCACAGGAAGATTTATTACCCGGTGTCAAAATTCCGGTCACTGAAACTAAAAGAGCGCTCTGGTATGGGGTACAAACAGCCGTGACAAACATGCGCTGTTGTTTTCGTTAATGCTGATGCTTTTATAGTCGATGATTTTGTCAAATTTTCTGGTATTTTAGCTACAATATTGTGGTAATTAGTATTTGTAAACACGTACCTGTAATGTTTTTGAGAACGATGTAGTAATTAAAGGAAAAGAAGGAGAAAAATTAAAAAAAGGCTTCCGCTCAGTTACTAATGTTTTACCGGTGAGAAAGGAAGAGGGCGGCCTGCATGGAGGCCGTAAGGAGGCAGTTCCTCCACCATGCAAAGGCACAACAGTCCAATCACCTGTTTGCTTTAAATCATGATTACGCGAACTACAAGAGAGAAAACCGGACTGATTCTAAAGGCAACGAACTGGAACGGACTACGACTTATGGAACTTGGAACACAAGAAGTATAAATGGGAAAGAAGAGGAGCTGGTGGAAGAGATGAGGAAAGCAAAACTAGAAATCATGGCTATAACGGAAACAAAGAAAAGGGGACAAGGAATCATGGATCTCGATGGCAACACGCTGCTCTACAGTGGTGTACCCACATCTGAAATAGCTAAAGGGGGCTTGGGTTGCATTGTGGCCAAAATCCAAAAAGATAGTATCAAGGGATGGAACTTTGTCTCGGAGCGCATTATGGTTGTAAAACTAAAAGAAGGAGAAACCATAGTCAACCTGGTCATAGTGTATGAGCCAAATGAGGATGAGAGAGCAGAGGTCAAGGAGGAATTCTTCGAGCTGCTTCAAAGGACAGTGGATGGCTGCCTAGATGAAATTATCATGCTCGGAGATTTTAATGCCAGAGTTGGAAATGACCATGCAGTGTGCAGAATCTGATCAATACAAACACAAAGTTCCCCCATAAGCGCATACATGCATACACTAGATGTGAACCAACAAAGAATGAGAAAAAAATGATCGACTATGCCATTGTTAGGAGGAGCTCATTCAAATATGTCCGGGATGCTAGAGTCTGGAGAGGGCCAGAGATTGGAAATGATCACTACCTGCTTATAATCAAAAAAAACAACTGAAAGAGTTGCTCAGCCTAGGAACTGCGCAACATCACGCAAGAAACCAAGTAAATGAACGGGAGAAATGAGCATTAAGACCTACAAGCTGTGAGAGCCAGAAATTAAGACCAGATATCAGGGGCTTATTACTACAGCGGTGAGAAACACAGAAGAACAACCTGATGACTTGGAAACCTTCTTTCTTAAATTCAAGGACATCATAAAGACAGCTGCTGCAGAAGCATGTGGTGAAGTCCGACTTGGGAACAAGAGAAAGAGGACACCTTGGTGGACAGAGGAAGTCAAAGAGAAAATAAGAGAGAAGAAAATGGCATTCTTCCTGGGAAGAATTTGGAGAAAAGCTAGAAAAAGATGCGCAAGAAAACCAGAAATTGTTTTATAAGATCCTAAAGAACATGAGGAAGGAGAAAAACAATGCCCTCTCAAATTTATAAAGGACAAGCAAGGCAAATTGCTTACTGCCCCGAAGGAAGTAATGGAAAGATGGACAGAATATTTTTCAGAACTCCTTGATGGTGAGCAAGGTCAAGCATCAGAAATGATAACCACTAGCACAGAAGAGGAAACCAATGGTGATGAAGATGACTTAAAGATGGAAGAACTGAAGGCAGCACTGGAGAAAATCAAGATGGGCAAAGCAGCAGGGCATGATGGTATAACACCAGACATGGTTAAGTACATGGGAGCTTCAGGCGACCTATTACTCTTAAGGATCCTACAGGCAACGTGGTGCAACAAGACCATACCAAAGGATTGGGAGATTGCCATCATAACACCAATTTTCAAAAAGGGTGACAATCGACAATGTGGAAACCATAGAGGCATATCCCTTCTCAGTGTTCTTGGTAAAATCTACTCTAGAATCCTAGAGCAGAGACTCCGACGTCTAGCTGAGCCACAACTGGATAAGGTCCAGTGCGGATTCCGAGCAAACCGAAGTACTCAAGACCTAATCTTCACACTCAGACAGCTGAGTGAAAAGGCCCTTGAGTATAAGAGTGAGATCCATCTTTGTTTCATAGATCTGGAAAAGACGTTTGACAGGGTCCCTTGGAGCAAACTTTAGGACTGTTTGGCAAGGAAGAACATTCCAGCACCTCGGATTCATGCTATACAGAGTTTCTACAAGTCTTGCAGAAATTATGTGAGACAGCAAACCATAAGTCAGAAGAATTCAGGACCACCACTGGTGTAAGACAAGGTGATATCTTGTCACCTTATCTTTTCATACTCCTCATGGACGATGTCATCAAGGCATGTAAGGAGAGAACAAGAAAGTATTCAGTGGGGTACTGGAATATGAGACAGGTCTGTATTTAAGAGCTGGCATTTGCTGATGATGTTGCCCTGATTGCTAAATCAGAGGCACATCTCCAATCCAACCTGCAAGTCTGGAAGGAAGAGCTGGGGAAGAGAGGGATGGTCATAAGCAGCTTTAAAACAAAATCCATGGTGATATCACGAGAAGAAAGAAGACATCAGATTAAGCTGGGATAACAGGTCCTGGAGCATGTCGACCACTTTAAATACTTCGGAGCTATTATAGAGAGGCATCAAAGAAGAGTTAGCCACTCGAAAAGCAGCAGCTGGGAGACTTTTTCAGGTCATAAATCGAGGATTCCTCAGCAAGAGAGAGGTTGATAAGAAAACGAAGATGGCTGTATACCGCTCCACCTATGTCCCAGTCTTGACATATGGATGCGAGTCATGGGCAATGACCACAACCCACAAAAGCCAGATCCAAACCTCAGAAATGAGGTATCTGTGGAAGGTGGTTGAAGTAACAAGAAGAGACATGGTCCGCAACCAGACGATACGTCAAGGCCTAAAATCCCACCCCTGCAGACCCAAGTAGAACAGTCCCAACTAAGATGGTTTGGCAATGTGTGCAGAATGGGAGAAGATCGGCTACCACGACAAGCATGGGAAACAAAGAGCCAGGGATCCAGACCCCCAGGACGACCCAGAATCCGCTGGGAGGACAACATTAGACAATCTTTGAAGGACCGAGGACTAGAATAGAATAAAGCCAGGAGGAAGACAGCCGATAGGATAGTCTGGCGCTCTCTCTTCCAAACCTCTACACCTCACGGTAGAAGGGGAACGACTAAGTAAGTAAGTATAACAATTATTGATTATATAACTCTTTGATAATTAAATAGAGAAATAGACAGTTTAAAACATGAAGTAGTGAGAAATGCTATGTTTCTTGATACATGTTTTTAGAAATATAACTTAAATCTTAAATTCAGGGTTTTTTTTTTTTTTAAATTTTAGTCTTTTTTAAATTTTCTTTAAAAACATCACTGTCTTACAAATATATATCTGATTTTAATGACATTTTCAGGCTTTAGGTTTGAATTATGGTTTCAAAAATATACGACACATTAAAATTTACATTTGATAGAACTAACAAATTCAATAGATTTATATTTGTGTCTGTGGCTTCATGCAGGGCCGGATTAAGCTAGTACGTGGCCTGTAACATACCTTGTATGTTAAGAAAGGGGCCCTATATTTTAAAAAAAAAACCAATAAGACAACACAAATATATTTGAACACATACATTTTTAATTTGCATAGTAATTATCATTATCAAAAGTAACAACACAGTCAACATTATTGTTTAAATATTAATGTTTCTACATTTAGCATAAGCAAATTTGTTGATGATATAGGTGTTACCGTATATTTACGGCCACCACAAATGTAATGTCCTTTTTTTATGTGACTGTAAAAAGTGGAAAAACCCACGACTGTACTGTAAAATGTCACTGCTGTGTTAATTGATACCAGGCATGCTCCAGTCTACCCAGCGGTACTGTAAATGGGTAACTCACTCTAGTCCTGAGTTAGGGAAGGCAAAGGCAGCTGTAAGAAGTAGTTTCCCTCTGAGGCTCCAGGAGGAGCAGGCCCTTAACTTGGTCAATTCAACCGACGCAGGATGGTGTAAATATGGAGTGAGAGTGTAGAGTGTTATAAACGCGAATGATGGACTGTTCGTATCTTGACCAATCTAAAGCACTCATTCACTCATGTCTATAAGGCACCAATGCAGACTGCTGGAATCTTTTCATACAGTTTATTCAGACGCACATACTGGGACAGAACGAATAGATCATAAGTACATGTTGACACATCAATCTTCAGGCATGAATAGTAGATCCCATGTCATGGAACATTCAAATATAATGGGTGGTACAAAACAGCATTCAATGTTGTTATACATTATGGCCGCATCCCCTATCTGACTGAACGCGTCAGTAAAGGCGGATCGGTAAACAACTGAAGAGTTCGATGGACGAACCTTCTTTCCCTTGCTAAGTTCTTAGGTTGCTTATGTTCAATGTTTATATCATACTGTGAAACCACGATAAGGGGTTTTCATATAAATGAGATCTCCATGCCACTGTCCGAATAGTAAGATACACGACCCGTTCTCTGGACAGTGATCTATAATGATGACAGGAATACAAAAAAATGGCCTCCTTCCCTGAGCTTTCGCTCACTCGCCCAGCAGAAGAATAATCATCAGCCAAAGTTGATTCAAAACTTGAATAAGTATAACTTTCCAGAGTTACCATACAGTCCCTTTGTCAGATGGTTACTTCATGAAGACATAAGCACTGATGGAACCTGTCATCTACAACAATATCTAGTTAAACGACCAACGTTGCACGAAAATACGTTGCTTCATCTAGGTCTAACCATAAGGAGATCGTCAAAAAGGGAGTGGATTTACCTTGAGTCCGAATAGTACATAATACAGTACATGAGGAGAGTCTCTAACACTATAATCTTGTAGAAACACAATCTCCTACTGAAGAAATCACTTCATAAATCATTTTCCACTCTAGAAAGGACCAACCCTGGAAATGTGTGACCAGCCATTGTAGGCGGCAATATCGGAACTCATTACGACTCGCCAAGACAACCAATACCTCCGCTAGAGCGGCATAAAGAATATAGTCCTGCCTACCCATACAAAATATACAATATAGGACCGAATCTACTTGCACTAATAATATGTAATACATATGAATTAAGGCCATAAACATTCTAAGAACGATCAATCTATTTTCTGGCTATGACAAATGATGAATGCCAAAATATAAGTATTCTTACGCCCGATCAATATCAAGGGAGATCATCCATATAATCAAACGTATAAATCAAACATGGATTATCTGGCTTTACAAAAGAAAGCATTTTCGTACCCAATTAAATACAACAATATATTTTCCATATTAAATAGACATATCGTACATTTGTAATCTGTGCATTCAAAAATATGTATGCAACAGTGACCACAAATGTTAAGGTGTTGTTTACGTTAAGTGATGTAGAAACGTAACCATCTCCTTGCTGTGTACTGTTGTAGTCCGTCCGACCTGGGCCAAACAGCTTTGTCATGCATGAATAGCTCACCAGGCGTTGAGGCGCTGAAAGGGTGTCATGTTGACATCCGAACATCAGACATGTCTTGTATGTAAGGTACTTGAAGATTGTGTGGTTGACAAGTGAGGTGGGTGTGTAGAGACACGAATGCGTATAGGATCTTTGATATGTAAATAAGGCACCCACTCGCTCACATGCAGTAGTCAGTAATTGTAGAAAACTGCTGGAACTTTCAACCATTTAATTACGTGACACAGTGACATCAACAGGTACAGTCAAATGGACAAGAATCAGGAACATCATGTATATTGGATATGACTGGCAAAAAACATCTGGTATTATAGAGCTTGAACCACTCATCTATAAGGACGTTATCGACAATGGTCTGTCCTTTAACAACTGTTCATAGGTGGTAATAATTAATAACATTGAACATCATCAGTTCTGTATAGCTCGTAGGTATGATGCTAATAACGCTGGCTTGACAACCCATTCTTTTCCTACTGTAGCTCAGGGCCCCTTGACTGAACGCGTCAGGCAGTCCTTAAACAAATATAGTTGTTTAATATAGAAGTCTGTGAACTTGTTAATAAAGTCAAGACTTCATCTGGCTTCACATTTCAGGTACTTCTTCTTCTGCTCCAAGTTATAGGCCGTAATGACGGGCCTTATAATGGTTGATAAACCACTGTACATTTTTCCATATGCATGTATTATCTTTCATGCTGAAACGTACCGCCATCCTGCGGGTTTCATAAATATATATGGTTATTGTGCTTCTATAAAGTACTTCAACGAATAGACCTAACTGGCTACGTCAAGCACACATAATGGACTCTGGATCACAAGAACTGTGAGCGCTACTCACAGGTTCATACTAAATGTTCTGCAAACTTTGCGTAATAATAAAGTAATTTTACCTTGGACAGAATTCCAAACACTACACAATTAACACCTGTCGTCATTCCAGACGAACTGAATAACTCTGGGGAAATCACTAATATGACAAGACTATCTTTTCCCCAGATAATGCAGAAGAAGAACAACGGACATCTTATCCGGCAGAAACCAGCTCATAACTCTCACAGACGGAAGTCTGCTCGGTTCGCGCTAAAAGCTAGCGCATGCGTAGACAGAACAGATTTGAGAACAGTTAACTATCCCGTCTTAAGAAAGAATAAACACAGGGAAGGTAACCCCTAATCAACCTGTGTCAGGGAGTTAACATACAGTTCTGTACCTTCGATTATCAAAAATATAAAATAGATTTACATCTTCTGGAACCGACAAAATTGACGGTAACAATAGGATGTATCAATTTCACGCAGAAGTTTATGTTCAGTGCTCATTAGTGTGAGATTGTTCAATCTCTTTTGACCCATGGTGCTCCTTAGTTCATTTTTAATAAGTTTCAGTTTTGAAAATGATCGTTCTTCACTGCAGTTGGTTACCATTAGTGACAAATAGATGCGCAAGGCGATTTCTACATTTGGAAAACAAGACTCCAAAGAATTGTCAATTATCAAACGGTAAAACTGTAACTCTACAAGCTCTAGAGTAGTGCCAATATGAGAAGCAAGATCAGTTTTCAACAGTTCTTTAAACTGCACAGGTTCTTCACAAAGACTTTCTTCCAGAACTTCCGGATATGATTTAATAAGATTCGATGATCTCGTTACCATCTCTTCAGGTGTAAACGACTGTAACTGACGAAGGAATCCAAATACATCATTCAACTTTTGATAAGCTTTCTGGCGTTTTGACAAGGCAGAGAGCAAGCTATCAATAAGGACAAGAAGTGTTCGGCTTTTAAACTGCTGAGAAGGCGTTTGAGATTCAACATGTGGATCAAGTGTGCTGGAACCACTGAAATCATCATACTCTCGATTTCGTTTGTGTTTTCTTCGAGTTTGTTCTTGATAATGTTCACACTCAGTCAGATCCTTGGCCTTTTGCTCTATATCTGCAAAAGTAGACCGCATAGCTTGAATATATCCCCGCAGGGATTCATAGAGTGCACAAGCAGTATTCAAATCTTGGTCAGAAGATTGCAAAGAAGCACTGGTCATTTGAAAATGCTGTAATACTTGATCCCACAGTATGATCATTATTCCTGTTTCTAACTTCATCATGGTTGAAAGTAGACCACGCGCTGGTTGACGACAATCTGAACACAATCCAAAGAAAATGACTGCTTCTTGACAACCTTCAGCAGCACATTTTTCCAACCAAATTAAAGTGAATGTGCAAATACACGGAATGTAATGCGCACCAACTTATTCTTTTCTCTTTTAAATTCGTGCTTGTAATCCTATAAACTTGCCACTCATGTTGCTGGCGTTGTCATAACTTTGACCACGGCAGTCTTTAATATCAATGTCATTTGCCTTTAAAAAATTAAGTAGACTTTTAGTAAGCTGTTCAGCACTATGACCTTACATATCCAAAATAGTCACACATCTTTCAACTGGTCCAGATGGCAAAACATAGCGCAGAGTCAAAGTCAGCTGATCCATATTAGATATATCTGGAGTAGTATCCAATGAAACGGAATAATACTTGTATTTCTTCACTTCACAGAGAATGTGATCCAGTATGCTGGATCCAATCAGATTGATGAATTCCTCACACGTTATTTTAGATAGATATGATTTATGCCCAAATCCTTTGTTTGAATGAGTACTTATATGCTTTGCCAGAAAAGGGTCAAACGTGGCCAGTAATTCTAACAACCCTAAGTAATTCCCGTTATAAGGGGACCCAATAATTTCATCACTGCCACGAAATGAAAGGCCTCGTTCTGCTAAAAACTTCAATTATTCGCTCTAGAAGTTTGTGCCAATACTTTTCTTGAATGTCTACCCATTTGTTTCATTAACAAGTTGCGGGACAATCGACATGTTTCACCTTTGTTTTTTACGCATCAACAGTTGGAAATTAAAGCTTCTCAATGTGAGGGAGCTTTCTTTCATGACACGTTTGACAACGCAATAGATTGCTTGCATCTTTTTTCCAGTCATTAAAAACTGTAGTGGTGAAGTGGGATGTTATAGATACTGATAGGGAACTTAGTGTACTGACTGAGATCAGCTGTGAAGGTATCTATATCTATTAAGAGTAGTGTATTATAGATAACCTTACTTGCTACCACATATCTATATATCTCAGTCAGAATTATTCTGGACTAGTGTGATGCTACGTTATGTGTCTAGGGTATGAGTATGGTGAAGTGTAAGTCACAACAACAGACAGATAAACAATTTAATTTATTCCACCACACTTGACAACACTGTGACACAGGAATCACAATCAATTTAAATTACAAGTTATGTACAGAATGTATTTAATATGAATATTGTAGTGACATATATTATTACAAATATCCTATGTGTGTCAGTTGTGTAGTAGTAAAATGAGGTAATACTGGTTTTGTTTTGTTCAAGCTCTGTTGGTATTTGTCATCATGACTTCAATAGTTTGTCTTTTGGGACTAGTATTGGAGATGTTCTCAGTTCCTGATAGTAAGACAATTAAATTCCCCTCTGAATGTTATTTTTACAAAGTCATTTCAAGATGAGGGGACATAATGTTGAGCTCAGCTGGCCAAGTTAGCTTATCTGGCGTGATGGCGGCAGGAAAGGACTCCTCTGCTCGAATTCTCCTCTGGGCTCTGGAGACACCTCACTGATAGCTAAAAGGACCAAGGAGTATGCTGTCCGACTCAGGATTCAGCAAAGCTCTGACCAGGTGCTGCTCCTACCATCAAGACCACTGTCCCTGAAATCAAGAAGGATGTACCTTCTACTTCATAACTAATTTATATTCTCTTTTTACACTGATCACAATACAACACAAACATTGAGTTCAGAGCGTTAGGCCAACTGTCAGCTTCATCTGAAATACTTTATACCAGTATTTACCTCCTGAATGGTTACCACGCCTCTGCACTTCCAGCATTATTTCTGTCTAATCAATCATCCAGGTGTCAGTGTACTATTTGGCCATTCCATGCCGTTTTACTTCCCTCCGACACCCTCTGTTCAGGCTGGAGCATTATAGGCTTTATCTCCTGTTTGCCACTGAACTACACATATATATACAGGCATAAATTAACAATTTACATTCAATTTTCATTAAAAGATACTGAATGGTTCAAGCTTACCACAATTTCATGGAAATAAACACAGATACGTTGATTAGCAATGAATTCTGGCACAATTACTGGCACAAATTCCCATCTGCTTATGATCCAGGCTTTTATTTAGCAAAAATATGAGCTGGCTTCAACGCACTGTTGCTTTATCAAGCTTATTTGAACAAGTGGTTTCGAACTAACGCTCCTAAGTGATTATATCAGCGAGTCTAGCCAATGAGGCCCCGTTTCGACAAGTGTTTGAAAAAATGTTACCTTTCCCCGTCTCCCCTAACAACGAAAGATAGTATTTATAGCCCGACCAATCGTGGTTAGTCTTTCATTTGTTGCGCTCCAATCAATTTGGAGTTTACATGGTAGGCTATTTCTGTAACGTAAGGTTTTTTCAAACACGTTATAAAAAAATTTTATGAGCAGAAATGATTTCATGCTGTCAGGCATCCTCACTATTTTATTTTGGGTATAATTTATTAATTCCTGGACTATTTGCGTAACGTTTTACATATTTTTTTTGTCAGCAAGCCCTAAGGAACCCAAATATCCAAATTTAAAAGAGCTACGTGGCTGCGTTCAAAATATGTATTTTCTACCTCCTGTTTCGAAGATGTGCTGTCTGGGTACTGTTATGTTTTCAACCGTAAACCCATCTAATGTTATCTTTTCTAATAAGAGTTTTTTATGATTTATAAACCTAACTCTGGGAAAGGGTAGTGTATTTTATCACTGTCCGTCTGAAAAAAAATTAGTGCATGTAGACTTACACGCGTGATGGCAGCATTTGCGTATCGCGCGCGAAGCGTGTTGTTTAGTGTTTCGGATTTTCTGCCCCTCTCCCTTCTCGCTATCCTTTTGTCCATCTGTTCGTTCGTTTTGGTAACGTAATATAATTAATGTTAGGATTAATTTAGGTCATTACGCAGGGCCTCTCAATGTTTTTTCCAAGAAATACAGCACACGTTTCATTGAAGAAGGCGGGTAATAATACAGTAAGCTTTACTATCAACGTGAAAGCGTTACAATTTGCAGACGAAGCAGAAAACAAGGGGGATTTCGAGTACATTCTTTGTGATAGCACTGTTATTTTTCCATTGCTCTTCTCTTTATTAATTTTATTTGTTAGGCTTCATATTTACCTAATAATTTATATATGTGGATTAGAATATTTCCTGACACCTCCCCTCTTAAAACAGACATTATATGTCAGTCCTTTATTCTATATACACATAGAGAAATTTATTATTATTTCTGGGGTTTACGGTGATTCTCATCACACGGATGGCGGCTTAAAAAATCCGCTCCCAAATTTGTTTTTTCCAGATATATACTCAATGCTAAAATTATATGGAGCCAAAAGCAAAGACCATCGGAGTAACCTAGAGTTCTCATGCTTAGCCTGTGCTAGAAACGATAAAGGTTTGTGATCTGTTTGCAACTTAAATGCCTTCCCATATAGATAAATATTGAATTTCTTTATTGCCCATATTACTGCAAGACATTCTTTTTCGCTAGTTGAGTAGTTGATTTCAGCTTTATTCAACTTTCTGCTAGCATATGCCACTGGGCTTAATTCCCCATCCAATGCATCTGATTTCTGTAGTAGAGTTGCACCTAACCCAATATTACTTGCATCCGTCCTTACTATGAATTCTTGACTTAAGTCAGGTAATTTCAAAATGGGTTTTACTTGTGAGCTTTTCCTTCAATTCTTGGTAAGTCATTTCACATTGTGGTGTCCATGTAATGCGATCTGGATGTCCTTTACGTGTCAATTCAGTTAAAGGTGCACATATGGAATTAAAGTTTTTGATATACTTCTGGTAGAAACCACATAATGAGACAAAGGATCTCACGTCCTTCTTGGTTTGTGGTCTCGGGGCTTTCTGTAGTTTCTCTAAATTCTTTGGGTCAGGGGTCATGTTTCCCTGATAAACTGTGTGTCCCAAAAATTCCAATTCTTTACATCCAACGCAACATTTGGTTGGTCGGGCTGTTAAATTTGCCTCCCTAAGTCGATCAAGCAGCATGTTCAGAGAGTCAATGTGTTCCTCAAATGTTTCTGTTGCTATAAGGATATCATCCATAAAATTTGTTATACAGGGATTATTCAGAGGATCCAATAATTTTCTCATCATTCTAGAGAAGAGACTAGGCGCATTCTTCAATCCAAATGGCAATCTATTAAACTCATAGTGTCCTTCTGAGGTACTAAAAGCTAGGTATGGTCTAACCTCAGGCTTTACTGGAATCTGATAGTATCCTTTACTCAGATCCACTTTTGAGAAAATATTTGGCTTTATTTAGTCTGGCAAACAGCTGATTTGTATCCGGCAATGGATCCACCTGTCCTTCTGTAATAGCATTCAGTCTCCTGTAATCTATACAGAGTCTATGTTCTCCAGAGGGCTTCCTTAAGAGTACAACACCGGAACTATACGAAGACTCACTGTGCGAAATAATTCCTTCCTTCAATAGATAGTCTATCTCTTCCTTCAAAGCTTTTTCCTTAGCAAACGGAATCGAATATGGTTTTCATACAGACAGGTGTGGGGTTCTATGAGTTTCATATCATATTCCAATAGGTTTGTATGCCCTGGTCGGTCTGTTAAACACCTCTGCATGATTATTTAGAACCTGTTGCACTCTCTCTCTTTCTGAGTTTTCGTTAAATGTGTACTGATTTTCACCTGTGCTGCTGTCTCACAGGGGTGTAATGGATATTCAAATGATGAAAGTGGTTCCTTTTTCATCTCCATGGCGATGGACAAGGTCAACAAGTGTGTCTCTTCCTGATGTTCTCTTTCCAAATATTTCTTCAGGAGATTCACATGATAGATTTTTTCTTTCCCCTTCTTATCTATCTTATAATTTGTTCTAGACACCTTCTCTAAAACTGTATATGGACCCTGCCATCCAATTTGTAACTTATTCTGACTCCCAGGCAAAAGAAGCAGTACTTTCTCTCCCACAGCCAAATTTCTGTCTTTCGCCTCCCTGTTATAATAGGCAGCATGTTTCTTCCTGGCTTGTTTCAAATTTTCATTGGCAAGTTTCCAGCCAGTTTTTAACCGAGTGGTCAGCTCATTCACATATTGGTATGAAGATGTAATGTTTTCCTCTGCCTTTTCATCAGTCCACGTTCTTAACAAAGCTTCGAGTGGACCTTTTATTGGCCTTCCAAACAATAATGTTGCCGGGGCCATACCGGTTGAACTATGGGGTACCTCCCGATAAGCAAAGAGGGCGGTGTGCAGGTACTGGTCCCATGTATCTGGTTTTTCGTGTGCCAACTTTCTCAGGATCGACATCAATGTGCCGTTAAATCTTTCCACTTGGCCATTCCCTTGGGGATGATACACACTACAATGGAAGTGTTTGGCCTGGAAGATCCTGAAAACTTCTTCAGTTAGTTTCCCCTTGAACTGAGAGCCATTATCAGTCAAGATTTGATTGGGAAAGCCTAACCTTGTGAAAATTGTGAGCAATGCCTCTGCCACATGTTTTGAATCAATCGATGACAGGGCTACTGCCTCTCCCCACATAGAACAAGTGTCCACCAGAGTCAGAATGTAGCTGTTCCTTCTCTTGGTTCGGGTGAGAGGTCCCACAAGATCCACGGCAACTCTCTCAAAGGGTGTTCCCACTATGGGCATTTCCCCCAGAGTTGCTGGTGCAGTCCAATGTTTAGGTGCTACTCGTTGGCACTCTGGACAGGATTTTACATATCGTTTGATATCTTCAGTTTTTCCTGGCCAGAAATAGTGACAAGCTATTCGCTGTCCTGTTGCGCTGATTCCCATATGACCACTGAAGGGAATCGCATGCCCTAGTTCCAACACTTTAGTCCTATATGAAGTGGGAAGGACCAGCTGTCCGTGACCATTGGATTCAGATCCAGCCTTCCTATATATCAGTTTGTTCTTCATATAAAACTCTCCCTTGCCTGGAGGTGTATGAGATTTGGGCAACTTCTTGAAACATGGCTTGAGTGTTTTGTCCTCAGCCTGTGCCTTCCTCATCTCATCTGGGTGAGTATTTATGGGATTATCCTCCTCCTTCTTTGACTGTGATCTGGTCTGCACTGTTGCCAATATCACAGGTCTCTTGGGATTCCCCAAGAAGACATATCTACACCCCAATATTAGAGGGTAGATTGGCTCATTTATCACTGCTGCTTTTATGATTCCTTCCACATATCGCGTTTTCACTTTTATTCGGGCGACGGGAAGTGTCATGGTAGCTACATCCTTGGTTGCAGTTTGAATCTCCACTGTTTCTGTGGTGTATTGATCGGCCTGCACCAGGTGAGAACTCACAACGGAATCGTAATCTAAACCGGTATCATATAAACATCTTATAGTGACACCATTACAGATGACATCTTCACACACTGGGGGGTGGTGGTATGGTTCCTGTAATTCTTCAGGTTTGCCCTTCTTTTCCTTTTTCCCCGATGTCATAGCAGCAAAATGAGGAGGTTTCCTTCTACAATGGTCAGTGTCATGATTGTTCATCTTACAATTTTTACACCACCTTTTTCCTTGGTTGAAAGATTTTCTTTCATCATATTTCCTTTCATCGAATTGTGGGAATTTATTTTTATTTTCATACCGTGGCCTATCAAATTGGTGCTTACCTTTTTTTTGATCCTTAGGATCAAATTTATTAAAGTTCTGTGGTGCCCTAAAGTTATCCACTTGTTTCTTTTTATTACCTGTTACCTCTGCTTGAGCTGCTTGATACCTTTCAGCAACATTTAGCAACTCACCCAGCCTCTCTGCACCTTGTTCCATGAGAAACTTTCTCAGGTCTGGAGCCATGGACTCTCTTAATTGCTCTATAAGGACCATTTCCTTAAGATCTTGGGTTTTCCCCAGAGAAGTCCATTTCTCCAAGTATGTCTCTATTCGTGCAGAGAACTGGTGATAGGTTTCACCTGACAGTAGTTTAGCATTCCTAAATTTTTTTTCCTATAAAATTCTGCATTCTTTTCATACCTTAACAAAAGAGCCTGCTTTAGCATGTCATAATTTTCCTGATCACCTCTGCTCATTTTTTGCAAAAAACTTCATAAGCTGCCCCACGAAGTCCTTGAGATAACTTTAAGCTCCACTTTTCTCTCTCTAACCCATACGTGGTAGCTAATAGTTCATACCTATTTAGGTAGCTCTCTATATCATCGTCTTTCTCAACAAAATGATCTAAATGAAAATTCATAGCTGAGGTTGAGGCTCCTTGGCTAACAGTGGCATCAGAGGCAAAGGGACTGGCACCATTTTCAGGAGCATGGCCTTGAAACTCAAACTCCCTTAGTCGTAACTCATGTTCCCTTTGTAATCTTTTATCTTCTGCTTCCCTTTCTGCAGCTCATTTCTTCTCTTCCCTTTCTGCAGCTAGTTGGTTCTCTTCCCTTTCTGCAGCTAATTTCTTCTCTTCCCTTTCTGCTTCCAATTTCCTTCTTCCTCTTTGTCAGCTCTCAATCTGCAACCTCTTAGCCTCAGCCTCAATCTGCAACCTCTTAGCCTCAGCCTCAATCTGCAACCTCTTAATTTCCCTTTCAGCCTCTAACCTTCTTTCGGCTTCTTTTTCTAATCTTCTTTCTTCGCGTTCAATAAATTTGTCACATTCCGTCGTGACATAGGCAACCATAACTTGCCCATCTAATCCTAACTCTTTTGCAGTCTGAACAGCAGCAGATCGAAACTTGGCCAGGTCCGCCATTGTCTATCAGGTAAATTTCTACAATGTCTAACCAACAATTCAATCTCTAATATATATCTAATGGACAACACAGGCACCGTGAGCTCAACCTTATTTAATTCCACCCAAGGATACCTTTTAATTCTTATATTCCCTGAAGTGAATTACCCCCAATATTTTTAATAGGGAAAGATTCAAAATCCCAAGAGCGAGACCCCAATATATATGGTGATGTGGGATGTTATAAATATTTATAGGGGACTTAGTGTACTGACTGAGATCAGCTGTGAAGGTATCTATATCTATTAAGAGTAGTGTATTATAGATAACCTTACTTGCTACCACATATCTATATATCTCAGTCAGAATTATTCTGGAATAGTGTGATGACTACGTTATGTGTCTAGGGTATGTGTATGATGAAGTGTAAGTCATAACAACAACAGACGGATAAACAATTTAATTTATTCCACTACACTTGACAACACTGTGACACTCACATACATAAAACACTCTACAAGGATATCTTAAAGGAGTCACTGATAACTTTTCAAATAACAATATGTATTCATTGCTGGCATGAATGAATATGTGTCCTGATTCAAATACAAAGGAACCAGGAATCACAATCAATTTTAATTACAAGTATATGTACAGACTTTATCAATATGAATATTGTAGTGACATATATTATTAAAATATCCTATGTGTGTCAGTTGTGTAGTAGTAAAATGAGGTAATACTGGTTTTGTTTTGTTCAAGCTCTGTTGGTATTTGTCATCATGACTTCAATAGTTTGTCTTTAGGGACTAGTATTGGAGATGTTCTCAGTTCCTGATATTAAGACAATTAAATTCCCCTCTGAATGTTATTTTTACAAAGTTATTTCAAGATGAGGGGACATAATGTTGAGCTCAGCTGGCCAAATCTGCTTATCTTGCGTGATGGTGGCAGGAAAGGACTCCTCTGCTCGAATTCTCCCCTGGGCTCTGGAGACACCTCACTGATAGCTAAAAAGACCAAGGAGTATGCTGTCCGACTCTGGATTCAGCAAAGCTCTGACCAGGTGCTGCTCAGTACCATCAAGACCACGGTCCCTGAAAACAAGAAGGATGTACCTTCTACTTCATAACTAATTTATATTCTCTTTTTACACTGATCACAATACAACACAAACATTGAGTTCAGAGCGTTAGGCCAACTGTCAGCTTCATCTGAAATACTTTATACCAGTATTTCCTCCTTAATGGTTACCACGCCTCTGCACTTCCAGCATTATTTCTGTCTAATCAATCATCCAGGTGTCAGTGTACTATTTGGCCATTCCATGCCGTTTTACTTCCCTCCGACACCCTCTGTTCAGGCTGGAGCATTATAGGCTTTATCTCCTGTTTGCCACTGAACTACACATATATATACAGGCATAAATTAACAATTTACATTCAATTTTCATTAAAAGATACTGAATGGTTCAAGCTTACCACAATTTCATGGAAATAAACACAGATACGTTGATTAGCAATGAATTCTGGCACATTTACTGGCACAAATTCCCATCTGCTTATGTTCCAGGCTTTTATTTTAGCAAAAATATGAGCGGGCTTCAACGCACTGTTGCTTTATCAAGCTTATTTAAACTAGTGGTCTCGAACTAACGCTCCTAAGTGATTATATCAGCGAGTCTAGCCAATGAGGCCACGTTTCGACAAGTGTTTGAAAAAATGTTACCTTTCACGTCTCCCCTAACAACGAAAGATAGTATTTATAGCCCGACCAATCGTGGTTAGTCTTTCATTTGTTGCGCTCCAATCAATTTGGAGTTTACATGGTAGGCTATTTCTGTAACGCAAGGTTTTTTTCAAACACGTTATAAAAAAATTTTATGAGCAGAAATGATTTCATGCTGTCAGGCATCCCCACTATTTTATTTTGGGTATAATTTATTAATTCCTGGACTATTTGCGTAACGTTTTACATATTCTTTGTCAGCAAGCCCCAAGGAACCCAAATATCCCAATTTAAAGGAGCTACGTGGCTGCGTTCAAAATATGTATTTTCTACCTCCTGTTTCGAAGATGTGCTGTCTGGGTACTGTTATGTTTTCAACCGTAAACCCATCTATTGTTATCTTTCCTAATAAGCGTTTTTTATGATTTATAAACCTAACTCTGGGATGGGTAATGTATTTTATCACTGTCCGTCTGAAAAAAAAGTGAGTGCATGTAGTCTTACACGCGTGATGGCAGCATTTGTGTATCGCGCGAAGCGTGTTTAGTGTTCGGCTTTCTGCCTCTCCCTTCTCGCTATCCTTTTGTCCATCTGTCTTTCGTTTTGGTAACGCAGTATAATTAATGTTAGGATTAATTTAGGTCATTACGCAGGGCCTCTCAATGTTTTTTCCAAGAAATACAGCACACGTTTCATTGAAGAAGGCGGGTAATAATACAGTAAGCTTTACTATCAACGTGAAAGCGTTACAATTTGCAGACGAAGCAGAAAACAAGGGGGATTTCGAGTACATTCCTTGTGACAGCACTGTTATTTTTCCATTGCTCTTCTCTTTATTAATTTTATGTATTTATTAGGCTTTATATTTACTTGATAATTTATATATGTGGATTAGAATATTCCACGACAAAAACCTTCCACAGTAAACTTTGATGAACATTCTGAACTCATAAGCTTGCATGGGAAACAGAATAGGCGCCCTTTACTTTCTGAATAGCATAACCATTTTCTTGCATGTTGCTTGTTTGTAAGTTTATGAATATGTGTAAAATAAGACTTCTGACAGTATCGAGTTTTCTTTTCAGTGTCATACAATCGCACGGATGAAGAGAAGGCACTATCAACATGTTGACATTTTTCACTTCCCTTGGATATCCAATATTCACGCTCACAGTCATCTATATTGTTCGGCCAATCACCAATATCATTAGAGTACTTCTTCGTTTCACTTATTCTTTCACATTCAGACTCAGTGTATACTGGGTTTTGCTGTGAGCTCGCCGTATACCTCAATTAAAACAGGAAGTTTCCGTTTCCTAAATTCTAGTTTTTATTGTTAATGCAAATTCATTTCACAAAGAACGAAACAAAATTAGAGGGTCAGTCGCCTAAAGCCAAAAAAGTGGCTTCCGTACAAACGTGACCAAATTTTCAACGCCACTTAAATGGCTTCCGTCCGCAAACAGTTAAGATAAAAATAATGAAGAGTCACACTAAGTCACACTCTTATGCTCTGTCTCTCACAATTTCATGACACCAAATGAAAAGGCGCTAAAGATGGCATAAATCACAAGATCATTGGTTTAACGCTCGTATTAGAAGATGACCAAAAAATTATGTACATATTTATTGGCGCGGGGCCCCTAAAAGCGCGGGGCTCGTAGCATATGCTACTTTTGCTATTACATTAATCCGGCTCTGGCTTCATGTGAGAGGAGTTTTTCAAAGCTGAAACTTATAAAGAACTATTTGCGATCTAGCATGGGACAGTCAAGGTATTCCGATCTAGCGATATTATCAATTGAAAGTGAGTTGGCGAAAGGCATTGATTTCGATAAAGTGATTCACACGTTCGCAGCTTTGAAGGCCAATAAAGGAAAGTTATGATTTAGTCGAGATGTTCACTAAGTGCTGAAATGCTTGTGTATTTGTTCCTGTTTATTTTTTTGGTATTATTTCATTTATGAGTATATTTCCATATGCATTTACGAGTAACATTAGTACAAAAAACATTACTAAGGATTCTGTATTGTCTGGTACGGGAGGAGGTCCATGGGGGTGACACCATGAGTCACCGCCCCGGGTGACACCAACCCTAGTGACGCCTCTGCTTTTCTTTATGTATTTTTTATTGGGTCTACCGCTACCTCTTTTACCCTGGGAATTGCAGAAGAACTGCCTTGTAATGCTATCAACAGGTTTCCTCAGTGTGTATCGTATCCATCGCCAACGTCTTCTTCTTATCTTTTGTTCCACCGACACTTGTCTGGTTCTTGTCATCAGTTCTATATTAGTGATCTTGTCATACCACTTCAATCCTTCTATTCTACGCACACGTCCAAACCAATTTAGTTGCTTGTTTTTTGTTGTTCCCTATGTTTTATACGTTCTATTATCATCTGTTGTTCCACTGGAAGTCCCCCATATCCAGTATCCTAATTAAAAACCACCAGGGGTGAGGGTTGAAAAAGATATTTTTATCCGTTAATTACCAGACAGTTCTCCTAATGCGAGGCACTGATTAAAGTCAGGTAGTGGGCGTGCACGATTCTTGTTTATGAATACGTTCGCGCGTGCCATAGGTTTACGTGCAGGCGCCTTGCGTTCTTGTAATGTTTGTTTACGGTGAGTTGATATTTTTTTTTATAAAATCCGATATAAACGTGGTTTCTGGGACAGCAGGTTATCGCGAAGGTGCGCTATTGGAGTGAAAAGGCTGATAGATGTGTGGAATGATGATAAATGAAAAGGTAGATGAAGGAATATAAAGGAAAAAAAGGAGCATAGCATTAATTTAGAGAAGATGAATAAGAGGGGAGAAGTAGGGGGAACAGAAGGCCAAACAAAAGAATCAATGAGAAAAATGATTGCGGAAAAACGTAGCAGGTAGAAAAAAATAATTTATACAAAGCAAAATGTTGTGTGCTATTTTATTATTTTTTTAACCCATTTGATGGCCACGTGATGAGTGATTAGAACGTTTGTTTCTCGAGGTAAACTTACCAGGTTCGAAACTTTATAGCGTCACGCTTCGGTCTAAATATGTGTAAATGGGTACTTGACTCTACTTTTCTGTTAGGGAAAGTGTCATAAGAGGTTTTGATGTTATTAAAATATGAGCTATCCTGGACAAATAGGTGTATCAGATGATACCAGGATAGTGCCAGATAAGAGATAGGTCTTATAAGTAATACCCCCTTCTCTGAAAAGAGCAAGTGTGTATAGATATCAAAGTGGGGTCAAGCTATGCAAGTTCTCAGAGAAGATGATGATGATGTACTCTGAGTCCCTAACCGCTACTCTTCTGATCCCAAATTGATTTAGCTACGGGTCTAGGGGAATGTATTTAATATAATTAATGATTTATTTCAAACAGAACTTCAACTTTAACTAAATTAGTTAAGCAAGGCTGTATGAAATTTTATGTACAATTTAATCGTCCTGAACTTCAATCTTTTTGGTCAGGAATTCTCAAAATCAAGAAAATGCTTATTTACATAATAAAATAAATATTTTGGAAAATCTGTTCCATTTCTGTAAAGGGGTCACTGGAATGACTACACACACAGTTCCTGTTCCTAATATTGATAATGCTACTAGTCCTACATTGTAAGGTCTGATACTCTCATCATACAACGGTGTTTAAGTTTTCTTGGGTGAATGAGTTTGGATGAACTGACATTTGCCTTCTTAAAGAACTTAACTTTAGACTGTTGCTGCTGCTGTTCTTTCAATAGTAGTCAGGATCACCAACTTTGTGACTCCTGGCTGAGACGATGGGGTCTGTCTCCAGGATTTATATGGAGCTCTCAACTCCCACACGCTCCTCTTCTCAATTGAATGCAGCCTCGAGGTAAATTCGTGATATAACCTGGAATAGAAGGACAACCCATTCCATGTAGAAGTCTGCCTCAATCAATTCACCCCTAAACAATATTAAACTTACCATCGTCAGTTATTTGTGCTAACAAATTGCACAAGACATTGATTTCCGTTGTCTACAATTGTCGTGAAACATTCTAAATCCACATATATAAATTAAAAAGGTAAATGTAAAGCCTAACACATTAATTCAATAAAAGGAAAGAAGAATGGTAAAGAACAGTGCTGTCACCATTACTGTACTCGAGATCCCCCTTTTTCTACTTCGTCTGAAAATTGTAACGCTTTCACGTTTGATAGTAAAGCCTATAGCAGCATACACGCGTTTCCACAAAACAATAAAACGTGTACTGTATTTCTAAGAAAACCTTGAGATACGCAAGCTGGTTAATGACCTAAATTAATACTAACATTAATTACACTACGTTAACATAAACGAAAGGACAGAGGGACTTAGGATAGAAAGAGAGGGAGGGCTGAAAGCAGGAACGCATGCAACCCTAACACGCGTCTCGCGATACAAAATTAATACCCTCCCCGAGCGAAAGGCCAGAAGCAATAACTTTTTTTCAAATAGACCGTGATAAAAAAACACTACCCATACGAGAGTTAGGTTTAAAAACCTGAAAAACGCTTACTGGGAAACATGACATTCTACTGTTTTATGTCTGAAATCCTGACATTAGTCAGACAAAACAGTCGAAAAGGCAGGACAGGTGGCGGTTCTAAACATAAAAAAAAAATAAAAAATACACGACTATCCTAGAAAATGCATATTTTGAACGCAGCCACTTAGCTCCATTAAAACTTATATAATTGGGTTCCTTTGGACTTGCTGACAAAGAATATGTTAAACGTTACGCAAATAGTCTAGGAATTAACAAATTATAGCCAAAATAAAATGGTGGTGCTGTCAGACAACACCAAAATCAGAATTGCGCAGTGGCAGGTTTTGAAACCACCATTGTACGGGAAAGGGGCCACCATGTAAAATCCTTTTTGATTGGATAGAAATAAATGTAAGGCTAAACACGATTAGTCGGACTATAAATACTAATATTTTGTTGTTAGGGAAACGTGAGTAGGGGTACTTTTTTGAAAAGCTGTGTAAACATGGCTCGATTGGTTAGACCCGCCAATATAGGCAATTAGGAGCGTCAGTTCAGTGCCACATGTTAAAATAAACTTACTAAGAAACAGTGCGTTGAGAGCCAGATCATATTTTTCTAAATAAAAGCCTGGGACAGAGGCGGATCGGAATTTGTGCCATAATTTGTGCCATTATTCATCGCCAGTCAACGTATCTGTGTATTATTTCCATTAATTGTGGGACTGTGGTCCTAGTTATTGAAGCAGCACCTGGTCTGAGTTTTGCTGAATCCAGAGGCTTACAGCATACTCCTTGGTCCCGATAGCGACCAGTGAGGTGTCTCCAGAACACAGTGAAGCAATCGAGCAGAGAAGTCTTTTCCTGCCGCCATCACGAAAGATAAGCTTCTGTGGCCAGAGTAGCTCAACATTATGTGCCCCCTCAAAAATTGACATTTTGTTAACCACAGAGGGACAATTAATTGGTTCAAACGACAGGAACTGTGAAAGTTTCCCAAGACTATTTCCCCGATAATCAAACACTTGAAGTCATGATGAAAAACAACAACCAAGCTTGAACAGAACCAGTATTACCTCATATTACTACTGCACAAATTACACACATAGAATAATAATAATAAACTATGTCAATACAAAGTTCATATATATAAACTGTGTAAATAATACTTGTAATTACATTTGATTGTGATTCCTGGTTCACTGTGTAGTTGAATCAGGATATCCATTATTGACAAGAATTAATACATATATTTTTAAACTTAAACACTTGACTCATTTAAGATAGTCTTATAGAGTGTTATATGTGTGTGAGTGTCACAGTGTTGTAGAGTGTTGTGGAATAAATTAAATTGTTTATCTGTTTGTTGTTGTTGTGACTTACACTTCATCATTTTCATAACCCTAGACATTTAACGTAGTCATCACAATATTCCAGAATAATTCTCACTGAGGTATAATATGTGGTAGCAAGTAAGGTCATCTGTAATACACCACACTTATTAGATACAGATACCTTCACAGCTGATCTCAGTCAGTACACTAAGTCCCCTATAAATATTTATAACATCCCATTTTACCACAACAATCAGTTTCATGTAATCATTCTTTCTCTGTGTTGATTCAATGTTTGGGTCCATCGTCCATGTTTGGCTTCCATACAATAATCATGGCAAGTACAATACAGCATGTGACCTATTGATTACTTCATTCTAACCTTCCCTATATGTTTAACACATGATCTTTGAACAGTGTGTCACTCCAGAAGAAAATACTAAATTAAACCACTACTAACACTTACTGACACAAATTTGTTGCCAATTTGCAAACACTATACACCAATTTTTCATTTCGAACAAGCCTGCTTACTACACACATTCCTATTTAGGTCAGCGTGACACAACACATCCCGCCGGCAGTATTCGAATTAATATGGAACACATAGCCTGTTTACTTACAGGTCAATTATTTAACAAAGTATGCAAATAAAATTATCTTTCTTACCCTCAGGTAAATACGTTCACACACACACAAGCTGACTGGCCGTAAAAGGGTTCGTAGCACTGCTCTCTCAGTTCAAACGGCAAAGGCTTGGTCATACTGTCTTTTAAGATACGTCAGCTCGGCGTGCTTTTTATGATTCAATGGCGGAAAACCGCAAGAGTTTGTTACTATTTATAGAACTACACCCGACCAATCAGAGGAAAAGTCAAAAAGTTAATTTTTGAGACTAGTACTTATGCGGTTCTAAGCGTGTCTGTATAATCTGACCATATTTGAATATTTTATATTATAGTTATTAGTGGACCGATTTTAATTATCAAAAGTGATAATTAAACGGCCAATTTCTCTTTATCGTTCTGTCTAGTTTTTCCTTAGTTATTCGTTTGTATTTCAATCTGGGTAATTTTTAAGTAATTAAATTGGGCATTACCCTGATGTGAAAATATCACTAAATTAAATTTTTCTAAGTTAATGTAATTTTATTATGAGGGAATCTTTATGTTTAGGTGTTAAGCAATATCAGCGCTATAATTCGAGATATCCCTTTCCTTTTAATTATCTTTAGTTATTAAGAAATAAATTATCTACGTTTGGTCAAAAACACAAAATAGGCATTATTTCCACGTCAACCAAAATTTTCTTGTCACTACAAGAAAAGGAAACGATTTGATTGGTTGTTAAATTGGTACTATGCTCTTAGATAAATTTTGGGTGGGCGGTAACTTTTGACTTGTTTCCTAGACAAATTCAAATATACTAGAGAAATTGTTGGCGGTAAATTTGACTCGGCCCTCAGACAAATTTCAAATACTGTAGTTATTTATAGATTTAAAAATACGTTAACTAGTTTTTGAGCGGGGAATTTTTGAGCGTGTTGTCATACAGATTCACTTCACTACAGAAAGCAAAAGCAGCAAGGACGGAAAATGGTCACCCAACCTCATGAACCTTTGACATAGTTCAGTGCAGATTCCAACACTACATTCCCCTTCTGTGGTACCGTTTATGGAGCCGCTTTTCATTTCTCAATTCTATAAAGTGGGTAAGCACTTTTATCTCGTTGGACATCATCATCATTGACATCAACAGCAGCAGCATCGCCTTCATCATCATCTATATCCTCATCAACATCATCATCAATATCATCATCAACATCTTCATCATCATCATCATTATCATCATCAACATCAGCAGCATCATCCTCATCATCAGCATCAGCATTATTATCAGCATCATCTTCATCATTATCAATATCATCAACATCATCAGCATCCTCATCAGCATCATCAACATCATCAACATCGTCATTATCGGCATCAGAATCATCAGCATCATGTTCATTAACATCGTCATAAACTTCATCATCAACATCCTCATCATCACCGGCATCATCATCAACATCATCATTAACATCATCATCAGCAGCATCGGTATTATTATCAGCATCATCTTCATCATCATCATCAACATCATCATCAACATCATCAGCATCATCAGCATCATCTTCAACATCATCATTATCGGCATCAGCAGCATCAGCATCATCATCAGCATCATCATCACCAACATCAACAAGATCATCATTTTCCTGTTTGCTCTCTGGACCATGTAGCCACCCCAGCAGATAGTCCCCTTTCATGAATACTGCACAAAACATTCTCTAGATTTTACAGCAGTCCTTACTGCAACAATATGTTTGACAGCAGTCCTTACTGCAACAATATGTTTGACAGCAGTCCTTACTGCAACAATATGTTTGACAGCAGTCCTTACTGCAACAATATGTTTGACAGCAGTCCTTACTGCAACAATATGTTTGACAGCAGTCCTTACTGCAACAATATGTTTGACAGCAGTCCTTACTGCAACAATATGTTTGACAGCAGTCCTTACTGCAACAATATGTTTGACAGCAGTCCTTACTGCAACAATTTGTTTGACAGCAGTCCTTACTGCAACAATATGGTTGACAGCAGTCCTTACTGCAACGATATGTTTGACAGCAGTCCTTACTGCAACAATATGTTTGACATCAGTCCTTACTGCAACAATATGTTTGACATCAGTCCTTACTGCAACAATATGTTTGACAGCAGTCCTTACTGCAACAATATGTTTGACAGCAGTCCTTACTGCAACAATATGTTTGACAGCAGTCCTTACTGCAACAATATGTTTGACAGCAGTCCTTACTGCAACAATATGTTTGACAGCAGTCCTTACTGCAACAATATGTTTGACAGCAGTCCTTACTGCAACAATATGTTTGACAGCAGTCCTTACTGCAACAATATGTTTGACAGCAGTCCTTACTGCAACAATATGTTTGACAGCAGTCCTTACTGCAACAATATGTTTGACAGCAGTCCTTACTGCAACAATATGTTTGACAGCAGTCCTTACTGCAACAATATGTTTGACAGCAGTCCTTACTGCAACAATATGTTTGACAGCAGTCCTTACTGCAACAATATGTTTGACAGCAGTCCTTACTGCAACAATATGTTTGACAGCAGTCCTTACTGCAACAATATGTTTGACAGCAGTCCTTACTGCAACAATATGTTTGACAGCAGTCCTTACTGCAACAATATGTTTGACAGCAGTCCTTACTGCAACAATATGTTTGACAGCAGTCCTTACTGCAACAATGTTTGACAGCAGTCCTTACTGCAACAATATGTTTGACAGCAGTCCTTACTGCAACAATATGTTTTACATGATCAAAGTTACCAGCTTCAAGCACAACCTCATACTAGTCACCTTGTACAGCCATATCTGAGGGAGGAATAATCTTGTTCTTTCGTTGTCTCGTAAGAGGTCCCCTGGACTACACGGGGCAACTAGTGACAGCTTGCTTTACGAAAGGGCACCTGCTAATTCCCGCACTGGCCCTCATATGCACACCAATTTCTCTGCTATCCGCACTGACGCCCCTGTCTTTACGTTTTAAAGTTTGGAGTTATTCCCCTTGCAATATGAACAAATCCATTTTAAATTTGGAACGTTTCAAAAATATTTATGAAATAGTAAAAACCAACTATAAAAGCCACATTCAAGTTCAAATGGGATAAATAACACCCTGGCCTTATTTTACAAAATGCAGACAATCATCAGCTGTCTAGTCAGGACCAGGTCATCATTTTCTGGCTACTCATGGACACAACAGATTGAAAATCTATACCACAAGTACAGGATTGGTGTAGCGAGAGGGTTGAGATGTTATTACAATATAATATATCCTGGACACAAAGTTGTATCAGGTGATACCAGGATAGTGCCAGATAAGAGTCTGGTCTTATAAGTAATACCCCCTTCTCTGAAAAGAGTAAGGGTGTATGGATATCAAAGGTAGGGTCAAGCTGTATAAGTTTCCAGGTATGATGTTAGTGTATTATTCTGGATCCCTATGGGCTCCCTCTCAAGATCCTCCCTTGATTATTGTATTATTATTATTATTGTTGACTCTGCTAGGGGATATTAACCAAATTATTTCCAACAAGAACATGAACTCAACTTTAATAAGTAAGTAAGTCTGTTGGTAAATATTTACAATTTATTTAGCCTATACCGTTTCTCTTTTCGGTCTGGAAAGTTTGAAATGAAATCAAATTTATTTACAACAATAAATCAATAAACATTGAAAATAATTAACAATATCAAAAGTCATTCACTTGTTGAAGGTTATCAACTGGATTAATTATCTCCTTTTAAAGAACATTGATATGATACTAATGAGTTTTGTCACTATTTCTTGATTGTGAAGCTAGTAATGGGTAAATTTATGTCCATACTTTTCATCATTCACTGTATGTTTATTTGCATCTTGTCTTTTAGTATAGGGGTATAATCTGGATACGATGATCAGTGGCTTTGTTTTGCCACTTATCTTGTGTTTAGAGATCTGTCACTCTCCTGCCATGGACGAACACGTATTTTGAATTTCTCCAGGCGGTGGAAGCTGGGTATCTGGCCCTGTTAACCACAGGAGCACTTGCACCACAGGGTCCAGCAGAGGTGGATGACTCTATAAAGGTTTTGTTTTGTAGTTGTCAGGATAGAACCCTCAGGCACACACTCACGAGCTGTTAATGGCAAACTTGATCTGCTCTCAGGTACAACTGGCATTTACAAGTTACCGCTTCTTTCTGCTCGCTGTGTTTTTCAAATCTTATGGCCCCAATTTAGCAAGGGCAAGGTCTATTTATACTAGCACATCCGGCGTATCGGAAAGCAGGGGGCTAACGGGGTATTGCGAATCCCAAATGAGGCATATTTTGTCTCTCTGTTCAATTATGAAAAACTAGTTTCCCCCTTATCTTTCTTATTTCTGGAGCGATTTTATTCATCTAAGGCTTAAATTATACCCTGAATTAATATTTATCTGCCTAGCTAAAATCTTTTAGTCTCCTTAGTGCATTTTATTCTATGCATATTTTAAATACCTAAATTAGGGACTAACCCGATGTGTCGAAACCTTTCCACTCAATATATCTCTCTTAATAAACTACTTTTCGTGAAAGTCTTTACCCCTACCTCTAAAGTAACATTCCTGTTGTAGAATTAGAGACCTCTTCCAAGTGGTACTTCTTTCCTACTTATGTAATTAATTTACATCCTTCACTCGGTTGCACAAATGAGGACTGGCCATTTTGCCTCTCCAAGGCTGTAGTAAACACACGAATACGGAAGTCTTTCCATTGGCTAGTGTATCATACAATTTCTACAATGTATGGCGCGCGGTTTTCGTCAGATTTACTCAGGATTGTACAGAAGCTGTGTTGTGAAGCAGACTAACTCACGACAATTGGTACAACAGATCTCTGCACCTGTGGCATTAGCCCCATGACAGCCAAACATCTGCTCCAGTCCTGCTCAATATGCAGCAGTGAACGGTGTAGCATATGGCAACAACCTACATCTCCCAACGTAAAACTGTTTGGAGATGTCAGGAACCTTGAGCTGACTACTGCCTTTATTAGTCCTTTATGTAGATGTCTCCTTCTTCTTCTTCGTTCACCCTCAGATGTCAACTTGAATAAGTTCAAAGAAAGCAGTGGTCAGCCTGAGGCTGTTGATATTTCCCTAGATTTTCTCCAGGAATGGTACTGGTGATGGCCATATGCGTTTTCTCTGTTCCTCATTTGTTGTGCACCTTTGAAGCAGATGTTCGGCAGTCATTTTATCGGTGCCACAGTCACACTCATCAGTAGTTCCTATCTTTAATTTGTTGAATAGATGGTATCTTAATCTGTTATGACCTGTGCGAAGTCTGAAGATTACCACACGTTCACTTCTGCTGAGCAGGTAATATGGATCATTATTTTTTATGGCCTAGATACTCTGCTTCCCACTTGTGACGGTATCTGCGCTTGATAAAACTCTTGGCCTCCTCATAAGTTATATATATATATGTCTGAAGGCGAACGAGAAAGGAGGTATTACGTGTCGTGATGTTTACTTTATTGTTTTTTTTCCAACTGGTACCCGCCCCCAGATTACTTCATTGAAATAACAATGAGTTGTGGCCCTTTGGTCGCGTCATGGTTGAAAGTTATGACGTCGTTTGCGGCCTTCACCGAACAACAACCGATTTCACTCCACGAAAAACTGTTTGGGAGATGTCAGGAACCTTGAGCTGACTACTGCCTTTATTAGAGTCATTAATGTAGAAGTCTGAGTGCGAACGAGGAAGAAGAAGAAGAAGAGGAAGAAAAATATGTACCTAATTTACCCAGAACAAAGCACTAGAATAAGTTGTTTCTTGAGATCACATAACTAAATCAGAGCGTGCTATTTGCAACGTTGGTAGAGTACTTGCATCTCTCGGAGAAGTTACAGGGTTCCGAGATCGAACCCTGGTAGCGACACACTCCAGCTTACCCACTATAAAGCGGTACCTGACTCTGCTCTTGAGTTAAGGAAGGCAAATGTAGATAGGAAGGGAACTGGTCACCCCCATCTCACTTTACAAAACAGCTGGACCTAATATAGTGATGTCTCTAACACTTCACTCCCCTACGGCAGCATCTATAATTGGTATAGTGATGTCTCTAACACTTCACTCCCCTACGGCAGCATCTATAATTGGTATAGTGATGTCTCTAACACTTCACTCCCCTACGGCAGCATCTATAATTGGTATAGTGATGTCTCTAACACTTCACTCCCCTATAGCATCATCTATAATTGGTATAGTGAAGTCTCTAACACTTCACTCCCCTACGGCAGCATCTATAATGGGTTTGCGTTACTTTTACGGGGTATATAAGTGCAGAGTTATAACTTCCCGTGGGCTAGAAAGTCTTGTAGTTTCAAAAATATTTTGTTGGATCATTATTTCGTAATACTTGTTATATTTTTAACATGCGACGTCTGTAATTCAAATTAAGGACACAGATTATTATAAAATTTATTTACGCGCCAAATGTTCAAAAGTTATGACGCGGTGATACATCATACCTGTGCAGTTTAAAAAAGAAAAAAAATTCAGTACAGCTGGAAATTACAAAGAGAGTAGATATGGTTCGGAGTGGCTACGAGCTAAAGCGTCCGCCTCGAATTCTAGAGGTACAGGGTTCGATTCCCAGTAGATCGAATATAATTTATGGAAATTTTTTTTTTCAGAACCAGTCGTCCTAATAATGTCACACTCCCCCTATCTCCTGGGTAGTGATATCGGATACCCAGCCTTCTCCGATAAGGGCGAAAAAATAAGATGTTCCGTGTGCACGTAAAAAATTCCACAGCAGTTGGAAATCGTAAAGAGTAGGCCATGAGGCCGCTGCCATGGCAAAATTTAAAAATTAGAAACCAACCCACCACATAAATATTTATAGAATGTGTGATTCATATATACACACATAGGGATTCTCGCTGGTGCTACCAAACCAAACCAGAGATGGGTATAACATGGCTTTAGGAAACAACCAATCAATGTAACAGGTATAACATGGCTTTAGGAAACAACCAATCAATGTAACAGGTATAACATGGCTGTAGGAAACAAGCAATCCATGTAACAGGTATAACATGGCTTTAGGAAACAACCAATCAATGTAACAGGAGTCCATTTCACCAGGAGATCTGAAGACGATGGCCCAGAGTAGAAATCATTTCATTTATCAACCTCATGTCGTCAACAAATGAACGCCAAATCTCGTGTCCTGCGCCATCATTGCGAGGTTTGGTTTTAATGAACATCTTCTTTGCACACGGACAACTCCATAAGTGATCCGATATCCTCCCTTAGATCACACCAGGAGATCCCAGCACAGTGCACGAACTCTGTAGCATCGGCGAGGACCCCAATGTTGTGTATACAAGAATCACAAGATATGTTTTGTGGTGGGTAGGTTTCTAATTTTTTTTTACAATTTTGCCAGGGCAGCGGCTGTATGGCTTACTCTTTAGATTTCCTACTGCCGATGGACCTTTCACGTGCGCAACTTGCAAACGGGACTTCCTATTTTTCACCCTAATCCAGGAAGGCTAGGAATCCGATCACTCTACCCAGGAGACAGGGGAGGGGGAAGTATGACATCATTAGGAATTACTGGTTCTGAAATAAATGTACATCAGTTATAGTCTCTGTGCTGGGAGCGAACCCAGTACCTTTAGAATTAGAGGAGGACGCCATACCTCTTAGCCACTCCGAATGTAGTTTTAATATTAAGTATTTACTGATGCAGTTAAGAATGTTTTAATACCTCTAGAATTGTGTTATGGCGTGGCAGAAATGTAAGAACTTAATAATGTCTTTAGTTCGTTTGTTCTCTTTACCTTGATAGAATAAGGATTTAATTAGCTCGATCTCTTTACCCCAGTAGAATAAGGATTTAATTAGCTCGTTCTCTTTCCCCTGATAAAATTAGGATTTAGTTTGTTCTATTTCTCAACCCTGATAATATAAAGATTTAGTTCGTTCGATCTATTTACCCTGATAATATGAAGATTTAGTTTGTTCTATCTCTTTACCCTGATAATATAAAGATTTAGTTTGTTCTATCTCTTTACCCTGATAATATAAAGATTTAGTTCGTTCAATCTATTTACCCTGATAATATGAAGCTTTAATTTGTTCTATCTCTTTACGCTGATAATATAAAGATTTAGTTTGTTCTATCTCTTTACGCTGATAATATAAAGATTTAGTTTGTTCTATCTCTTTACCCTGATAATATAAAGATTTAGTTCGTTCGATCTATTTACCCTGATAATATGAAGCTTTAATTTGTTCTATCTCTTTACGCTGATAATATAAAGATTTAGTTTGTTCTATCTCTTTACCCTGATAATATAAAGATTTAGTTTGTTCTATCTCTTTACCCTGATAATATAAAGATTTAGTTTGTTCTATCTCTTTACCCTGATAATATAAAGATTTAGTTTGTTCTATCTCTTTACCCTGATAATATAAAGATTTAGTTCGTTCAATCTATTTACCCTGATAATATAAAGATTTAGTTTGTTCTATCTCTTTACCCTGATAATATAAAGATTTAGTTTGTTCTATCTCTTTACCCTGATAATATAAAGATTTAGTTCGTTCGATCTATTTACCCTTAAAGCAGTAGGATATTCTTTCTTTCTTTCCTTTATCTCCTCAGAAACCCCCTAGGAATAAACGGGACAAAAAATAGATTAGCTCCAATGAAAGCTTTTGGTCACTGAAATCATTATAAGTGCACCTGGGATTATAAAATTAATAGACGGATTTTCAACGTACAAATAAATCCTTCATAAAAATATAACAATAGGACTACTATTCATATTGGCTGCGAAAGCCTATCTAGAAAATGGACGTAAGAGAACAATTATTTTGCGTATGGCGAACACTCTTGAGATACGACATTTAAAAAACAATTGAGATATGACATAAAGAAGATGAAACTCCCTGAGCTAAATTGTGATCTATTTTGTCTATTATCCAGTACAGGTACTCTTGATTGCGCATAGCTAGACAGTCAGTGATATAAGTGTTGCTGTCGGCTGATGGATGGGGGTATGTGAAGAGCAGTGTTTCAGGGAAACGTGAATGAAGTATTCTAGATTGTGAAGCGGATCTGTGAAGCGGAGAGGGCCAACTATCTCCGTGCACTCATAGTTTTTCAAATTTGTTAGCTTTGGAGTATTTTAAATTCCATGCGGTTGCCACAGGCATGTCGAGTCTTTGTTTGTTTAGTATGTTCACCTGGTATACAAGAAGTTCTTCCGCAGTTGTACGTTCGTGTTGTTTTGCTCCGGTTGCATTTATATTATGTATTGCTTGTAATTGTTGGGCGGTAACAATCTTATCTGGATTTATTGTGAATATATGTAAATACTTACGTGTTCAAAATAATGGCTGCTGTGTGGTCATAATGTGAAAATGTTTATACGTAAACTTGGCTTGAAAACAGTTATGTTCTGTGAATTTACTGCGAATATAAGTATGCGTTAACGTGTTCAAGGGTAGGACTACCGAGTGGACTGAGTGTAAATATATTAATACATTTACTGGCTTGGAAGACAATTATGTTATGTGAATTTACTGTGAATATAAGTATACGTTAACGTGTTCAACGGTAGGACTACTTATGTGAACTTAATGTGAATATAATAAAACATTTACTCGCTTTGAAGACAGTTCTGTTGTGTGAATTTAGTGTGAAAATAGGTATACGTTAGCTTGTTCAACGGTATGACTACTTGTGTGAACTTAATGTGAATATATTAAAACATTTACTTACTTTGAAGACAGTTCTGTTGTGTGAATTTACTGTGAAAATAGGTATACGTTAGCTTGTTCAACGGTAGGACTACTTGTGTGAACTTAATATGAATATATTAAAACAGTTACTTCTGCTGTATAAATTTACTGTGAATAATTTTTACATTAGCCCCGTGTAGTTCCCGGGGTTGGGGCGGGGGGGGGGAAGAGGGGGGCTGGGGGGGGGGTTCTCTCTTCAAAGACAAAGAAAGAATAGGTCTACTACACCCTCGGGAATTTTCTTTACTCCAGGTCCATTCATAATAATTGTGGAATTAGCGTTTTTGGGTTATTGAGGATTTTGGCTTCTTGTGGCAAGGCACGTAACGTTCAACCTAGACTTAAGTCCGTTGGTTATATCTTAAATCAATTAGCCATTCAAAAATAAGTGAACTCCGTTAACTGAAGCGTAGTACTGATAAGAACTAAGCCTTAAAGAGGACAACTAGCTTCTATCAGCTAGCATGAAATAGCCCTGAATAGGGCTAGATTTGATAAGGACTGCTAAACCGTGCAGCATTAATAAATACTGAGTACTAAAAATGACTAACATTATCCATCTGCTTGCATGAAACTTACTTCCTTGTTCCTTCCACTAATGCCGTGACATGTACAAGTGTGAAATTTGAGTTTCTGTTTCGATGCCAAGTATGTCGCCTTAGCCACTGTGAGCCCGAGTTGTAGTAGGATGTCTGTGATGTTGTCTTGTTGTAGGATGTCTGTGATGTTCTCTGTCCTGTCTTGTTGTAGGATGTCTGTGATGTTCTCTGTCCTGTCTTGTTGTAGGATGTCTGTGATGCTGTCTATCCTGTCTTGTTGTAGGATGTCCGTGATGTTGTCTGTCCTGTCTTGTTGTAGGATGTCTGTGATGCTATCTATCCTGTCTTATTGTAGGATGTCTGTGATGTTGTCTGCCCTGTCTTGTTGTAGGATGTATGTGATGTTGTCTATCCTGTCTTGTTGTAGGATGTCTGTGATGTTGTCTATCCTGTCTTGTTGTAGGATGTCTGTGATGGTGTCTATCCTGTCTTGTTGTAGGATGTCTGTGATGTTGTCTGTCCTGTCTTGTAGTAGGATGTCTGTGATGCTGTCTATCCTGTCTTGTTGTAGGATGTCTGTGATGTTGTCTGTCCTGTCTTGTTGTAGGATGTCTGTGATGCTGTCTATCCTGTCTTGTTGTAGGATGTCTGTGATGTTGTCTGTCCTGTCTTGTTGTAGGATGTCTGCGATGTTGTCTGTCCTGTCTTATTGTAGGATGTCTGTGATGTTGTCTATCCTGTCGTGTTGTAGGATGTCTGTGATGTTGTCTGTCCTGTCTTGTTGTAGGATGTCTGTGATGTTGTCTGTCCTGTCTTGTTGTAGGATGTCTGTTATGGTGTCTGTCCTGTCTTGTTGTAAGATGTCTGTGATGCTGTCTATCCTGTCTTATTGTAGGATGTCTGTGATGTTGTCTGTCCTGTCTTGTTGTAGGATGTCTGTGATGTTGTCTGTCCTGTCTTGTTGTAGGATTTCTGTATGTTGTCTATCCTGTCTTGATGTAGGATGTCTGTGATGTTGTCTATCCTGTCTTGTTGTAGGATGTCTGTGATGTTGTCTGTCCTGTCTTGTTGTAGGATGTATGTGATGTTGTCTGTCCTGTCTTGTTGTAGGATGTCTGTGATGTAGCTTATCCTGTCTTGTAGTAGGATGTCTGTGATGTTGTCTATCCTGTCTTATTGTAGGATGTCTGTGATGTTGTCTGTCATGTCTTGTTGTAGGATGTCTGTGATGTTGTCTGTCCTGTCTTGTTGTAGGATGTCTGTGATGTTGTCTGTCCTGTCTTGTTGTAGGATGTTTGTGATGTTGTCTATCCTTTCTTGTTGTAGGATGTCAGTGATGTTGTCTATCCTGTCTTGTTGTAGGATGTCGTCTATCCTGTCTTGTAGTAGGATCCTGTCTGTCTTTCCTGTTGTTGTAGGATGGATGTGATGTTGTCTATTCTGTCTTGTAGTAGGATGTCTGTGATGGTGTCTGTCCTGTCTTGTTGTAGGATGTATGTGATGTAGTCTATCCTGTCTTGTTTAGGATGTCTGTGATGTTGTTTATCCTGTCTTGTAGTAGGATGTCTGTGATGTTGTCTGTCCTGTCTTGTAGTAGGATGTCTGTGATGTTGTCTGTCCTGTCTTGTTGTAGGATGTCTGTGATGTTGTCTGTCCTGTCTTGTTGTAGGACGTCTGTGATGTTGTCTATCCTGTCTTGTAGTAGGATGTCTGTGATGTTGTCTATCCTGTCTTGTAGTAGGATGTCTGTGATGTTGTCTATCCTGTCGTGTTGTAGGATGTCTGTGATGTTGTCTGTCCTGTCTTGTTGTAGGATGTCTGTGATGTTGTCTGTCCTGTCTTGTTGTAGGATGTCTGTTATGGTGTCTGTCCTGTCTTGTTGTAAGATGTCTGTGATGCTGTCTATCCTGTCTTATTGTAGGATGTCTGTGATGTTGTCTGTCCTGTCTTGTTGTAGGATGTCTGTGATGTTGTCTGTCCTGTCTTGTTGTAGGATTTCTGTATGTTGTCTATCCTGTCTTGACGTAGGATGTCTGTGATGTTGTCTATCCTGTCTTGTTGTAGGATGTCTGTGATGTTGTCTGTCCTGTCTTGTTGTAGGATGTATGTGATGTTGTCTGTCCTGTCTTGTTGTAGGATGTCTGTGATGTAGTTTATCCTGTCTTGTAGTAGGATGTCTGTGATGTTGTCTATCCTGTCTTATTGTAGGATGTCTGTGATGTTGTCTGTCATGTCTTGTTGTAGGATGTCTGTGATGTTGTCTGTCCTGTCTTGTTGTAGGATGTCTGTGATGTTGTCTGTCCTGTCTTGTTGTAGGATGTTTGTGATGTTGTCTATCCTTTCTTGTTGTAGGATGTCAGTGATGTTGTCTATCCTGTCTTGTTGTAGGATGTCTGTGATGTTGTCTATCCTGTCTTGTAGTAGGATGTTTGTGATGCTGTCTATCCTGTCTTGTTGTAGGATGGATGTGATGTTGTCTATTCTGTCTTGTAGTAGGATGTCTGTGATGGTGTCTGTCCTGTCTTGTTGTAGGATGTATGTGATGTAGTCTATCCTGTCTTGTTTAGGATGTCTGTGATGTTGTTTATCCTGTCTTGTAGTAGGATGTCTGTGATGTTGTCTGTCCTGTCTTGTAGTAGGATGTCTGTGATGTAGTCTGTCCTGTCTTGTTGTAGGATGTCTGCGATGTTGTCTGTCCTGTCTTGTTGTAGGACGTCTGTGATGTTGTCTATCCTGTCTTGTAGTAGGATGTCTGTGATGTTGTCTATCCTGTCTTGTAGTAGGATGTCTGTGATGTTGTCTGTCCATCATCCTCTTGGTCTTCCCGTGCTCTGTACCTAGAACTTCTAGTGTAGTGATTATTTAATGGGCTCCATTCTCATGTGATGGCCAAACCACTTAATTTTCTATCTGTATATACTTCATGCAGAATGTAGTTCTCACCATTTGTCTGCCTGTATATACTTGATGCAGAATGTAGTTCTCACCATTTGTCTGTCTGTATTTACTTGATGCAGAATGTAGTTCTCACATTTTGTCTGTCTGTATAAACTTGATGCATAATGTAGTTCACACCATTTGTCTGTCTGTATATACTAGATACAGAATGTAGTTCTTACCATTTGTCTGTCTGTATATACTTGATGCAGAATGTAGTTCTCACCATTTATCTGTCTTTATATACTTGATGCATTATATCAGAGCTGTGTGCTTTCTGTGCTTCTCTATGGTGCGGAATGCTAGAGAGTTACAGAGAAGGAAATGTCGAAATTGTCCTCCTTTCACACAACATGCCTAAGAAAAATTCACCGAATCTTTTGGTCGAATACCATCACTAACCAAGATCTGCTTACTCGTAGGAAGCAAGAGGACATGCACACCATCATAGCTGGCAGACGCTGGAGCTGGGTTGGTCATGTCCTCAGAAGAGACCCCGATGCCATCACAAGAACAGCTATGCTTTGGACCCCTGAAGGAAAACGAAAGAGAGGCCGACCAAAAACAACCTGGCGGAGGACTGTGGAGGCTAAAATGCAGGGAATGAACCAGAGTTGGGGCACTGTACGAAGGATGGCCACCGACCGAGCAAAGTGGAATCAATTTGTTGTTGCCCTAAAGACGCCACTAGGCGTGATGGCCACTGACTGCTTTGACGGTCGGCGGCTAAGGATCAAAGAAGAAAGAAGATATACTTGATGCAGTATGTAGTTCACACCATTTGTCTGTCTGTATATACTATATACAGAATGTAGTTCTTACCATTTGTCTGTCTGTATATACTTGATGCAGAATGTAGTTCACACCATTTGTCTGTCTGTATATACTTGATGCGTAGTTCCCACCATTTGTCTGTCTGTATATACTTGATGCGTAGTTCCCACCATTTGTCTGTCTGTGTATACTTGATGCGTAGTTCCCACCATTTGTCTGTCTTTATATACTTGATACGTAGTTCCTACCTTTTGTCTGTCTGTATATACTTGATAGTCCAGCTCCCGGCCTTCACGTGGGAGTCGGAGTCCCTAAGGCAGTCTAATGATCGATACGACATTATACTAGGGCAACTCTCCCTACCGAACATTTGGCTGTATACCAACTGTATCGCTACTCTGCCGTATCCCTTTTGGATTCTACCACCGCTGATGTGGAAGGAGGGGGAAACATGCTGGCATGGGCAAACCGCCTTATCTGCCATATAACTGAATGCCCAAGCTCGAGCGCTCCTGAGAGCAAGGCAACTCCAGCTTCTTACAACCTATTACAATAGGTGGGTCGGCAAAACACGGGAAGGAAGCATTTACCACAATGTGAGGTTTTAAGTCATTTTTGCGCCAACTTGGAGCGTAAGAGGCATGGCGCCCAGGGGCGAGCTTTGCTCGACCGATGGGCGAGAATGGTTTCTAGCGCGTATCTCTAACTGCGCGACAGCTACCTATGCCCGCTTTCAAGCTGAGTGCAGTAACCCACCAGATATTACGCAATTAGAGGCGTGTTGAGTCCCACCACTGTCCATGCTTTCACACTATCCCCTCCCGATTAATGAGTGCATGGGGAATTCAGGGCGATCAAACCTCTGAAACCTGAGTGGTACAGAAAATTTATGCACCAGAGCCAATTTATTCAGAACAAAATTATGAAAATAAAGCAAAACTAACGTCAGATTTAGGGAATGCTGTAAACGTCCGTGACTTATGTTGGACTGGCGCGACTAATCGTCAATAAAATACTCTACAGAGACGATTAAACGCGATGACTAATAGTGAAGAACTAGCTCATATATTTAAAGATTGCTGAGACATATAAACAACATACTATCCAGAGTACGCGTCACAAATAGGTTACGCACTTCAGTGAAACCGCTCTCAGGCGATGACTCCTGGATGCGGAGAGCGTAGGAGATGAGGTACTACAAAACACTATACACTTTTTATATTACGGCAAGGTCGAAGGGCAAGAGTTCGGTTAAACTAAGGGGGAACTAGAGGAAGCAGGCGCGAGTACGGTAAATGTTAGCGCGGTCCAGACAGATCACGAAATCAGTATATTGCTTAATGTCACACAAATATATCGCTAAACTTAAAAAATGGTTGAAAGAACAGGCGAAGATAACGTGAGAATGCAGACTCAGGGACAAATACGGCCCCTAGTTTTAACAATCAACGCTTTGTTCAGCGCTGCACCTGTCACACCACACTAGCCAGGCACGAGCTTCAACTACTTGTCACCAGCATACACGTACTGCACACATACCTTATGAGATCAACTGCTACCGTCGGGATTCATATGTCTTACCCTACTCAGTCAGCCTAGATAAACTATCCTAGAGCCCTATGACAGTAGATAAATAAGCAGCACGATTACCCACCCCCTTGTTCAACTAGGCATGAAACCGCATATGTTCCTCGCTTCACTACACAGTCACACAACGCTAACACGTGGGGGGATGCGAGGGGGGGGGGAGGGGGGGGGGGGGGGGGGGGGGGAGGGGGGGGGCGGGGGGGGGGGGGAGGATAAAAGGTCAAGACCTAGTGGCGGGGAGGGGGCGAATCATTCGAAACGAGCTTGTTTTCTCACTTGGTGACTTTAAAATGGACTAGAGTGGCTCGTGCCGAGTAATGGGTTTCATGGCCTTTCACCTGCATGTGCAGGGTTTGGTAGGGTTGGCCAAGATGAATGAAGAATGTGACACCAACACTCTTAGAGCTTTGTGTCCACCAGGGACACTACTGCGTACCAGACACCTAACTTTCAGACAAAACCCAGGCAAAGAGGTCCAGACTACCACCAACGACGATCCAAGCATCTTGGCACCAACTTTGCAACTGACTCTCGTCCAGAAGGTCCACTAACATAATACCCTCAGGTCCTGTGACTCATCTTCCACGATCGAGTCTCGTAACAATATGGTTGCAGACTGCTGCAAACAACAACGAATCACACCTTGTGTTAACTTTTTTGAGTCGTGACCAAAATTCACGAAGCACGTAACCAAGAAAATCGACTATCGAGCGTGGTTCATGACCATGAAGGGAAAACACAGCTATTGATTATCCTGCAATGATTTTCAGCGACCGCATTCATGATCGCTCAATTTTTAATTACTTTCGTACATTACTTCGAGACGAAAGAGTTGCTACAAGATAGCCCTCCAGAATAGCAGTGATACTATTACAAGAACAGGGAGCAATCTACCGAGAACAACCATTCCCAAAGTAACTAGCATCTTAAGGGTTCCAAACCTATTGTATAAGAAAACAGTCAAAGTCAAATAGAGAATGGTTTTGACATAGCGCTTTCATTACAAGATGTTGACAAGTCGAGCACCTGTCATTGAAAGCTAGAGCGACAGTGCTATATTGAACTGAAAATCAAACATTCACCGAGTGCCAGAAACCCTAGACAGATCCTGAGGGCTACGAGAAGAGCAAAGTTACAACACAAACTGCCCTCGGACGCCTGTGCAAATGACTATTGGCTACCAAGCTCAGTGAGAAACAATGCACAGTTCGACCAGACGCAAACCATGCCAATACAAATCAGACCCAAATAGGTATGACCTGTTTAAAGAAAAGCTCTATGGCACCCCCACTAAATCTGTAAGACGGCCAACACGCTAAACTATAACCATCAGCGCGACAGCAGAAGCCTAACCGATAAGGGTAAGCAGCAAAATAGAGAGGTGGGTCGAGCACTACTCTGGCGAGGTCTCCCTACGCTAGAGACGAGGATCACTGTTACGGGCCTGCAGTCCCTTGAATGGTGTCAACAGTCCTGCCAACATATGGAGGAGCCTGGATAGCCGCGAACGCAACATTAACGGAACTCAGCTAAGAGACCATTGAGATAGCTTGGTCCCTCTGGCAAAGCAGCCCAAGGCAGTAGATGGGAATCCTTCCAGAATTAATCAAAATAGCGTGTAAGAGACACAACGAGCTATTACCTCCTCTGCATAGGATGCTGTGCCATCTGCTGGTGAAAGAAGGACAACCAAATTCCCTCAAGACATGCGAGAAGTTCAACGGCCAATAATTTATGTAACAACACTGCTATAAAAAACAAAGGAACAGAAGAAAAGTAGAAAAATCGATTAACGCAACTAAACTCACATCAGGAGCAGGCATGCTACCAATAGGAAAGCTACGATGCTCATCTTCGCTACTAGACTCACACGCTACTAGGTCGCTTTATTTGCACGAACTAGTCAACTAATGAGTGAACTCCGGCAGTGCAGCGACCAAGGATGGAGCGGGAGGAGGGCAATATGATCCAGCATCTCACCTCCGATTCTACGCTGTCTGATGAGAAATTAGACTCTACTGCAGAGCCTGGTGTCAACATCAACAAGGCAGATTGATCGACATCTGTACTGGTCACTAGTAACTGCCCAGACTCTTCAGGAGTTATAAGTTATTTAAGAGCAGCGAGCAAATGTTCACTACTGAGTCAACTCTATCATCACTCTTCTTGTGATGAATGATGATCATTCTAACTACACAGAGGATCACAAAATAAAGCACCAGGTACGTAGAGTATTTAGATAAAACCAACTCAATATCCTCCAGAATAATAAGCGGCCTGATTGCCATGTTACATTATTCATGATTTCAGGTTCAGGCTCGAAAATGTGCACGCTCCAAAGCCACAACAACCTTGCATTTCTTAACCGTCCGCCATGCGAAGGGAAACAGCGTACACCCGCAGCAATGCTAGGAAGCTCGTCCACAAACAGACTGTGTCCCAATTATTTTCCACAAAACCTGCACGAGACAAGACCACGTATAAATTCATAGTCCTGAGTCGGGATTTGTTCACTGGCTCCGCACATACACAATCCGCTGAATATCTTGTTCGACAAGCAATCAACCCACTCATTACTCCTTGAAACATTGCGCCCTCAGAGTATGCAACTTGAACTACTATACTGCGGACACATCCTCTCATCAAACCAAACACTAACGCGAGTACTCAGCTCGGATTGGCACTGTTCATCAGTCATGTGATACATCTCTAGTACAACTGCCGAAAAGTCAACTGAACAATGAAATACTACCAGACAAGGAGTATCATACATAGTAAGTTGGTATTTCGATTACCTTGCGCTGATGACATATACATCTGATGTAGTTGCAGCAGTTCGTTCACACATGATGACACTACGATGATAGAGCGAGGATGATAGCTATGATGCAATCTGTATCAGTAGATTAGATCGCATTTGCACAACTTTGAGCATGACAACCATCAGTTCTAAAACAAACAACACGAATATGTAGCATGAGGAGTTCCAGGATGCGTTGAGGTATGCTTGCTGATACCCAGTTAATCTAGTCGATCTATGTCAAAAAATAACTCTCACATGAAGATTGGCAGTGCAAGTGCATAGCACTATCACAGTACTTAGGGACAGCGCCATCAATGATCGAAGCATGGGTACACTGAGTACAGAAATAGTGGTGTCAGCTAGCACATAAATAACTCTGCAGCTATACCTGCGAGGTTTCTATCTACTGAGTCCGCCACACATCGCGTTGCTAGCGGGTTATGATTGGTCTAAACCATCACAATGACCCAAACTCGGTATGAGTGTACATACGAATTGCGTCACCAATATTCATTCACAGCCTAGCTACGTGATAGTCTCATCCACTTGCTATAAAAAGCTTTTAATTGACAAAGCTGCATATAGATAAGCAGCTATTAGCTCGCTTTTTGGGCAAAAAGCTCCCTCTGTCAAACAATAGCTAAAAGAACCTTTTAAACTCTTAGTGCCTCTACTGGAGCATAACCTTCTTCGCGTTCAAGTTCGCTAGCAAGTCTCGTGCTAAGTATAAGTAACCTTTTGTTTTGTATGCCTCAGCAAATATAAATCATCGCGAAGGTTTGGGGGGAAACGGAGGGGCGCTAAAAAAAAAAACAATGAAAAGATTCTATAAATCTTTATCGAAAGATCTTGCGCAAATCTGCGGTATATGTAATCAGTATGTACGTCCACCAGATTCAGCCTAGCACTCCTTTCAGCAAACTATATATTTGACCTCTGGGATCGAAAAATTTTTTATAATTTTGAATTATTATTAAGCTAAAAAAAGAAGGGATCCGACCTAAAGGACACATTAGAGTCCGCTGGGGAAGAAACAAAATAAACAATACCCTTTTAAAATAAAATGAAACCAGGCAGAGAAGACAGCTGATAGAAAGGTTCTGGCTCTCTACGGGGAAAGTCCACACTCTATACCTCATAGAAGGGGAACGATTAGTGCAGTTGTCTCCTAAGTACGAACGTCCTGGCTAAAGGGACAGACATTCCTCGCATATGCAAAATCCAAGCATAGAAGCTTTTTGATCAATAACACTTCCAGGTGGATGCGGTGTGCGACACGATGCTGGCCTTCATAAGTATGGTAAGTATACCATGCTATAAGACAAAAAGAAAACAAGCGACAATGACAGAGCATCCTTTGTCACTTTCGCCTGGTACTTTTAAACCGGTTGTCAGTTAAATGTCCGCTTCTTAGACAAGCGCAGAAATTCTGAGCATGGTCGTATGTTCCTTAAGTTGTATCTTCTACAATAAGTAAATGATTTTCATGGGTCCTAATCTCCACTTCTAAAGAATATCTTCCTTCTACGACAATTAGCTAGATGGCACAAGAGTAGAAGGCAAGGAGAATCGTTGGGTGGGGGGCGACCACAATAAATGTTTCACAGCTGAGGTTGCAAAGATGTGTGCAAGAAGATTCATATACTTATATAGAGGGGCACTTGGACATGGATCCAGCGTTTTCCTCTCGCGCAGAGTTACCTGAAGTTTCCGATCGCACAAAACCAGGTAGTGTCCACTTTACGCATCAACACTCAGCAATTGGGCGAAGATGAGTGCCTCACTTGCTCTTGTGTTAGAGGTGAGGAAACATACCCGTCTTCATAAAAAAACGCTAGAGCCGAGGGCCCACGTGAAGCAGCTGAGGGCTGTCACATCAGGGTTTTGGGGGCAGGGGTTCCCAAATGGCAAAAATTGCGTCGACTTCATAAGTAAAGATCCCTAAACTAAGAAAGAAAAAAACACCACACAGCGCTAAAATGAGAAATCAGGTTACATTATGGGACAAGCATCAGAGAGTTTCATAATCCATTTGTCATGGGTGCAGCTACATCCCGAAGTGGATGCGTAGCATTCCCTGGGGGCCCCAGATTTTTCGAAAGGGCACATATGAAAGTTGTGACCGTAAGAGACCCTAGCTTTGTAGGTATTTATCCTTATCTGCGAATAGAGTTCCCTTGAGTACACTTCATATCCCTAAAGAGGAGTTTGTCGTAGTTTTTGATAGAGATTCCAAGACTTGTGTTGTAGAAATTTCTTACAGGTGCCTTTAGACCCGGAAGTGATCGAGTCACCCTGATAGATCTCTATTAGAAAATAGATTTCCCACGAGCCTCTCACTCTATCTGAATGTGGTCAGGCTGTCTCTGAGATCTCCTAAATATTTATTTAATATATTTCTATCCACTCACGTGCCCGCACATACAAATGACGACAGTTAGACACACAGACGTGGGAAAACTATAACAAAGATTATATAGATATTACGGGAACGAACTGACCACCACACTGAAATAAATGCAGGTATAGTTTAATTATCATAGTCAACTTACATCACAACATATAAAATACATCAAAAGCATGTACACATAGTCATAAAAATCAAGGAATGCTACAATAGTGATAGACCCGTTTGTATGGTCCTCCCCTGGATATATAGCTCACAGTCCCATTAGAAGAAAAGTGATAACCCCAAAGAGTTACAGATGCATATGATTGGGTCTATGGTTTCCCCCTTTTAAGGTATGGACAGACTTGATACTCTGCTTTATTCTAAGGGTAAATATTGTTAGCAATAACTTGCATAAAGGAAGTTACAACGTGGGTGACTCAAACAAAGAACATCCTTCAGTCTACTTTCACTCGGTTCTTTCATCAGGGCCCTGATATACTTACAGTCGTGCTGTTGTTTGCCGTCTGGCGCAAACTTTGGGACACTCACACACTTTTTATCTGTTACTGTCGTTTAATGAAGCGGATTCCAGCTCTGCAGATTTGTTTGTTGGTTTCATCAGAATGGATCCGGGGAGCGTCTGCTTCATGCGATAGTTATTTCAGACTAAAGTTAGTGTCACTTGACTCACGAGGTAAGGATTATGCTTAAGCGAGCACACAATGTCAGAACACGAGGTTTCCCTTAATTAGGAAGATGACCGGTGGACAACTTCTCTCAACAGTTAATCTTGGTTCACCACACACTTTGTCAACAATGTCGGAAAAGTTAATGTTTTAGATTTCTGTAATTATTCTCGCCACAAAGTAGCCTCAATACAGAGTTCGAGGAGAATATGATCTGCTCAAAAGCCCAGTCTAAACATTTATTCTTAAAAAAAACCTGTTAGTAGGATTGGTATTCTGTCTATCTCTGAAGGCACACGCACTGTCAGACAGGTGGTACTTGAAAAAAACTCACGTGGTTACAGATATAAAATTTTTATGTTTTTCACAGGTATGTCTCTGTACTAAACGCCGGCAAAGTTTGGGTTATCCCAGTATTCACTGAATAAAGAAAAACCACATATGAAATATGTTACATATTATGTACTCAATACAACTTACGTTTTTAAAATGCAAGCGTACAGCTTGACTTATCATTTAAAACTTTCCGTGCAATAAGTTATATATTTAAAAATCATCAATCCTCATGAATTAGGAATACATACGTATTCCGTCAACACTCATGAGGCATCTAGCATTTATAAGTTAGTTTAGAAAAATTGTTCCCGTCTGATTATTTAGCAGTTAAATTAAATTCATTATAGCTACATTGTTGTTTAAGCAAGAAATTATAATTTATTCTGCTTTCCACTGAAACACGTCACTAGAAAATAATACAGACTATATAAATTAAGCACTCTGCACCAAATCTAACTAGTGAAATATGAAATAAGCGATTATCACTTTAAACACTTCACAAAATATTAGATAATTATTATAATATATATACCTGTAAAGACGTTATTTCTTACTACACCTGTAGTACACCACTGTAAAGTATCAGTCTGTCTGCTCTGTAAGGAAGAGTGGTGTGTTGTTGAGATCAGGCATGCTCCAGTCTACCCAGCTGTAAATGGGTAACTCACCCTAGTCCTGAGTTAGGGAAGGCAAAGGCTCCAGGGGGAAGCAGGCCCTGAACTTGGTCACTTCAGCCGACGCAGGATGGTGTATGTATGAAGTAGAAGTGTAGAGTGTGATTACCGCGAATGGTGTGCTGTTCGTGTGCTGACCAATATAACCACTCACACTTGTCTACAAGGCACCAATGCAGACTGCTGGAATCTTAGTTTACTCAATTTATTCAGACGTACACACTGGGACATACGAGTACATCATGGTTCGTTGACATATCAATTTGTAGGTATACATAGCAGATCTGAAGTCATGACACATTCAGAAATAATGGCAGTACATCAAAGTTCAATGTCATGATACATTATGGCCGCATTCCCCTATCTGACTAAACGCGTCAGTGAAGGAATCGATAAATAACTAAAGTTACTTGACGTCCATAGTTTGTAGTATAGATTATGAAACCACGAAAGGGGGTTTCTAGCAGGATTGAGATCTCTCTGTCACTGTCCGATAATAAGATAAATAATCTGTTCTCTTGGCAGTGATCAAAACATATGATGACCGAAATCCAACATGGCTACCTCCCTGAGTTGTCGTTCACTCATGCATAGGGAGGAGAATATAAGCCAGAGTTAATTTGTAATGGGTATATAAAGGATTTCATAAATGTTTCCATACAGCTCTACGGTGATCAGGTTAATTTCACGTAGCCATAACCGCTGCAGGAAAATCTGTCATCTTCGTCGATACCAAACACGACACTAGCATAACGAAGCACCAAAAGTCAAGCTAGGCCTAACCGACGAGAGATCATCAAAATAGGAGCTGGGTTTACCTGGAGTCCGAATCATCTATATACTGACATAAGGAGAGTCTCGAACACAAACTATCGTAGAGACACCATCTCCTTCAGAAGAAATACCACTTCGTAAGACATTTTTTCCTGACGAAAGGACCAGCTCTAGAAAAACGTACCCCGCCATTTGTAAGCAGTACATCGGAACTCATCACGACTTGTCAAGACAACTCATACTTCCGCTAGACCGGAATACAAGAATCTAGTCCCTCCTACCCATCCAAAATATACAATATAGGACTGATTCTACTTGTACTAATAATATGTAATACATATGAATTCAGGCCATAAACACAATAAGCAAATTAATATATTTTCTGGCCCTAAAAAAATAAGTACAAACGCAAGCGCACTATCCTTGCGCCGGATCAATATCCAGAACGATTACTCCTATAATCAAAAGTGTGAATCAAACATGGATTATCTCGCTTTTACCATAGACAGCATTTTCATACACAAATGAATGCATGTCTATATTTTTCCCATATTAAATAGCCATATCAATTTTTGTAAAATGTGCGTCAAAATATGCACGCAACAGATTACCACACCCCTCGGGAAAAAAAAAATGGTACATTTTTTTTTTTTTGAAATACATCTAGGAGCAACATACAATAGGCTCACAACGCACCAATAACAATGCGCAGATGATAAGCATAAGTTTTATGACCTAGAGAAAGTACTTCTCTAAGTATAAATATTTCCAGAGAGGTGTCACCAACGCATACTACAATATTAGCAATGACACAATTTCCACATTAGTTTATACGTAAATTTCATCTAAGATATCTTAACATCATGATCATCAAAGACGAAAACCATTGAAAAATCAGCGGTGAATACATATCAATGAACCGCTAAGTAGTGTTACAATCAATATATGATATATTACATATGTGTACACATTTCAACATAGAAACAACTGTATCAAAGTTGTATAACAGTTATGAATCATGTGGGCATCTAGACAAAATATCTGCCATCACATTTTCTGACCCACGGATAGCTCGCACCGAAAAATGAAATGGCTGTAGAGCAATCGCGTATCGCGTTGATCTCGCGCTCTTCAGATTTTTACTCTGAATAGCCGTAAGAGCCTTCTGGTCAGTTTCCACAATGAAATGCGCGCCCAGAAGAAATCTTTGCAGTTTAAGGATTGACCAAACCATAGCCAATAATTCACGGTCTAGGACCGAGTAATTCTTCTCTGCGGCATTTAATTTCCGAGAAATATACATCACCGGATGCAGAGTTCCAGAGTACTCTTGCATTAGTGCAGCTCCAATCCCGGTGGATGAAGCGTCACTACGAAGAATAAATGTCTTATCCTTAGAAGGCAATACTAGGATAGGTGAAGTAGAAAACATAGTTTTAACCTTATCCAAAGAGGATTGACATTCTTGAGTCCAATGGACTACATTAGGAGACCCTTTCTTTAGCAAGGAAGAAAGAGGTGACATAATGGAGGACAGATTCGGGATGAATCGTCCATAAAATTGTATTAGACCTAAGAGACTTCGTACTTGCTTTTTAGTCTTAGGAATAGAAATGTTAAGTATCTTACTTGTATTATGGTCTCTGTTTTTAGGAACCCATGACCAACACGGTGTCCTAAGAAAGATATTTCGCTAAAACCAATACATGCTTTCGATGGTTTCGCTGTCAGGTTATGCTCGCGTAAGATAGACAATAGTTCATTTATACCATTATAGTGATCGTTCCAAGTATCACTGAAAAGACAGATGTCATCAAGATACGCAATGACATCTGAGCGATGAGATAGGATTCGACGCATCATGCGTACAAATGTAGCAGGGGCGTTCATAAGACCGAAAGGCATGAAATTCCATTGGAATAGACCCCTAGGCGTCGAAAAAGCAGTAAACGGTTTGGCGTGTTCGGATAGTGGAACTTGCCAATATCCCTTAGACAAATCGAGTTTAGTAAAGAAGTGAGAATTCGATAGTCTCGTAAGTAGCTCTTCTAGTAAAGGCATAGGCTCAGCATCGAATTTAGTCACTTGATTCAATTTGCGATAATCCACGCAAAGACGTATGTTATTGTCTTTTTTCCGTACTATAACCATCGGCGAAGAATATGCTGATGTGGATGGTTCTATAATTTTTAACTCTATCATCTCATCTAACTCTTTCTCTACCTGTGCTTGAAAATGTATCGGAATAGGATACGGTCTGACTCTTATAGGACTATGGTCAGTAAGAATAATGTCATGTTGAATGACATCAGTTTGACCAGGAATGTCAGTAAGGACATCCTGAAATTGTTCTAACATAGTAGAAACTTGTTTCTGCTCTCCTGGAGATAATTCTGGAGAAATTGCAACATCTTTCCATGATTCATTAGAGTGAAGAGGAATCATTGGAAAAGGTAAATTTACATCCGAGAAACTCGTTTCCTCATCCTGTATTACTGACAGAGATGAGTACTGTCCATGTTGGACTGGAAAATCGTCCGTTGCCTGGAAAACAGGTTGTAAATAATCAGGACGTTCATGGAATTCCGTGAGCATGTTGATGTGGAAGGTTTTACGCTTCCCGTCAATATCGACGATATAGTCAACATCGGAAACCTTTGATATTATATCGTACGGACCTTTCCAAGAAATGAGAAGTCTATTTTCCCTACAAGGTAGCAAGACAAATGCTTTGTCACCTGGACAAAGTTGACGCAAACATCTCTTTTTATTGGCAAATTCCCTTGCCTTCTGTTTCGCAAATTCAGAAGAAGCAGTTGCCAATTTGCATGCTTCAATAATCTTGTGTCTAAGTGCGATGACATATTCATAAGAGGATTTTGTGTCATCGACAATATTATCAGCAGTTATAAGATCATGAAGTAAGGACATAGGACCTCGCGGTTTCGCGCCAAAGACAAGTTCAAAGGGAGAAAATCCTGTATGTTCGTTGGCGACCTCTCTATATGCAAAGAGAGCCGCGGGTAAAACCCTATCCCAATCCTGAGGATGATCTTCTGTTATCTTACCTAGTAGGTTTTTCAGAGTTCTATTCAAACGCTCCACCATCCCATTGGACATAGGATGATAAATACTACTCAGCGATCTCTCTATCTTCAGAGTCGACATTACTTGAGACATGGTATCCGATATGAGTTGGGTACCATGGTCGGATAATATTTCTGCTGGAAACCCCAGACGAGAAAATATTAACCAAAGAGCATCTGCGATATCAGCAGTAGTTATGCTCTTTAGAGGAACAGCCTCCGGCCAACGTGTGCACATATCAACACACGTCAAAATAAATTGGTGTCCTCTAGCAGACTTTATCTTAAATGGACCAATGATGTCTATCGCCATTTTTTGAAATGGCCGAATGGGAATGTCTGCAGCCTGAATAGGTGCATCATGGCGTGGACCTCTGGATTTAATCTCTTGACATACTTTACAAGATCGACAATAGATTCGTATGTCCTTATTCACAGCAGGCCAAAAGAAAGATTGAAGAACTCTAGCTTTAGTACGGGAAAAACCCATATGTCCAGCACACTGCGAATCATGAGCGTGCTGTAAGATTTTAACTCTCTCATATTTTTAGGCACAAGGATTTGAGAATGAATGGACTTAGCGGAGTCTTGTACCATACGTACAAGTACGCCATTCTTCATCGTAATCCAAGATTTACGATTTGTATCCTTATTCGGATCACCTTTTGTTGCCAGAGTAAAGAATTTCTTTAGAGTAGGATCATCTTCCTGCTGTTTGATAAAGGAATCGTGGGAAATCTCCAAGGGATCATCTTGGATCTGCGCATCATCATCTTCAGAATGTGAAGATTGTGGCATATTGAGAGCTTGAGCCCTAGTGATTACTGCATTAGCAGATTGCATATTAACATTTTCCCAATTAGAAATTTGCTGTGGAGTGCATTCTTTCACTCCATGAATGCGACCGATGATAAGATCAGCGATCGGATTCGGCAAGAGACATGCTTGCACCTCTCCTGTAAAGAAAGGCGTAGCAATATTGATAATGGCAGTGGAGTACTTCTCCAATGTGCCACCAAATGTTACACATTTGACTATATTGCCTGTAGCTCGAGAAGGATTTACGAGTGATTGCCTCACTCCAATGGTAGTGCACCCCGAGTCGAAAAGAATTGATACCGGAGTACCATCTATTAGGCCCCTATTAAAGACAAGAGCACCCCTTCCATTATGCGCGATTGACGCATGGAGAGCGGGAAGTGGGTGACCGCAGCTTAAAGTAGAAACTGTGGTTGGATCGAATAATGTTTTGCATTGCGAACACTCAGATGCTCTAGCAAAATCAAAAGCGGAATTTGCTACACTGTTGGAGTCTTTTTTATCATTATTCTGATTATCGGTGTCGTGGAACTCCTGTTGTGCAGAGTTTGCCTGGTAATACGATTTACCATGTCTTTTGTGTTGTGATCTACCTCGGTTATAATTGTCTCTATAATTATTATTGCCTCTGTTATAACCCCTATTTGGGTTTGAATCATAATATTCATGATCATAATCATCATGCTCATTATATTGAGTATCCCTGTAATATTGTTTCTTTTGTCTCCATGAAGCACTTGGGTAGTTCCTATAGCTACTCCCTTTCCGAGCATTTCTAACATTATGGGCACCCCTCGCGTGTCGAGGACTATCAGCCCGATTCCAGTTCTTCGAAGAAGAACTCTGATTTGAGCGGTTATCTTGGTTTTGATACTTATCCCAATTAACCTTTTTATCAAATTTATTTTTAGCTCCTTGGAATTTGTGTGAGTAATTCTGATTATATTCTGTTGCCGAAGCAACTGGCATACTCTCTTTAATGTTAGAGTTACTAAGAATCATGTCAGGGTGTGCCGTGGCATACTGGTCACAATATTCTTCCATTTGCTTTATTGTACTAGGTTTACGCTCATGTAAGAACTCTAGGAATGATTTATTTACAGAAGACATGACCTTGTCTCTTAGCAATAAATCTGTAAGACCATCAAATGTTTTCTCTGTTTTGGATAATTCAATCCATCGTGAAAGTGTAATTCGTGCTTTTGAGATGAAATCTGAGAATTCTACACCTACCTCAGGTCTCATTGTTTTAAACAAAAGACGGTAACCTTCCTCAGACAGCTGATATCTCTTTATCAAAGCTGCCCTAACAGCATCATAATTGTCTTTGTCGGCCTCTTCAACGAAATATAACTTACTCAGAGACTCCCCTTTTAGATTTTCAGACAACTGATTCACATACTGTGATTTGTCAACATTATGAGATCGACAAGCCCGTTCAAATCTAGAAAGCCAAAATGTTATGTCATCACTGGTAGGGTTAAACGCTGGTACTTTGACCTTGTACACAAAGGGTTTACCATTACCACCAGATGCCTGATTAACATTACTCATACATGTCAATTTTAATTTCTCTAATTCAAACTCATGTTCTCTTATTGCTTTTCTCTCTTCAGCTTCTCTATCTAATCTTTTCTGTTCTGCAGCCGCTTCTAATTTTTTTCTGTTCTGCAGCAGCAGCAACTTCTAGTTTTTTCTGTTCTGCAGCAGCAGCAACTTCTAGTTTTTTCTGTTCTGCAGCAGCTTCTAATTTTTTCTGTTCTGCAGCAACTTCTAATTTTTTTCTGTTCTGCAGCAGCAGCAACTTCTAATTTTTTCTGCTCTGCATCAGCTTCTAATTTCTTCTGTTCTGCCTCAAATCTCCTTTCCTCCACTTGCATCTGCAATTTCTTAAGTTCAGCAGCAGTATCAGCTTCTTTTTCTAATCTTTTTTCTTCAGCTAAGGCTTTCCTTTCTTCTGCAGCAGCTTTTTTTTTCTTCTATTTGAAGTTTTCTCTCCTCAGCCGCAGCTTTTTTTCCTCAGCAGCAGCTTTTCTTTCTTCAACAGCAGCAGCAATTTTTTTTCTCTTCTGCAGCTAATGCTTTGTCATATTGAGCAACAGCCCATTGTTCTAAGTCTTTTCCAGTCTTATCAAGAGATTTTCCTTGTATAATGAAATAATCTAATGTAGACATATTGTCTTCTTAAATCAGAAACCTGAAAAAGTAAATAAATTACCCTCTTTCAAGTTAATGGGAGACAAGTCTATACCTTAGACTTAGTCTTAGTCCAAACTTGTATGGTTTATAATAACCAATGATAACTTGAGTACCTGTGGACAACAATAATTGTATCTCAAATACTGTGGGGACAAGCCTTACAAAGGTCTTGTATACCTCACTGTAATCAAAGATCACTTGAGTACCTGTGGAAAAAAAATATTTCCCTTTACCAATCACTTTGGGAGACAAGCCTTACAAAGGTCTTGTATAACTCAATGTAATCAAAGATCACTTGAGTACCTGTGGAAAAAAATATTTCCTTTTACCAATCACTTTGGGGAACAAGCCTTACAAAGGTCTTGTACATTTTGTTTTATAACAATAACAATCAGAGAGTACTGATCTGTACTATACTATCAGTGTATACCACTATACGTCATATGTCAACTAAAGACATTACAAATGACAAACAAGAAAAGACAATCTGAAAACATTTGCAGAGATCAAATTAAATTAAATAGAAGAAATGAAAAAAATGATCACAGAAACCGTGATGATAACTGCAATAATAAAATGACAAGACAAATAACGCCACAGTGTATAAACATAAGGGTGTAAAAAACTGAAATGAAAGAAAAGATGAGACCTACAATTATACAAACAAATCAAACAAACTAAGGGACCCAAAATTATTAACAAAAACAACGAAGAAAAGAACACCTCATCACAACTAACAGAAATAGCAGCAAATTGTTGCTAACAAATTTCCAATTAAGAAAATGTGTACCTATCGAATACTAGTACCAGACCAATGTAACTCGGCATACCTTGTACTAGTCACACAGAACATAAACTAATTTAATACATAACAAATAACATGTAAGCATAAATAGCATATAGCATACAATATCATTTATGTCATGAATGGAATGTGTTGCAGGTATAGTGTTGTAAAGCAGGCACAGTTTATTTAAATAATAATAACTTGCCACTTTATTCAGTAATAGATTTAATTCTAAACTATTACACTGTCAATTTTTTCTCTTTTGAGCATATGAAGATCCCACGATGAACTATGCACTTTATGTTCCACAACACTGTGATTCTTCTGTACGTTGAGAAATGTCAACAATATTGCTCCAGATATTTTCTACACTTGATACCACTGTCCTGTGTAATACTGTCTGTACAGCGAAAAAACTGTCAACAAGCGCTGACCTAGATACAGCATCCTATCGGTAATACAGGTCAAGCTGACATCGACTGTATAGCTGTCCTACTGGTGTTGATGTGTTCAAACAAATGTTCTTTCAGCTGTAAACTGTGATTCTCAACACAAAAATGCGTAAGCTGGACCCAGGAATCTGGCTCGCCACTGTAAAGACGTTATTTCTTACTACACCTGTAGTACACCACTGTAAAGTATCAGTCTGTCTGCTCTGTAAGGAAGAGTGGTGTGTTGTTGAGATCAGGCATGCTCCAGTCTACCCAGCTGTAAATGGGTAACTCACCCTAGTCCTGAGTTAGGGAAGGCAAAGGCTCCAGGGGGAAGCAGGCCCTGAACTTGGTCACTTCAGCCGACGCAGGATGGTGTATGTATGAAGTAGAAGTGTAGAGTGTGATTACCGCGAATGGTGTGCTGTTCGTGTGCTGACCAATATAACCACTCACACTTGTCTACAAGGCACCAATGCAGACTGCTGGAATCTTAGTTTACTCAATTTATTCAGACGTACACACTGGGACATACGAGTACATCATGGTTCGTTGACATATCAATTTGTAGGTATACATAGCAGATCTGAAGTCATGACACATTCAGAAATAATGGCAGTACATCAAAGTTCAATGTCATGATACATTATGGCCGCATTCCCCTATCTGACTAAACGCGTCAGTGAAGGAATCGATAAATAACTAAAGTTACTTGACGTCCATAGTTTGTAGTATAGATTATGAAACCACGAAGGGGGGTTTCTAGCAGGATTGAGATCTCTCTGTCACTGTCCGATAATAAGATAAATAATCTGTTCTCTTGGCAGTGATCAAAACATATGATGACCGAAATCCAACATGGCTACCTCCCTGAGTTGTCGTTCACTCATGCATAGGGAGGAGAATATAAGCCAGAGTTAATTTGTAATGGGTATATAAAGGATTTCATAAATGTTTCCATACAGCTCTACGGTGATCAGGTTAATTTCACGTAGCCATAACCGCTGCAGGAAAATCTGTCATCTTCGTCGATACCAAACACGACACTAGCATAACGAAGCACCAAAAGTCAAGCTAGGCCTAACCGACGAGAGATCATCAAAATAGGAGCTGGGTTTACCTGGAGTCCGAATCATCTATATACTGACATAAGGAGAGTCTCGAACACAAACTATCGTAGAGACACCATCTCCTTCAGAAGAAATACCACTTCGTAAGACATTTTTTCCTGACGAAAGGACCAGCTCTAGAAAAACGTACCCCCGCCATTTGTAAGCAGTACATCGGAACTCATCACGACTTGTCAAGACAACTCATACTTCCGCTAGACCGGAATACAAGAATCTAGTCCCTCCTACCCATCCAAAATATACAATATAGGACTGATTCTACTTGTACTAATAATATGTAATACATATGAATTCAGGCCATAAACACAATAAGCAAATTAATATATTTTCTGGCCCTAAAAAATAAGTACAAACGCAAGCGCACTATCCTTGCGCCGGATCAATATCCAGAACGATTACTCCTATAATCAAAAGTGTGAATCAAACATGGATTATCTCGCTTTTACCATAGACAGCATTTTCATACACAAATGAATGCATGTCTATATTTTCCCATATCAAATAGCCATATCAATTTTTGTAAAATGTGCGTCAAAATATGCACGCAACAATACCTCAACACACAGAACTACAGGTAATCGCACACTTTAGAATTATACGCTGATATATTTATTTGGAGTCTAGAGCTCGGTAAATTTCCGAACAAACTAGGGCTTCGCTATACAGTTTATTCTATCCACGAACAACCTGTCTACTGCGAATTTTAAGGACTGAATGAAAATAAAGTTTAACATTCTGGTTATATCTATTTCCAGACAAAGGGTCCCACTTTTTTTCGCCAAACGAAATAATCTCCCCTTTCCGTCTAAAACACCTTACATCAACTAGAAGACTACCATGAACTGACACTCGTGCGTTTTCACACCTCACGCTGACCAGGCCAACAGTGAGTGCCTTGTCAGCTGAGATTTCCAGACAAATGTCTCAAACTGCGCCGAGGAGATGTCGATTATCGCGCCTCACCTGAGCGCTCAGCCGATGCAACTCGTTGTGGCAGGTGAAAATGCAGACAACTTTGTCGCCTATAGGTCTGGCGAAAGCGAATATTCACAGTGTATTTCGTCTGGTGCAGGGAATGCTGTGGACATATGTCTGCTCCTATGTCTGGCCAGACGAATATATTCACTGTTTCGTCCACTGACGCCTAATGCAATAGAATGCATTTTAACGCGCTCTCTCTCTCTGACACGTTATGTCATAAATGCGTTTACCAGTATGAGAAAGAAAACGGTAAAGTTGAGAATGGGGAAGAAAATATTTTTCGCAAAGAATGGATGCGAAAACTACAGGAAAAAGTTAAAGAGTGATAATAGAATAGAGGACACGGGTGATAGAAAAAGAAGAGGATATAGGCAATATATGATCAATAAACTCTCTGTGACACCCACCATTTGTCTGTCTGTATATACTTGATGCAGAATGTAGTTCTCACCATTTGTCTGTCTGTATATACTTGATACATAATGTAGTTCACACCATTTGTCTGTCTGTATATACTTGATGCAAAATGTAGTTCCCACCATTTGTCTATCTATATATATACTTGATGCAGAATGTAGTTCTCACCATTTGTCTGTCTGTATATACTTGATGTAGAATGTAGTTCTCACCATTTGTCTGTCTGTATATACTTGATGCAGAATGTAGTTCACACCATTTGTCTGTCTGTATAGATGCAGAATACCAACGGGCTGATCACCCGTTTGCCAGTCACTTTGATTACGGAAACAACAGCGAACGGATTGATTTGTCGTTGTCCTAAAGACGCCATTAGGCGTGATGGGAACAACGGCAAAGAAAATCTATTCGCTGTTGCCCTTAAGACGCCACTAGGCGTAATGGCCACTGACTGCTTTGCCGGTCGTTGGCTAAGGACGGAAGAAGAAGAATAGATGCAGAATGTAGTTCCCACCATTTTTCTGAAATTGTAATGTCCCGTTATTTCTCTCCCGGTAACATTAATTGCTAGCATGAGGTCCCAAGAGCTGACGCTCAGTAACAGTGGAACAAAGGTCAAGTCAAGTTAATTGCTAGCATGATGAAGCCCTGAAAAGAACTTGTCCTGTAAAACTCGCCACCTCTACCAATGCTGCCCGTACCTCTTCAGTATTCAACGAACACCGGTGATTTTGGCATTAGATAGTTTGATTGGACCACGAACGTTTTATTCAATAATTTGTATCAATGATATTATTGTATTGACTTGCTCAGGACGCATTTTTACGGTAAATTTGTCCCGTTAGTATAATTGTCCCGATTTCATTAAATGATTCTTTCAGTCATAACTCTTCAACCCCCTATGGAGCACAAAACTGTCTTTTTGTTCTGTGCCATCCATTCAACCTCTCTATATCTCTGTTTCTCTTTATACACACACAGACGCGCGCGCGCGCACACACACACACACACACACACACACACATATATATATATATATATATATATATATATATATATATATAATCCCTTTTTCATCTATATCGTTAATTCCTTTGTCCGTGAGCGTTTAAGTCTCTTTCTCTTTCTCTAACCTGGGAATTCCACAACAAGAAATATCTTGTGATGTTATAAGCTGGTTTCCGTAATGTTTATGTCATATCCAAACCCTTTGTTTTTCACTGAATGTTATTTGAATGCTGTGGCGATGTGGACGAAACGATAGTAGACAGCGTGTAAGATAATATCCTAGGGGTACATACCTCTCTGATGTGAATAAAGACCGAATAAAAGCTATCCAGAACTCTCTCCCTGAAATAGGTTTTGGCTCGTTGGATATGATAGACTTCCTAACGAAAAAGTCTTCTGAGGACAAAAGGGAAGTCAACTTATACTAGCTGTAGATGATTGAATATCTAACGACACATTATTATTATTGCCAGCACTCTTAATAACTGTAAGAAAATATAATATAGGTTAAACGTCCCTAAGCAGTTATTTCTATAATAGACAAATTTGCTACGTAACTCGAATAACACTGAATTATAAAACTCTATGTCTTGAATAACATTTACAAATATTTATATGCAAATATTTATTACACAACGATAAAGCATAAACAGGACGTAATAATTAATAATACTCAATTTAACAAAAGAGACGAAGAAATTCCTTAAAAAGGTTTTATAAAGTCTGTGTTTCAATACAATTTCTATCTTAGGTCTACTTCATAATGGAATATATGTGTGTGTGTGTGTGCGTGCGTGCGTGCGTGCGTGTGTGTGTTTTTTCTCTGGTCGTGAGTTCCCCTAGGTGTAAAACTTGATCTCATGCAATATGCACGATTAAACGAAATGGTACCGTAGAGTAATGACACAGACAAAGGAGGAGTTTCATAAAGAGATGTAATTAAAATCGACGGTATTACTAGTTCTCATAATCTGAAATCTATTTATTAGACAGTGACTAACACATGGTAGCGATGCCAGCTTCGGTTGAAAACTTTAAAAAGTTAGTCGAGGGAAAAATTGTGCCTTGAAAGGGGGGAATCTAAGAAAACGACGGAAAATAAGCGAATATAAGAATTTTATATGAAAAACAAACTGAAAGCGTGAACAGACAAATGCACGAAACATTCTGCTAAAGATGAGTTGATCATGTGGATGTTGTTTAAAGCTTTTTTGTTACTTAAAGTTTCTATAGGACGTGGTAGCCGGGACTTATCCCCAACCCTTCTTAATCGCCTTTTATGACATATTTGGAACTGGACAGTGCTACTATTCCTAGCTCCAATTACGAGCCTCAGTAACACTCGGCACTGTTCTCGTATTTATATATCAACTGTTTTATGTACTTGTACATGTAAATTGAGCGTCCGATTGACAGAGTGATTAGAGCGCTTGTATGTTGCGGCAAAGTCGATAGACTTTACCTAACACCGCTGTTTCAAGTAAGCTTAAGAACATATGTAACATCAGTGTTCGTGGTTTTGCTCGATTAATCCCAATATTTACGTCCCCTCTCCTATTTTTAAGTGTATGTGTGTATGATATTGTGTGTACGTGTGTCTACCAAGTTGTAGATAATCTTTACTAGTTTTACCAGCAGCTGTTACTGGTCTTCTAATTCTTCGCAACGTTTTCTTTAACAAATAGAAACATTTAATTGTTTGTTATTTTGTGTCTTGACATTTTCAGTCAATACACTATTTGTACGACATATCGGCTTTCTTTCTGTTATAACTGCAATTCTAGTATTTTGAGTTATGTTCTTTTCTTCGGTGTCTAATTTATCCAAATTGACTGATTGCTCAGAAAGATTACTTTCTTTGTTGTTCTTGTAAACTACCGAAGAACTAGACAGATCTGATCATGAAACTTCAGACATTAATTTTAAAATGTTACATGTAGATGTTTCTTCCATTATCGCAATAGCGTTTTATACAGTAATCAGTTGAAAGATTAACAAAATGGTGTTAAAAAATAGTCTAGAATTGTTCAGGTGGTCGTTCATCAAAATATGAGAAAGTTCATTCTGAAGAATAGCAATGCGCTGAAGTTTTTTAAAGTCATTTTCGTATTTCTATAGGATCCATTCAGTCTAGTTTTTTTTTTTCCTTTCTAATTGCTAGACCTGGTGTGAGTGTGTGTGTGGGGAGGGGGGGAATGATAGTTAGATAGATAGATAGATAGATAGAAAGAGAGAGAGAGAGAGAGAGAGAGACAGAGAGAGAGAATTATAACAAACTAACTATTTGCTTATATGAGCTTCGCGACAGAACTTATTTAAGATTACCGAAACCAGGCTATTGGGAGATAAATAAAAAATGTAAACTTTGATATAAACAGAAATCAAAAAGACAGGTCCTGGAGCAGGTCGACCACTTTAAATACCTCGGAGCTATTATAGACCGAAAGGGAGGCATCAAAGAAGAGTTGGCCACTCGAAAAGCAGCAGCTGGGAGACTTTTTCAGGCCATAAATCGAGGATTCCTCAGCAAGAGAGAGGTTGGTAAGAAAACGAAGATGGCTGTATACCGCTCCACCTATGTCCCAGTCTTGACATACGGATGCGAGTCATGGGCAATGACTACAACCCATAAAAGCCAGATCCAAACCTCAGAAATGAGGTATCTGGGGAAGGTGGTTGAAGTAACAAGAAGAGACATGGTACGCAACCAGACGATACGTCAAGGCCTTAAATCCTACCCCCTGCAGACCCAAGTAGAACAGTCCCAATTAAGATGGTTTGGCCATGTCTGCAGAATGGGAGAAGATCGGATACCACGACAAGCATGGGAAACAAAGAGCCAAGGATCCAGACCCCGAGGACGACCCAGAGTCCGCTGGGAGGACAACATTAGACAATCTTTGAAGGATCGAGGACTAGAATGGAACCAGGCCAAGAGGAAGACAGCTGATGGGATAGTCTGGCGCTCTCTCTTCCAAACCTCTACACCTCACGGTAGAAGGGGAACGACTAAGTAAGTAAGTAACAAGACAGTATAACCAGATACGCTAGTGACAGGAGCCAGCAGTGGACTAGAAAACACGAGTTGACCAAAGAGATCGTTGAGAAGAAAGGTGGGAAAGGAAGCCATTGCGGTTTGAGCCTGAAGCGAGAAGTTGAAAAAATACAAGTACACCCTTAATAGGGCATTAATTTAGACTTGAAACATGAATGGAGTTAAAGTTGACATGAAAAGACCTTGAACCGGTTACACAGGACAGGAAAATCTGGCGTGTATTTATCGAAAGACTGTGCCACATTTAGAGCTAAAAGGTAATGAGTGAATGGAAAATAGAAATATTTGCACCTCACGTTACACGGAGCACGGAAAGAATGGATTATGGGAATGCTGATTGCGTGCTTAAAGATGTGGCTAGCTACTAGATTACAAAAACGTTTACAGCCTAACAGAAGATGAACGGCCTCAACCGAAGGAAGGGTGATAGGAACCAAGAGTTTACGTGTGGTGAATAAAAGAAGGCAGTCCTATATCCGATACTCCCCGTACTTTAGTAAATAAATAAATATTACACACATAAAGGTACGTTTCAGGCTCTCGTGCGAAATAAAGAAGTAGAAAACTAGACAACAGAAAAACAACAGAAGTGATAGGCTGGCCGGCAGTTCTCTTGCTCGCTGCGTTTGTCTTCCTTAACTCAGGAGCTTGAGTATATTAATAGATTGCATGTAGTTATTGATTACGACAATATTTGCTCTTCAAATAGCGTCATTAAAATCACCAGTGCTAGTTTAAGGCAACTAGAAAATAAAAGGATTGTTAGTAGCAACATCAATAGAGCAACGGCAGGTCGATAGTTTAATGATCTTTGATTTGATTGCATTATATTTCTAGGTATGTGCTCGTACAAACACAACATGCACTAAAGCCGTAACAAGACAAAATAAGCATTGCTATACAGGGTGTCTTAAACTTTAATAACTTTGAATGTGCATATCATAGAGGCACACTGTAAACGGCTTTTTAAAACATGTAAACAAATAAAGAGGAGAAACCAGAGGCCTGTAAACAGTAAATAAATCAATATTACACACATAAAAGTATGTTTCAGGAACTCGTGAGAAATAAAGAAGTAGAAAACTAGACAACAGAAAAACAACAGAAGTGAGTGGCTTACCGGATAATCGAACCCAGGACCTTCCGAATGGCAACACCGGTGTTATGTGTTGCTGATCGTGCTAATGACCCCTGTCTACGAAGCATTATTTTTGTAGCGCCTATTTGGCAGGGAGGATAGTGTGATTCGCTTCCGTAGCTAGGCGGTGGTGCCATTCGGAAGGTCATGGGTTCAATTCTCCGGTAAGTCGCTCACTTCTGTTGTTTTTCTGTTGTCTAGTTTTCTACCTCTTTATTTCTAACGAAATAGCCTGAAACATACCGTTATGTGTAAATACTGATTTATTTTCAGAATATACTTTATCAAGTTTTACCACAATACAGTGTACATTTTAGGCTTTAATGAAACTGCTATCTTTTGTAACATATCATTCAGTCCGATTTTCCAAGACACAGGTAACCTTTTACTGTCGTCATTTTCAATCACTTAACGGGATCTAAAAACATATTTAGATAACACATTTTAACACCGACATTTAAAAAATGCATAAATTATGTTTTCTGTACCAATTATAGTGTGCTTCTGTCATGTGTACATCCAAAGTTATTAAAGGACTTTAGGGACATTATGTATTTCTTTCTAAACTCCCAAACTGTTGTATTAACATCAATTTCACCAAAAGCTGACTCGCTTTGACAGTGGATCAACGTCAAGGCAAGGCATTAACTGAAATCCATTTTTTTGTTTACAGCCAAAAACATGATAAACAAGCATTCAACGAAGTGCATAATAAATAACGTTTGTAACATCAGAGGTTTCATATCATTGGTCTTTACCAATGTTTTGCGTAACAGACTGTGAATACATCTGCAGGAATTTAGTACCACCAAAGGTAAAAAAAAATAGATTACATACAATACCACAAAAAAATTCTTGTATAACTAACTATATGACCTTAGAATTCAAACAATGGAGTATTCTAAATCCAGTAGGTAAAACGTAAAGAATTGACAAAATAAAAAATAAAAAAATAACTACGCGTGCACCTCTGTGGCTCATGTCCCTTTATTTGTAACAATATAAAATTAGATCTATGCGTAATGGAAATGAGGAATTATTCGTTATAAACTGCGTTGCTTATTCAAAATGAAAGTTAAGTTGTTGGTCAGTAATTGGGAAAAGCTTGAGTTAAAGTAATTTAAGTTTGTTATCTCACGCACTATCTCAAGGAGTGTAGTTGTTCCCCCTCACTTTAGAAGAATGGCGATGTTAGTAGCCACCTTGCTCGACGCTTCCCACGTTTCAGGACACTCAAAGGAAATTATATTGGTGATTAATCATTTCTTGAACAAGTGGAGTTTCTGTATGTGAAAGATAAGAAAAATACATTACTTTTTTTTCTTCTGTTGGCTGAAATAAAGAATTAATAGTATCGGTTTTGAGTAATGAGGATGTCTTGAGAGAGGCTAATACGCAATGGAAGCATATACCTTATGTTAGAAGGAAGCAGTCCACATTTTGAGGCATGTTCTCAGAAGGAGATTGCAGTATATCATGACATCTGGAAAGATAGAAAGAAGAGAGAAAGAAGACGACAAGGAGTGAAGATACTGGGCATGTTGACATCATGACATGATAAGAAGTTAACAAAAGAGTTGATGAATAGTACTGTAGACCGGAAGTTGTGGAGAGACGTGATCGCCTACACCACCAGGCATGGTACTTGAAGATGAAAAAGAAGAAGTACCGGTTTTATTTATCACCACGTTTCTTAACACTGTGCTCCGACGTTAGCCTAAGAAATTATAAAAGCAGAGTATGTGTGCGTGCGTGCGTGCGCGTGTGCGTGCGTGCTCGTGTGCGTGCGTGCGTGCGTGCGTGTGTGTGCGCGTGCGTGCGTGTGTGCGTGCGTGTGTGCGTGCGTGCGTGCGTGCGTGTGTGTGTGTGCGTGTGTGTGTGTGTGTGCGTGCGTGCGTGCGTGCGTGCGTGCGTGCGTGTGTGTGTGTGTGTGTATGTAACATAAAGGATACGAAATACGAGGATGCCTGTACTACGTTTGTCAACTGTCTTTTTTTTCTGTGCATGTATTTCGTGATTCAGTGTGTGCTGGAGAAAGTGTAAATACGTGTGCGTGCGTGAGTATGGTTGTGCATTTGGACGCACACATGCGCGTGCGTACTTTGTGAAGGTTTATATAGAATTCATGCTCAGAGTATCGACTGTTTGATTGTTTCAAGGATACTAATGAACCACGAATCTCATTTCACGCTTCAATAAGTAATACAGTGTGGCAGTGATGAACATTTTCGCGAATGTTCGCATCATATCTTCTTGGTCAACAGACAGCATTCATGATGGCGCTATTCTGTCTGGCTGTAACAACATTCGTGATTTCTGCTGCAGCAGCCGTCAGGGTATCCCGCCTGGTTTGAGAAAACAAAGAGCTCAACGACTGCTCCTTCATGCGTGTTGAGCGAGAGTACTAATATGAGGTTGTGCGTGGGCTGGTATCGTTATCATATAAATCAAGTTACATCAGATCCAATCACTGCAAAAACACTGAATTGGACTAGCAGCATTAGTGGCTTAATAATGATCGTACACAATAAAAATTATGAGGCTGTTATAGTGTTGTTAATGTTTGTAGTTGATTTAGTAGTTTTTTTGTTGCTTGAAGTTGTTTTTGTAATGTTGCCGATGTTTGTAGCAGTTTTAGTTGTTGTTCTAGAAATGTTGTTCACGCTAGTGTATGTTCCAGTAGTGTAGTTGTTTGTAGTCGTTCTAGTAGTGCTGTTGTTATGTCCAGGTTTTTCTAGTAGTGTTGTGGATATTTACAGCTGTTCTTGTAGTGATGTGAATATTTGCAACAGTTCTCAGAGTTTTGTGGATATTTACAACTGTTATTGTAATGTTTTTAATATTTATAGCTGTTATAGTAGTGGTGTGGATATTTGCAGCTGTTCTAGTAGTGTTGTGAATATTTGCAGCTGTTTTAGTAGTGGTGTGGATATTTGCAGCTGTTCTAGTAATGTAGTGGATATTTGCAGCTGTTCTAGTAATGTTGTGGATATTTCCAGCTGCTCTAGTAGGAGTGTGGATATTTGCAGCTGTTCTAGTAGGAGTGTGGATATTTACAGTTATTTTAGTAGTGTTGTGGATGTTTACAGCTGATCTAGTTGTGATGTGGATATTTACAACTGTTCTAGTAGTGTTGTGGATATTTACAACTGCTCTAGTAGTATTGTGGATATTTACAACTGTTCTAGTGGTGTTGTGGAAATGAGTATGTGCTTTAATAATGCTGTTGACGATCTTAACTGTTCTAATACTGTTGTTAATATTTGCAGCTGTGCTATTAGTGTTGTTGTTGCTTAAAGCTGATCTGTTAGTAATGTTGTCTCCTTTAGTTGTTCTAGTATTATTGTTGATATTTGTAGTTGTTATATGAGGATTGTTAATGTTTGTAGTTTGTCTGGTAGTGTTGTTGATGTTTGTAATTTTCTAGTGGCGTTTTTGACATTTTTAGCTGTCTTAATTTTTTGTCTGTTGTTTATGTGTTTGTACTTTTTGAAAATATGTCGTTGTCCGTTTTAGCTGTTATAACGCTGTTTATGATATGATATTTCAGCTTTTCTTATAGTATTGCTGGTGTTCGTAGATGTTCTAGGCGTGTTATTGATGTTTGTAGTTGGTCTAGCAGTGTTGTCGAAGTTTTTTCAGATATTCTAGTAGTGCTATTGATTGTTGTAGTTGTTTTTTCGTCTGTACCTGTTCTTTGATGCTTGTAACTGTTCTAATAGTGTTGTTAATTAAACAGCCGTTCGAGTAGTCATTCTGATATTTAGAGGTCTTAGTATTATTTTTGAATTTATGAAAGACCGAGGACTAGAATGGAACCAGGCCAGGAGGAAGATAGCCGATGGAATAGTCTGGCGCTCTCTCTTCCAAACCTCTACACCTCACGGTAAAAGGGGAACGACTAAGTAAGTAAGTAAGTATTATTTTTGTATAAACGAAGCCAATGTAATGTCGAAAAAATATTAAATTTAAGCGTTTTCAAAACATAAGCAACAGTAATAATAGAAGATAAAATCTCCAAATAATTGTCTACTGTTTTACCTAGCTTTCATACAGTGTAAAACAGCAGTAGGTAACCCAGAAGCTCTGGTGATCTACTTTAGAAGCCCTGAGGTCTGTAAAGATGCACCTTGATAAAATCATGTTATGTTTTCAGTGTATTTGAAATTTGGAATAAATACAACCTGTATGTAACTTTTTTCACGGCAAGCCAATCTGCTTCCTCCAATGTCATCGACAGAGCGAAAGAAAATTTATGTTTTATCGAATGTTAACTTTTCTTCAAAAAAAAAGATTGTGTACTTACTTTTTACAGTTCACGAAACCAGTGAATTTTAGTAAGATAGCTCGTGCGTTGTCACTGGGAACACGTTCTGAGATCCTGCTTTTGTCATCTAAGGAAGGAGATCGGAGCACCAATGGAGTTTTCCGTGTGAAATGAAGATAGTCCTTAAAATCAAACTAGTATTAATGAACATTAATTTAATACTAGTGTAAAAGCCCGTCATAAGACGGGAATTAAATTCAAAAGCACCAATTCCTAACGGCAATTTTACTTATTAAAAAGTATTTTTTTTTAAACCACTGTGCATCACCACAGTACACGAACTACGTAGCAGCAGCGAGGTTCCCAATGTGTGTATACGGGATCTCACATTGTATAAATATATTTTTGTGCACACCGTCATTTGCGAATTCGTCTTTGGTAAGTGTTACTATTTTCGGGAGAGTACCTAAACAAGGGAAACAATACAATTAATGTTTAACTGTCAACCAAAGTTGCATTCCTTAGCGTTACGTACTGACAGAAAAAGTTGGGATTTTATATATAGGATTAACTTTTAGTATACGAGCGGCCTTCTAGAGAGGCCGATGATCGATCCCCGTCAATAGCGAAAATTTATAGCTGAATGCATGTTTAAAACCACTGAACAATTTAGTTACGTGCATGATATAGGGGTTTCATTTCTTCACATTTTGATATATAACACTTATGTTATCTTTATAAATAAATTATTTATTGCAAAATCTGTAATGGTAGTCATGAAAGGCAGCTCGTATACTAGTATTCCTCATCATCATCATGTTCTCGTTCTTTCATTAGTTATGCAGCATGAAACCACCACTACAGATTGTCCCCTAAAGGAAGCGTAAACCTAAACACAATCTCTTGCAGCTGTTGTTTCTTTAACGATTTGTTTACATGATGACGTGTTCAGCCACGTGCACAACCTCTTATTCGTCGACTTTTACGACATACCTAAGGGAGAAGTAGTCCTATTCTTCCTTTGAATCACCACATACCGTAATAGGGAACTTTATAGTTCCACTTTTTTGGCAGCTCCGCAGACGTGATTTGTTGTGATCACGCTACATCAAGTAGTTCACCAGATGGCGTTGTCAGCAGGTCACCTACAAAGGGGCCACTGCAGTATTACGATGCGGAGTGCTGGAGAGTAACTAGAGAAGGAAATGTCGAAATTGTCTCCCTTCACACAATCTGCCTATGGAAAATTCTCCGAATCTTTTGTCCGAATACCATCACCAATCAAGAACTGCTTACGCGGAGAAACCAAGAGGACATGCGCAACATCATAGCTGGCAGACACTGGGAGCTGGGTTGGCCACGTTCTCAGAAGAGACTCTCATGACATCACAAAGTCCCCTAAAGGAAAGCGACAGAGAGGTCGACGAAAAACAACTTGGCGGAGAACTGGGGAGGCAGAGATGCAAAGAATTAACCAGAGTTGGGGCACTGTACGAAAGATGGCCGCCGACCTAACAAAGTGGAAGCAGTTTGTTGCTGCCCTATAAGACGCCACTAGGCGTGATGGCCACTGACTGCTTTGACAGTCGGTGGCTAAGGATCAAAGAAGAAGAAGACAGTCATTACGGGACATTATTGTGATTATTTTGATTATTGTGATTATTGCATTATTGTGATTATTGTGATTATTGTGCTTATTGCATTATTGTGATTATTGTGATTATTGCATTGTTGTGATTATTCATAAAATAGAAAATATAAAATTAAAAACATTTTAAAAAAAAACAAAATTCACTGCTCACAACAGTAAAAGTAACGAAAAAGATACAGCATTGATATCCTTATGGCCCACATGCATAGAAAACAGAGCCTAGAAAACATTGCAAAATGGGGAATAATCGAGGGTAATAAAAGCGAAGACAGAAATAGAAAAAAAAAAAAAACGGGGGTGCAAGAAAACATTTCCAAGAAAAAATAAAGCTAGTATCTCAGGCATTGAAAGATCTCAGAGGCACTTACTGAGGAATTTGATCTCCAGCAACGTTAGGCAAGTCACATGATAGTGGTGTTTTATAGTTTAATTACGATGCTGGCGATGTAGAGTTTGCCAGGTAGAAAATCTGATAAAAAAATTGTCAATGTTTCCAGATTTTTGGCAGTTCCACAGACGTGATTTGCTGTGATCTTGCTATATCAAGTAGTTCACCAGATGGCGTTGTCAGCAGGTCACCTACTTAAAAGTAAATGGCTTTTCCTGATTAGTCGGTTTATTCTGAGCATTATGGGGGTTTACTTTTGTTGTTTTCGATCTGCCCTCTTTCAGATGGATGTATCGATTCTAATATTAGCTTATGGCGACAGCTGTTGTTATAACCCGGCGATATTTTTGTATCCACCGCTCTAAATGTACATGTAGGAGAAGGGACACAATTTGTCGCACGATTTGGCAACGGGTATCGCGAAGTTGCTCGCTATTGTTATTGTTGAACAGAATCGACATCATTTCACTTCGGGCAAACCCATAGGTGCTCATTCTCCCTCAGTATATGTCGAAGAGTGTGAATGCTAACTGTTCCTGTATCTCGCTGTTTGTGTACATGACGGATGCATTTTCTCATACGTCCATCTCTGCCAGCCTTACGTTTGATGCAAAATTACAACAGTCTTGACTTTGATGATTCATCTATTGCTGTGTTATTGTCTAACAGGCGATCATTAATTGTTCTCAGTATATCTCCCGTATCCATATCGAGTGTTCCCACTGTGTGTGCTCTTGATGCTAGTCTGTCTCTCCTTTCCGTATACCCCAGTTCAGGCCAATCTCACTACTCAATGTGGAAGGGAAGATATTCTTCTCAGTGATGGCGAAAAGACTCACTACATACCTCCTGGCAAATGGGTACATTGACACTACCATTCAGAAAGGAGGTATCCCAGGTACACCAGGATGTCTAGAGCATGTCACTATGATCTGGGAAGCAATCCAAAAGGCAAAGTCTGACAGAACAAACCTCCATGTAATCTGGTTGGATCTAGCGAATGCTTATGGATCCGTTCAACACCAGATGTTGTGGCAGGCCCTAGAAATGTATCATGTTCCACAAGAGATTGCAGCAATGCTGAAGCTGTATTTCGCAGGGTTTTCTGTCAGATGTTCAACCAGAGAGTACACAAAGAAGTGGATTGGCCTTGAAGATGGAATTGCGATGGGGTGTACCATCTCTCCGATACTATTCGTGATGGCTATGCAGGTAATCCTCAATGTGGCTGAAGGAATGGCTATAGGTCCAAAGCTCTGTGGAATGTGTCACATGCCACCGCTCAAAGCATTCGTGGATGACACAACAATTCTGACATCAGATGAACATCAGGCCCGGAGGATGTTAGCACGCCTGGATGAACTAGTCAGCTGGTGCAAAATGAGCTTCAAACCCAAGAAGTCGAGAAGCCTATCAGTCAGGAAAGGGAAGATAGCAGAGGACATATTCATGGTTTCCAACCAAAGAAACCCTACTGTCATTGAGGAACCTGTTAAAAGTCTTGGCAGGGTGTACGTTGCCTCATTAAAAGACTCGAAGGCAGTGCAACAGACAATAGAAATGGCAGACAGAGGGCTACAGATCACAGACCAAAGCAGACTCCTGGGAAAGTTCAAACTGTGGTGCCTGTAGTTCATGTTGATACCGAAGTTGCTGTGGCCACTGCTTATATATGAAATAAGCACAAGTACAGTGGAAGCTATAGAGCAGAAGGTCAACAAGTTCATGAGAAAGTGGTTAGGGGTACCACCAGGTCTGTCAGATGTAGCACTGTACTGCAAAAAGTCAAAACTTCTGCTTCCTTTCAAGTCAGTTGTTGAAGAGTACAAAGTTGGAAAGGCAAGGCTTGCAATGATGCTACGCGAGTCAGCTGATGACGTGGTTAAGTCCATTCAGCCCACACTGAAAACGGGAAGGAAGTGGAGAGTGGAAGAAGCTGTTGATGCTACCCAAGAGTCACTCAAACTGAGGGAGGTAATCGGATACACACAAACGAATAGACGGGGATTTGGTCATGGAGACATCCGCTGGTGGTCCAAGGCATCAAGCAGGGAGCGCAGAGACATGGTAGTTCAGGAGATACGAGGAGCTGAGAATGATAAGAGGTTGCAAAAAGCAGTGATGCAGGTCCAACAAGGCCAATGGACTACATGGGAAGGAGCCCTGCAGAGGTCCTTGACATGGAATGATATATGGCATATGGCACCTCTTAGGCTCAGCTTCGTTGTTAGATCAATGTATGACCTGCTGCCGTCGGCCACCAACCTTGTGAAATGGGGAAAGTCGGATGATGAGCAGTGCCCCCTGTGCCAGGGGAGGCAGACACTTGAACACGTGCTCTCAGCGTGTAAGGTATCATTAGGGCAAGGGCGATACACTTGGCGCCATAACAAAGTGCTAAATGAGCTTGCTGAGACAATTGATCTGGCAAGGATGAAGGCGAATAGCAAACCCAGGCAGAGCACCGCAAACACATACTTTCTGAGGGCAGGAAAGTCAGCACACCCCAAACGGAGTAAACCTGGTAGCAGTTTACCATCTCTTCTTGACTGTGCAAACGACTGGGAGATGGCGGTAGACCTACCTGGACGAGGGGCATATCCAGAGAATATCAGAAAATCGCGGAGACGGCCGGATATAGTACTTCATTCTTCAGCAACGCTTCAGGTCATACTGATTGAACTGACCGTGCCATTTGAATCCAGATTAGACGAGCAACATTTGTTCAAAGCGGCCAAGTATAGTGATCTGGCCGCGGATCTGAGACACGATGGGTTCACTGCAAGGGTCATGGCTGTTGAAGTGGGCGCAAGAGGGCTTGTGGCTGCATCAGTGTATGATCTATCGAAACTGTTGGGGCTGAGGGGACAGTCGAGAACAAGGGCACTGAAGAGGCTTAGTGAAACTGCTGAAAAGGCATCAGGCTGGCTGTGGAACAACCGCAATGGGCAATGGAAATCGTGACAATAAACGCTGAGGTACAGAAAACACCAGGAAGTTTTCTAAGTCCACAATACGCTGAGTTTTTGGTGTACTAGTGACAGGGCTGTGGCTGAGAGGCGACAGGCGGTGTATATTATAGAGGTGTCAGTGTCAGAATTTCAGTGGCGAACGCGCAGTGGCGTCGGCTTCGCGATGGTGTCTCAGTGTGTGCGACGGAACGAACGGAATAATTTGTCTTCTCTTTGTTACTTTCACAATTGCCTCCACGGCTGGCGGAGTTGTGGATTAAAGTTGCTACCATAAGTGAAATGGGTTCATTTTCGATACAAGACAACAGGAGGCTGAGACGCTTGGGAGTCATGACCCAAGTGGGCCCTTTCCCCTTAGAGTGTAAAGGAGTATATCGGGCCGAAACACTTGTCGGGCTGGGGGACTTCTTCTGAAGATCAGATTGCTTCCTGTTGTATCGCTTTGTAAAGAGTTTCCTATCTTACCCCTGCATGACTTGGACAGTAGATCCACACCAGCTCCTGCAGATTTGAAGCTTATATGAATGTTTTCCATTCATGTCTTAGCCAACCATTTTGAACCTACCGAAGCATGGACTGAGAGTCTGACACAACGACTGCTGTTGTTAATGAAGTTTCAGTCAGCCACCTTAAGGCTGCAGTTGCCGCCTCTACTTGCATTCTCATGCTGGCGATCATGCCGTGAAAATGTTAATCGGTCCTTTCAAAAGTGACCAACAGTTAACACAACTACAACAATAACAACAACAACAAAACAAACTAAAACAAAAAAATTAGTAGTAATTTCGTATTTTTAATGTTTTATAATTATGGGTCTTACGATTGGTCAAGTAGTTAGAGCGTTTTTCTTTCTCGGCTGAGTTACTGAATTCAGGATCGAAATCTTGTGACGTCACGCTCTAGTCTCATCATCATCATCTTCGTCATGAAGAACCATCTTCACATCGAAGGTCGGCTACAGTGAACTACCAACGTCTTCTGTCTCTTGTGCTGATGGTGTTCTAGTTTACCCAGTCGTAAATGGGTACCTGGCTCTTCTCATGCGTTAGGGAATGAAAAGGCAGTGAGAAAGGAAGCTGGACACCCCACCTCATTCAAAGCTGGGCCTAATATAGTTAAGTCTCTAACACTTCACTCCCCCTACGGCAGTTGTCTGCTACAGAACTACTTTTACCTTCTTTATTTTTTTAACAGACCGGCTTACGTCATCGTGTTTCTAAACAACTTCTTGTCCGCGGTAGCGCAGTGGTTAGTTCGCTGGTTTCCTAGTTCGGTGGTCCATGGTTCGATCCCCAGGTGAGGTGGGATTTTTTTAGACCGACCCAGCCTCATGAATTAGTTACCAGAGCAACTCTGGGAAGGTTAAGGCGGCCGGTGTTGTGCTGACCACATCACCCCTGTGTGCCGGTGGTCAATAAAATATAGACCTAACACCATGTTCTCAATATGCCTCAATGGGCGTGTAAAGGAACCTTTCCCATATTTTCCTTCTCCATTGTTTAATGAATCTGTTGATGATTGTTACCCTATGTCGTGATGCTAAACTATCAAATATATTTTCTTTTTGCTATTCTTTGTCTTTTTTTTTTTTAATTGTCATCATTGTTTTTTTTTCAGTTAGCGAAATGTAATACAGTTCTCTTCTTCTGATAACGTGTTCGAAGAACGTAGACTGCTCTTTCTGGTGTGCATGAAAATTGGGCATTATATTATTCTAGCAATAACCCGTCGAACTTGACGGGTTTTTAATTATAGTGTGCTGTTTCCGTTCCCGGATGAGCAGATAGAAGTACATTCTTTGAGTGGTTTTGGTTTCTTTCCATTATACAGTGTAATCAAACTGTTCATGAACACCGTCATTTGAACGCTTTTCTTTGTTGATTGTAACTATTTTCGGGATAGTAAATATAATGGAAGCAATACAATTTTTCAACACGGTTGCATTCCTCAGCTGTGACCAACGTACACATGGCGAGAATTATGTTATTTTAGATTCAATTTAAAAGTTCTTTGATGACAACATTTCGTGTGAAAGTGCGTGGATTTTTTTTTCAAAGAGTGTTCCTTGATAATAAGTGGTTTCAACAAAATCTTTAAAATTTTCATGATTTGTACATCGGGTGAGGGCTCATGCACACCAATTTTTACGCACTTTTTCTTTGTCGAACGCTACTAATTTCGTGAAAGAATTAAAAAAAACACACACACAAAACCAAAGTATTTGTTTTATATAACACCCACGCCGCGCAAGTTGCAAACCGTGCGTTGCGCACTTTTTTTCTGGCGCGAGTTACTATTTTGAGTGAGACCGACCGACGTAACATACATCGGTAATTATGTTAGTTGGGACTGAGCAAGGCTTGGCTTATCTTGACGTGTCATGTCATTTCTTGTTTTGTCTTGTCATGTCATGTCGCGTCTTGTCGTGTCTTGTCGTGTCTTGTCGTGTCATGTCTTGTCTTTTCTTGTCTTGTTTTATCTTGTCGTGTCATGTCATTTCTTGTCTTCTCTTGTCTTGCCTTGTCGTTTTATCATATCATGTCATGTCGCGTCTTGTCGTGTCATGTCTTGGTGTGTCTTGTTTTGTCATGTCTTGTCTTTTCTTGTCTTGTTTTATCTTGTCGTGTCATGTCATTTCTTGTCTTGTCTTGTCATGTCATGTCTTGTTCTGTTGTCTTGTCGTGTCGTGACCTTGACTTTGACTGACTATTGACTTTTATTTTGTCTTGTCTGTCTTGTCTTGACTTTGATCCACCATCACTGAGCGTTAACTGTTAGCTGATATCGAGCCAGTAACCGGCCAAAAGTAACGGGCATGAATTACGTTGTGCTCTCTATCTGCTGCATGTCCTGATCACGGCAGTCTTTCTGCTGTGCTCCTTTCATTTCTTTCTATTCCATTTCACCCTCATTTGATCTTAGTAGTCAAAAGTATTTCGATGCATATGTTATGAAGCCGGAGCATCGCGAAGAAAATGACATGAAAAGTTATAGATCGAAAGGCATGCCTGTTCCTTTAATGAGAGTTCAATTTAGCTTTCGCAGCGTCAAATACACGCTCTTTCCGTATTTTCCCGAAAAACCGATCGGGTCGTTTAATAGGTTACATACTTTCATTAAGAAAACAAACGATTAGTGTATCGATAAGCAGCTCTGGTCGTATGTAGTGTTTAGATAGCACAGCTGTGTTAGCAGTGGACTGTAGTGAAACGAGTTTGTTGTCACAGGTGGATGTTTTGAAGAGCTAATTATTGACCCCAGCTCACCGATGTAAGTTATTGATTTCCGTTTTATGAGATTTTCGCCCATCGATAACATTAGAACTGGACCCAAACATTCAGCTTATTAAAGCCAGGATTACTACAAGTCAGGATTACTACAAGTCAGGATTACTACAAGTCAGGATTACTACAACTCTTGATTAACACGTGGCACTACCTTTTTTTCCTTCCTTTCTTTCTTTTTTTAATTCAACGTTCTGATTTTTTACTTCTCTTGTAGTGTGAATATTCTGTGTAATTACGGCAGTGTGCCGATAGTGTAAATTCTAACTGATTGTTTTCTTGTATGATAATGATGTGTGATCTTATAGCAATGATGGTGATGTGTGTTCTTATAGCAGTGATGGTAATGTGTGATCTTATAGCAGTGATGGTGATGTGTGTTCTTATAGCAGTGATGGTGATGTGTGTTCTTATAGCAGTGATGGTGATGTGTGTTCTTATAGCAGTGATGGTGATGTGTGTTCTTATAGCAGTGATGGTGATGTGTGTTCTTATAGCAGTGATGGTGATGTGTGTTCCTATTGCTATAATGGTGATGTGTGTTCTTATTGTAGTAGGATGATAATGTGTGTTCTTATTGCTGTGTGATACCGTGTGTTCTTATTGCTGTTTGATGATACCATGTGTTCTTATTGCAATCCGATGATACTATGTTCTTACTTTATTATATAGCTTTTTAACATTTATTTTCCCATGTTTTTACTTTGTATATGAATGATTCCAGGTGCCCAGTAGCACTCAGCGCCCCGGACCGTAGCGCCACTTTACAGTACCTAAAACTGGCCCTAGTTTCGTCAATAAATTATCATAATTTTAATGTCAAAGACATATTTGTGGATACATTCGGTTGTTTTGATTGGTCACAATCAAACTGAATTTACCTCTGTAAGTTTAATTTTACTCAGCGGTTCTCAAACTTGACAGACGTTACCCACTGGTTTATGCAACAGCGCTCTGTTTTGTTCAGAAAGAAGAAAAAGTCTAATTGCATCTTAAAGTGATAACATCTCAAGCAAACGACTTATCAAGGAATTCAGTGTTTAGATTCAAAGGTTGAATTTATATCAGCCTGAAGAAAAGTTATAAAGATATAATACCATGGAGCTTTCTGACGGAGAAATGACTCTGAGAAATGGGTCAAAGTTGAGTGTTCCAGGAGAGATCGGATCGGATATTCGACGTCTAGTGCGATATTCGTCCCTACGACTGAAGGTGGATTTACGCCCAAGGCGAACTCGATCAGAGTACTCTATGGTGAGTAACTTATCGTAATTGATACAAATCTGACCTAATTCTGTGAATATTCTGTTTTTATCTCATCTCTGGAATCTATATTCGAGGTGTTGCTGTAATGATGTGCTGCGCTCCATTGTTATGCATACTAATCCTACTTATATCAGTGTAATGGGAAACAAATCAATCTTCTACATACCAGACATCTATCTAGCCTCTACTTTAATTATAGCTTTGAGTTTTATATTAGAATTTCAGGGAGCCGCGCTAGAGTAGTGGTTAACCCTCTGCTCTGGCGACCGAGTGACCCAGGATCAAACCCGGGCGAGGACATTTGAAGCTTTTTGGTCGACCGGGATTTGGACTGGATTAACTCGAGCACTGGCGAAGACATTTGAAGAAGTGACGTCGACCAGGGACTGGCGGCTCCTGAGCCGACCCAGCTCTAATGGGTACCTCCGAAATCGGCGAGTATCTGCCTGAATGGCGAGGGACACCTATCTCTGTGCAAGAAAAAAGGGATACTCACGTAAAATCAGTCTCAGGTTAAACATAATAACCTGAGATTTTGCCTCGAGTATTAGCGGGCGTACAAAAAAAAAAAATATTAGAATTTCGATTTATATGCGAAACTCAAACTCGCTCTTTGCTGTACATCTAACAGACGTGCTGTTCTTATGCTGCATATGCGACTAGAACACTACCCTAATGTGGTAAATGTGACACGCATACTGTTTTTATCAGGGTTGTGGAGTCGGCCACAAAATATTTTCGGACTCCGACTCTGGAAACTTGAGAAGTTCGACTCCGACTATAGTTTTTTTAACTAGTGATATGGCATAAAATAAGGTACTTATATGGGGTTATATGTATAAGTATGGTATGTGTGTGAATAAATGACACCTGGCTTTCGTAGACTACATTTTAAACTATTCATTCATTCATTCATACAGACAGTAATACAAAATAACAAATCGTTCATACCTCCACATAAATGATTGCTTTGTCAAACACCATGAGGCAAAATAGTTTCATTTTAACTATGACGGGAAAATTGACAATGTAGGCCAATATAGTTTATTTTCATTGCTTGTGTGCTTTTTATAAATGTGCCAACAAATTTCCATATGGGATAAAAACTTTATTTATGATCACATGCAACTGAAATGTTCCTACATTATGTAAAAACTGGATGTACTTTAACATGAAAGTTGTCTTAGGAGTTCTACTTTAAAATGTTATTTACAATTTTTTAAGCGATCCCCTCCTTTGCATGGATCAAACGTGGATCTGCCTTGACTTAAGTCTCGTCATGGATCAAACGTGGATCTGCCTTGACTTAAGTCTCGTCATGGATCAAACGTGGATCTGCCTTGACTTAAGTCTCGTCATGGATCAAACGTGGATCTGCCTTGACTTAAGTCTCGTCATGGATCAAACGTGGATCTGCCTTGACTTAAGTCTCGTCATGGATCAAACGTGGATTGGATCTGCGGAGAAAGGAGAAGAAACTTGACTTGCAAAGAATGAACCAGAGTTGGGACACTGCACGAAGAATGGCCGCCGACCGAGCAAAGTGGATTCAATTTGTTGTTGCCCTACAAGACGCCACTGTAGTGAAATTGACAGAGATACAACGGTAAAATACCTCCCAAAGATACTAGAAAGGCTAAGGAGACGCAATTGGGGGGGAAACGGATTGGGGGGAAAAAGTCACGTTTCCCAAGTTGACAAAAAGGAAGGAACCCGGCAGAAGGGACCTTGGATATGTTACGCCACAGCCATTTATTGGTCGCTTTTGCGATACCAAGCCTTTGATTTGAATTCAGCGGCAGAACGCAGATGTTTGGAATATTACAAAAATTAAAAAGTAACTTTTTCGTAATATTAATGTTAGGAATATAAAAATTAGCTGGCCGGATGGCCCATTCTGAGCAGTGAACTAATATGTTCTTAATTTTACAGACGGATAGATAATATTGAAGATAATGACAAAAGACAGTGTTGTTCACATCAGCGACAGACTGTATTGAATAAAAAGTGTCGCTATTTGCACAAAAAAACACGACCTCGAGACGCAGGTGTTCAAATCTACTTAGTAGGGAAGCGAAGGGACATTGGTGGGAGCCGTGTCTAAATATAACTTTTAACGACAAAATTTTGGAGGGGAGAGAAAGGTTGGTTCAAAAATCAAGTACGTTTTTGAAAAAAAAAACAAGTAGAGACGGACAGACTAACAGATAAACATCCATACTTGACTGAAGCATGACTGAAATGACTTTAGGGTAGGAAATTTCAATTTGAAATAAACCTAGGCAGTGATTGGCCACAGACAATCATTTTATCGGCGCTCAGACGCGCAAGTGGGGCCATTCCTCAATAGTTGTTCGATGATAGACACAGTATTTTAAAGTGTGGTGATTTCCAAATGAAAGAAAGTGAAATAAATTCAGGGACGCCATACTATAGCCAGCAGCTCAGCTGAGTTTTGCTAGCATTTCTGTGTTCTTTATTCATAATCTGGTAAGATTGAAATTATTTCTTTGTATATTTTGAATATTGTTTAATGTTCGAGTGATTTGATACTGCCATATCATAATCTAGCCTTACAAAACAAGTAGGGATTTGCTCTAGACCCCCGCCCAAGTCAGGGTCTAGGGACCAACAATATACATAAACTCCAGCAAGGGTTAGGAAAGACAGATCAAGTGTTGAGAATAATGAAACATATTACCTATCCACTTTTAGGGAAGGAAACTAATAAATATTTTTCAGAATCTATAGTCTGGGAGGACCTATCTGATGTAAAACCACCATGGTAAATGTGCTGTTTGGTCAGAGAGATCTGACCTGTCTGTATGATGTGGTTGTTGTGTCCGTGTTGTGTCCAGACGTGGGTAGAGAATAGAATTTTGACACATAGCCAATACTTTGATTGCAGAGCTGTGAGTTTCAGTTGTCAACAAGGCGGTGTCCATTCAGTTGGTGATTTTACTCGAGTGTATCTGTGCAGTACGTTGTGACAGAGACCACTATTATTGCCCGCCAGCACGGAGAGGTGGGACCACCAGATTTCAGCACCAGAGCTACATATGCCAGTTGAGTGAGCCTCTGGTCTGCTGGAAGTTCACCAACGCCTTTTAGTTACTAATACCCCATAAAATTCCTGCAATTTACTGGACACTGTGTAGTCAATATAGACAGGTGTGATGAGGCCACCCCAACAGCACAAGCATTAACTATCCTCCCAAGTAGATGACTACTAGAACATTTTAATAAAACTAACTAGTCTAGTACTTATATATGTACACTCTTGCATTTATTATGTAACATTCCATGCATTTCTTTCATAATTTTTAAATCTTTTTTTTTTAAAAAAGTTCTGGTCAACATAAAACTTGATCCAGAACAAATAAATGTAATATAATTCTATCAAAAATTTTACACTCTTGAGTTAGTTCAGTGTATTATAATATTTGTTAAATATTATTAGTCTGCTTAAATATCTGTGGGTTTATCTGTAACTATCACACCACATTACACATCATTACCCTAGACATTTTACATAGCTACATTCATTAAGAAAAAAAAATTGAGTGTGAGGTCGTAGTGGTAGCAAGAAAGGCCTTCTGACAATTCACAACTACATTTTATCTCAGGAGCCTTCACAGCTGGCCTCATACATTACATTTAGTAATATCACCATCATACAATACCATCAAACCCACTACATACATTGGGGTCTTGTCCAGGGATAATTAGCCCAACAGTAATATTAGGATCTCCTGGTTGGAGAAATAAAATTAGGGGAAAAAAAAAATTGTGAAATTCCCTTTAAAATTAAAAGTGTCCCTGCAGATAAAAGTTGGTGAATCTTCACAGCCAGTGATAATTAATTAGTTAACTGGTTAGTTAGAATTAGTTAGACTATAGTCATAAGAAGTACTTAGTGTATTTACTGGTTAGAGATTTAGCTTGTATATTATTATATTGTCTGAAAAGTATGGCGGAGCTAGCAAAATTCCGATCAGCTGCTGTGCTGACCGCAAAGGAGATGGGAATGGAGGGTCAAATTTTATTTTCAATATGTAACGGCTGAATGTGATAAATATATTGAAAGGGAAGATAGAAAGGTAGCTGAAGAGAAGAGGTTACAAATTGAGGCTGATAGAGAAATTAAGAGGCTGCAGATTGAGGCAGAAGAAAAACGACAGCAAAGGGAGGCAGAAGAAAAAAGGTTGACTGCCGAAAGGGAGGCAGAAGATAGAAGGTTGCAAAGGGAGCACGAATTACGACTAAGGGAGCTGGAATTACAAGGCCCGGCTCCTGAAAATGGTGCCAGCCCTTTTGCCTCAGATGCTACGCCCAGTCTGGGAGCCTCAAACTCAGCTATGGGGTTTCATTTAGACCATTTTGTTGAAAAAGACGATGACATAGAGGGGTACCTAGGACGTTTGAGTTATTAGCTACTACATATGGGTTAGAGAGAGAGAGAGGTGGAGTGTAAAGCTATCACAGGGATTGAGAGGTACTTCTTATGAAGTATTTGCCAAAATGAACAGGGAAGACCAAGACAATTATGACATGTTAAAGCAGGCTTTGTTATTAAGGTACGAGAAGAATGGTGAATTTTATCGTAAGAAATTTAGAAATGCCAAACTGTTGTCTGGGGAGACATACCACCAATTCTCTGCTAGACTAGAAACCTATTTGGATCTTAAAGAAATGATCATGATTGAGCAATTGAGAGAGTTCATGGCTCCAGACATGAGAAAATTTCTCATGGAACAAGGTGCAGAGAAGTTGGGGGAAATTTTAAATGTTGCTGAGAGGTATCAGGCAGCTCAGGCAGAGGTAAGTGGTGCTAAAAAGAAGCACATAGACAATTTTTAAAGCTCCACAGCAATTTAATAAATTTGATAATAGAGAGCAGGGAAATAAAGGTAGGACAAACTTTGAGCGGCCAAGAAATGACTATCGCGACAGAAACTCACAGTTCAATGACCAAAAGTTCAATGAAAGAAAACCGTTGAACCAAGGAAAAAAGATGGTGTAAATGGTGCAAGAAGGATAACCATAACACCGAATTTTGTAGAAGGAAACCTTCAAACATTGCTGCAATGAAGTCGGGGACGCGAAGATTAAAGGTTAATCCTAATGGACAACAGGAACCTTATCACCCCCCAGTTTGTGAGGATGTTATTTGTAATGGGGTCACCATAAGGTGCCTTTATGATACAGGTTTGGATTATGATTCAGTTGTGAAGTCTAGCCTAGTGGACCCAAGTCAGTATACCACAGAAACAGTGGAAATACAAGGGGCGACTAAGGACATACCACTCATGACACTTCCCATCGCAAGGATAACGGTGAAAACTCGCTATGTGGAGGGAGAAATCAGAGCAGCAGTGATAGATGAACCAATCTACCCTCTGATATTGGGGTGTAGATACGTCTTCTTGGGGAATCCCGAGAAACCTGTGATCATGGCGACAGTGCAGACCAGGTCACAGAAGAAGGAGGAAGAAGGTGAACCTATAAATGCTCATCCAGAGGAGATGAGGAAGGCGCAGGCTGAGGATAGGACACTCAAGCCCTGTTTTAAAAAATTGCCCAAATGCCACACACCTCCGAGCAAGGGGGAATATTTCATGAAGAACAAACTCTTATACAGGAAGGCCGGAACTGGAACAAATGGTCACAACCAGCTGGTTCTTCCCACTTCATATAGAGATAAAGTGATGGAACTCGGGCATGCGATTCCCTTCAGTAGTCACATGGGGATCAGCGCCACAGGACAGCGTATAGCTTGTCATTACTTCTGGCCAGGGATAACGGAGGATATAAAAAAGATATGTCAAATCCTGCCCAGAATGTCAAAGGGTAGCTCCAAAGCACTGGACTGCTCCTGCAACTCTAGGGGAAATGCCCATAGTGGGAACACCTTTTGAGAGGTTTGCAGTGGATATTGTAGGACCTCTCACTCGGACCAAGAGGAGGAACAGTTACATCCTTACTCTGGTGGACACTTGTTCTATGTGGGGAGAGGCGGTAGCCCTGCCATCAATTGATTCAAAACATGTAGCAGAGGCACTACTTACAATATTTACCCGATTAGGATTCCCGCATCAAATCTTGACGGATAATGGTTCTCAGTTCAAGGGGAAACTAACGGAAGAAGTTTTTAAGCTATTTCAAGCCAGACACTTTCATTGTAGTCCGTACCATCCACAAGGGAACGGCCAGGTAGAGAGGTTCAACGGGACTCTCATTTCTATCCTGAGAAAGCTGACACACGAAAAACCGGATCTGTGGGATCAATTCCTGCCCGCCGCATTGTTTGCGTACCGGGAGGTACCACATAGTTCAACCGGGATGGCTCCCGCAACTCTGCTATTTGGGAGGCCAATAAAAGGTCCATTAGAAGCTCTATTAAGGACCTGGACAGATGAGAAGGCGGAAGAGACTGTTACCTCATCGTATCAATACGTGAACGAACTGACCACTCGTTTGAAAGCTGGATGGAAACTGGCAAATGATAATTTGAAGCAAGCCAGGAAGAAACATGCAGCATATTTTAATAGGAAGGCAAAGGACAGGGAACTGGCAGTCGGAGAGAAGGTGCTGCTTCTACTACCCGGAAGCCAGAATAAATTACAAATTGGTTGGCAAGGTCCATATACGGTTCTAGAGAAGGTGTCTAGAACAAACTATAAAATTGACAAAAAGGGGAAGGAGAAAGTTTATCATGTAAACCTGTTAAAGAAGTATCTGGACAGACCACTCCAGGAAAGCACCCCCTTATTGACCTTGGCTATTGCAACCCAGATGCAAAAAGAACCACTCACCTCACATGAATACCCATTACATCCTTGTGAAACCGCAGCACAGGTAAAAGTCAGTAAGCACCTGACTAAAAACCAGAGGGAGAGAGTTCAACAAGTTCTGGAGGAACATACAGATGTATTAACAGATAAACCAGGCCATACAAATTTGCTACAGTATGACATGAAACTGGTAGACTCAAACCCAATCTGTATGAGAGCCTATTCTATTCCGTTCGCGAAGGAGAAGGCATTGAAGGAAGAAATAGAGTATTTGTTGAAGGAGGGGATTATTTCGCACAGTGAATCATCTTTTAGTTCTAGTGTCGTTTTGTTGAGAAAACCGTCTGGGGAACACAGACTGTGCATAGATTACAGGAAACTGAATGCTGTCACAGAAGGACAAGTGGATCCATTACCAGACACAAAAACAGTTATTTGCCAGATTAAACAAGGCAAAATACTTTTCAAAGGTGGATCTTAGTAAAGGCTATTACCAGATCCCAGTGAAGCCTGAAGTGAGACCTTATTTGGCTTTTAGCACTTCGGATGGACATTATGAATTCAATATGCTACCATTCGGACTGAAAAAATGCTCCGAGTGTGTTTTCAAGGATGATGCGCAAATTGTTGGATCCCCTGAATAACCCATGTATCACGAATTTCATGGATGATATTCTCGTCGCCACAGAGACATTTGAAGAACACATTGAAGCTCTGGAGATGTTGTTTGATAGACTTCGGGAGGCGAACTTAACTGCTAGGCCAACAAAATGTTGTATTGGATGCAAAGAGTTGGAATTCTTGGGACACACTGTATATCAGGGTAATATGACCCCTGATCCTAAGAACTTGGAAAAACTGCAGAGAGCACCTAGGCCGCAAACAAAAAAGGACGTGCGATCATTTGTGTCGTTATGCGGATTTTATCAGAAATACATCAAGAATTTTAACGCTATTTGTGCTCCTCTGACTGATCTGACTCGCAAGGGACTTCCAGATAAAATTATTTGGACTGCACAATGTGAACTAGCGTTCCAAGAGTTAAAGGAAAAACTCACTAGCAAGCCTATTCTCAAACTGCCTGATTTGACACAGGACTTTGTCTTAAGAACCGATGCAAGTAATGTAGGACTAGGAGGGGCTTTGTTGCAAAGATCATCTTCACCTGATGGGGAACTGAAACCAGTCGCTTATGCAAGCCGTAAATTGAATGTCGGTGCAGATTTCCTCAGTCGGCACCCCTGTGATCAAAATTAGAGTAGTGGCAGACGTGAGGAGTAATTTTACCTATGTGTATCGCTGGTTTTGGAACTTGCCATAGGCATGTTTTCAAGTGGGGAGATGTGTAGTGAAATTGACAGAGATACAACGGTAAAATACCTCCAAAGATAACATGTAAGGATAAAAACATAATGCGTAGGCTGCTGATAGTACATGATCGCCCAGACCGCGGGTCATCACCCTCCATAAAAATTGACTTGCTAGACAGGAGGGGAACGGCGGATAAAAAGGAAAAAATATGACTGGAAAGATTGCGTGAGACTAGAAAGGCTAAGGAGACGCAATTGGGGGGGAAACGGAGAAAAGTCACGTTTCCCAAGTTGACATAAAGTAAGGAACTCGACAGAAGGGACCTTGGATATGTTACGCCACAGTCATTTATTGGTCGCTTTTGCGATACCAAGCCTTTGATTTGAATTCAGCGGCAGAACGCAGATGTTTGGAATATTACAAAAATTAAAAAGTAACTTTTTCGTAATATTAATGTTAGGAATATAAAAATTAGCTGGCCGGATGGCCCATTCTGAGCAGTGAACTAATATGTTCTTAATTTTACAGACGGATAGATAATATTGAAGATAATGACAAAAGACAGTGTTGTTCACATCAGCGACAGACTGTATGGAATAAAAAGTGTCGCTATTTGCACAAAAAAACACGACCTTGAGACGCAGGTGTTCAAATCTACTTAGTAGGGAAGCGAAGGGACATTGGTGGGAGCTGTGTCTAAATATAACTTTTAACGACAAAATTTTGGAGGGGAGAGAAAGGTTGGTTCAAAAATCAAGTACGTTTTTGAAAAAAAACAAGTAGAGACGGACAGACTAACAGATAAACATCCATACTTGACTGAAGCATGACTGAAATGACTTTAGGGTAGGAAATTTGAATTTGAAATAAACCTAGGCAGTGATTGGCCACAGACAATCATTTTATCGGCGCTCAGACGCGCAAGTGGGGCCATTCCTCAATAGTTGTTCGATGATAGACACAGTATTTTAAAGTGTGGTGATTTCCAAATGAAAGAAAGTGAAATAAGTTCAGGGACGCCATACTATAGCCAGCAGCTCAGCTGAGTTTTGCTAGCATTTCTGTGTTCTTTATTCATAATCTGGTAAGATTGAAATTATTTCTTTGTATATTTTGAATATTGTTTAATGTTCGAGTGATTTGATACTGCCATATCATAATCTAGCCTTACAAACAAGTAGGGATTTGCTCTAGACCCCCCGCCCAAGTCAGGGTCTAGGGACCAACAATATACATAAACTCCAGCAAGGGTTAGGAAAGACAGATCAAGTGTTGAGAATAATGAAACATATTACCTATCCACTTTTAGGGAAGGAAACTAATAAATATTTTTCAGAATCTATAGTCTGGGAGGACCTATCTGATGTAAAACCACCATGGTAAATGTGCTGTTTGGTCAGAGAGATCTGACCTGTCTGTATGATGTGGTTGTTGTGTCCGTGTTGTGTCCAGACGTGGGTAGAGAATAGAATTTTGACACATAGCCAATACTTTGATTGCAGAGCTGTGAGTTTCAGTTGTCAACAAGGCGGTGTCCATTCAGTTGGTGATTTTACTCGAGTGTATCTGTGCAGTACGTTGTGACAGAGACCACTATTATTGCCCGCCAGCACGGAGAGGTGGGACCACCAGATTTCAGCACCAGAGCTACATATGCAAGTTGAGTGAGCCTCTGGTCTGCTGGAAGTTCACCAACGCCTTTTAGTTACTAATACCCCATAAAATTCCTGCAATTTACTGGACACTGTGTAGTCAATATAGACAGGTGTGATGAGGCCACCCCAACAGCACAAGCATTAACTATCCTCCCAAGTAGATGACTACTAGAACATTTTAATACAACTAACTAGTCTAGTACTTATATATGTACACTCTTGCATTTATTATGTAACATTCCATGCATTTCTTTCATAATTTTTAAATCTTTTTTTTTAAAAAAGTTCTGGTCAACATAAAACTTGATCCAGAACAAATAAATGTAATATAATTCTATCAAAATTTTTACACTCTTGAGTTAGTTCAGTGTATTATAATATTTGTTAAATATTATTAGTCTGCTTAAATATCTGTGGGTGTATCTATAACTATCACACCACATTACACATCATTACCCTAGACATTTTACATAGCTACATTCATTAAGAAAAAAAATTGAGTGTGAGGTTGTAGTGGTAGCAAGAAAGGCCTTCTGACAATTCACAACTATATTTTATCTCAGGAGCCTTCACAGCTGGCCTCATACATTACATTTAGTAATATCACCATCATACAATACCATCAAACCCACTACAGCCACTAGGCGTGATGGCCACTGACTGCTTTGATGGTCGGCGGCTAAGGATCAAAGAAGAAGAAGATGCTCGTATATGGCTATCATATTGTTTTAAAGATGTACATGCAGCAATCACTCTATCTCTTTGTAGTAGTCCCGTATGTAGCAGTGAACCTACTTTTCTGTCACATGTTTTCAACAACAAAAAATAACATTTTGTTTATGCAGATCTAATTTTTTTTAAATAAAATTTTGCCTCGTACTGGCGAGGCGCGTCCCGTTCAACCTAGTCGGTTATATTAGGGCGCATGTCCAAGTATAAAAGACATTTAGGTCTGATGGTGAATATTATAACTCAGATCTCAGTCACTTCTCTCTTTTAGTTAAATTTATCACAGTTCATCACTATACAAGGGACGCAATAAAACACTTTAGGTTTAGTTACTGTACTTAATAGAAAATATTCATGATGGCTAATAGTGATTGGCTTCACTTGGAGATGACGAGTTCGATCATTTTTAGCAAGAATTACAGTGTAGTCCAGATTTCGGCTTACGGAGATTTCGTCCTACAGGTAGATCATATGGGATCATCCGGTAGATTTCTTGGTGACGAAGGGGAGAAATGAGAAACAGTTTTTTAGGCAAGTGAGATTTCGGATTAGCCATTCCCAATTGGCATTTAGAATCTCGGTATCTCAGAATTAAAGGTACTTTTTTACTGCGTTCCCATTGAGAATGTTAATTGTGAACTGCATAAGAGAGGGCACGATCTTGTCTTTGCAGTAAAGTTAACATACTGAGATCCTCCTTGAGTGATCTAAGGGAGGAGATCAGAGCACTGATGGAATTGTCCGTGTGCAATGAAGATAGTCCTATAAACCAAAACTAAACCAAAGTTAACATTAAGTCATAGAGATTTGTTTGTTCTGTGTTTTTGCATTGTTTTGTTCTTTGTGTATCATACATCATATCTCTTTTTTAATATTCATTTTTCCACATATTTACAGTGTCCATTGTCTTTGTCTGTTGACCTGTTTATATTTGCCTGTGTTGCCTGTTTGTGACTGTTTTTTTCTTAATATATAAAGTTTTGCCTTGTTTTGGCAAGGCGCACTACCATCAAACCATCAACCTAGACTCAGGGTCCGTCGGTTATATTGGGGTTACATGTCCAAATAACAAAAAGACATTGTGATTGTCGTGAGTTAGTCTGCTTCACAACACAGCTTCTGTATAATCCTGAGTAACTCTGACGAACACCGCGCGCCATACATTGTAAGAACTGTATTTTATTTTATGCATACTTTAAACAGCTAAATTAGGGACTAGCCTGATGTGTCGAGGCCTTTCCACTCAATTTTTCTTTCTTAATAAACTATTTTTCGAGGAAGTCTTTACACCTACCTCTAAAGTAACATTCCTGTTGTTGAATCATAGACCTATTCCCGGTGGTACTTCTTTATTACTTATGTAATTAAATGGCATCCTTCACTCGGTTGCACGGATTGAGACTCCATGTTAAGCCTAGTACGTTTCAGTAAACACACGAATAAGGAAGTCTTTCCATTGACCAATGTATCATAATATAGAAAAACATACAGTGAATGATGAAAAGTGTGGACATAAATTTACCCATTACTAGCTTCACAGTCAAGAAATAGTGACAAAACTCATTAGTATCATATCAATGTTCTTTAAAAGGAGATAATTAATCCAGTTGATAATCTTCAACAAGTGAATGACTTTTTAAGATTGTTAATTATTTTCAATGTTTATTGATTTATTGTTGTAAAAAAATTTGATTTCATTTCAAACTTTCCAGACCGAAAAGAGAAACGGTATAGGCTAAATAAATTGTAAATATTTACCAAAAGACTTACTTACTTATTAAAGTTGAGTTCATGTTCTTGTTGGAAATAATTTTGTTAATATCCCCTAGCAGAGTCAACAATAATAATACAATAATCAAGGGTAGATCTTGAGAGGGAGCCCATAGGGATCTAGGATAATACATTAACATCGTACCTGGAAACTTATACAGCTTGACCCAACCTTTGATATCCATACACCCTTACTCTTTTCAGAGAAGGGGGTATTACTTATAAGACCAGACTCTTATCTGGCACTATCCTGGTATCACCTGATACAACTTTGTGTCCAGGATATATTATATTTTAATAACATCTCAACCCTCTCGCGACAGTGATCGTGTTAATATTTCGGCTAAGATAATTGTATTGAGTTTGAATTTGTCACTGCTCGGTTGCATTTGCAAGAAGCAGATCGTAAGTCAGGAATAAAATTTACAAACAGGTTGAACATTCTAAACACTGTAAAAAGCTGAAAATATACATGATTTTTACACGATGGATCTTTAGATAGCTCAATGTTCATAAAGTAAATTTCCACAACTCTTAAGTTGCCTTCCTCGGTCCCATTCCGATAAGGAGAATCGTCTTCATCAGTTTACAACCATTCCATTAAACCAGCACCTGCAGGTTTTACTCACGTCTCCATAGCAACTTGCACAGTTGCCTGGTAATCTGCAAATGTTTATACCTCGACCATTTTCAGCATTACGTTTGACTGTATTTTGCATGTCGCCTCAGTCGTCCCCATCTACTAATATGTGCGTAGATATTACGTGTGGGTATTGTGGAATATATTCTTGCTGACTCTATTAATAATAATTTATTTTTTTAAATAATAATTGTGCGTCCGATTGTCAGCGAAAGTACGGGGTTCGAAACACAGTGACTTCTCGCTACACTCCAGTCTACCCAGCTGCAACTGGGTACATGACTCTGCTCTTGAGTTAGAGACGGCACAGGCAACGACAAAAGGAACTAGTCACCCCATTTCTCGAAGCTAGACCTAGTATAGTGAATAGATTAACGCTTCTTTCCCCTACGTCAGTATCTGAAATGAGACTGCCTTTTTAAACATTTTTTCAATGCAAGTCCAGGTTCTTCTTCTTCTTCTTCGTTCACCCTCAGACGTCAACTTGAATAAGTTCAAAGAAAGCAGTGGCCAGCCTGAGGCTGTTGATATCTCCGTAGATTTTCTCCAAGAACGGCACTGGCGATGGCCATATGCGTCCTCTCTGCTCCTCATATGTTGGGCACCTTTGAAGCAGGTGTTCGGCAGTAATTTTACCAGTGCCACAGTCACACTCATCCGTAGTTCCTATCTTTAATTTGTTGAACAGATGGTATCTCAATCTGTTATGACCAGTGCGAAGTCTAAAGATTACCACTTGTTCACTTCTGCTGAGCTGGTAATACGGATCATTTTTTGTGTGGCCTGGATGCTCTTCTTCCCACTTGTGCCTGTATCTGCGCTTGATAAAACTCTTGGACTCCTCATAGGTTATATTTGTGTCCAGCTGAGGAAGTTTTCACCCTTTCTTTGCCAATCTGTCAGCCTCTTCATTTCCAGGGATGTTGCAGTGAGAAGGGATCCACTGTATCACAACTCTTTTGTACTGCTGACATAGTCTGTGAAGTGTTACTCTTAGGTCATCCAGTTCAGCATTAATTTGACTTTTCAGTGTTGTAATCACTGACAGCGCATCTGAGAAGATAACTACTGGTCTCTCTGAGCTTTTTTCTGTCATTAGAATTTCTGATGCAGTTTTTATGGTCTCTGCCTCTGCTCTGAAGAAGTCCAGGTTCAGTAGAAGGTAATTCTTACTACCGAAATAGTAACCCTATATATTTTCTAATTCTCATGGAATCTCCAGGGTATGAGAGGTAGAGGAAAGCCAAAGAGCTCGCGGAGAAGAGAACTGGGAACAGTCATGAAGGGGATGAAGAATTTACGTAACGACCTTGAGCTGATGGCAAGGGACAGGAATACTTAGCATACGTTTGCTGATGGCCTATGCTCCTTGGTGAGTTGAAAGGTGAAAATCCCTTCTTTTTTTTTAATTTGAGGTTTTAACTCGTTATGACGAGGCGCGCCTCACTCAACCTAGACTCAAGATGCGTCGGTTATATTAGGGCCAAGTGCACACATAAAAGACCTTGGGGTATGGCTTAAAAATATCTCAAAGATTTGGAGTCATACATATATTTGGATAGCAGCATCTGCAACAGCGGAGGAGTGAACACTAATATCAAATTACGAATGCACAAGACACGAGGAGCTTTCATTGCACTGCATGTGGATGCAAACAAAAAACTAACGTCCAGCAGAAAAGTATGAATCTTCAACTCAAATGTCAAGACAGCATTTTAGTATGACTCTGAAGCATAGAGAACAACTACAAAAATCTAACTTTATTTTAACAACTACAATGTTACAGATGTTCATAAATGGGTACTTGAACAAAACAGAAATATTCAGTTGGTATGACGAGAGCATCAACCTTGAACTGATCGAAATACTGTCATAAATACCAGTCGAGCAAAAAGTAGCTATCTGTTGTAGTCTCATGCACCTCCTTATATTAGTTGTCTTTTACGACAATGCCAGAACGAGAAGTGTTGTTCTTTTTTGTTTCTTTAGAGGGCTTCTAGACCTCCCTTTTTTTAATGGAATGCTCCATTTTGCTTTTGTCGTAATTTTTTGTGTGTGTTTGTGGTGAAGTGGGATGTTATAAATATTTATAGGGGACTTAGTGTACTGACTGAGATCAGCTGTGAAGGTATCTATATCTAATAAGAGTAGTGTATTATAGATAACCTTACTTGCTGCCACATATGTATACCTCAGTCGAATTATTCTGGAATAGTGTGATGACTACGTTATATGTCTAGGGTATGTGTATGATGAAGTGTAAGTCATAACAACAACAGACAGATAAACAATTTAATTTATTCCACTACACTTGACAACACTGTGACACTCACATACATAAAACACTCTACAAGGATATCTTAAAGGAGTCACTGATAACTTTTCAAATAACAATATGTATTCATTGCTGTCATGAATGAATATGTGTCCTGATTCAAATACAAAGGGAACCAGGAATCACAATCAATTTTAATTACAAGTTATATGTACAGAATTTATCAATATGAATATTGTAGTGACATATTTTATTAAAAGTATCCTATGTGTGTCAGTTGTGTAGTAGTAATATGAGGTAATACTGGTTTTGTTTTGTTCAAGCTCTGTTGGTATTTGTCATCATGACTTCAATAGTTTGTCTTTATTGGAACTAGTATTGGAGATGTTCTCAGTTCCTGATATTAAACCAATTTAATTCCCCTCTTAATGTTATTTTTACAATGTCATTTTAAGATGGGGGTACATAATGTTGAGCTCAGCTGGCCACATCAGCTTATCTTGCGTGATGGCGGCAGGAAAAGACTCCTCTGCTCGATTTCTCCCCTGTGCTCTGGAGACACTTCACTGATAGCTAAATGGACCAAGGAGTATGCTGTCCGACTCTGGATTCAGCAAAGCTCTGACCAGGTGCTGCTCAATAACGTCAAGACCACAGTCCCTGAAAACAAGAAGGATGTACCTTCTACTTCATAACTAATTGATACTCTAGTTCTACACTGAGCACAATACATCACAAACATTGAGTTCAGAGCGTTAGGCCAACCGTCAGCTTCATCTGAAATACTTTATACCAGTATTTCCCTCCCTAATGGTTACTACGCCTCTGCAATTCCAGCATTATTTCTGTCTAATCAATAATCTAGGTGTCAGTGTACTGTTTGGCCATTCCATGCAGTTTTACTTTCCTCCGACACCTTCTGTTCAGGCTGGAGCATTATAGGCTTTTCCTCATGTTCGCTACTGAACTTACACATATATACAGGCATAAATTAACAATTTACATTCAATTTTCATTAAAAGATATTGAATATTTCAAACCTACCACAATTCATGGAAATACACAGATACGTTGACTAGCAATGAATTCTGGCACAAATACTGGCACAAATTCCCATCTGCTTATGTTCCAGGCTTTTATTTAGCAAAAATATGAGCTGGCTTCAACGCACTGTTGCTTCATCAAGCTTATTTGAACCAGTGGTCTCGAACTAACGCTCTGAATTGTGTATATTCGCAGCTCTAACCAATGAAACCCTGTCCACACATCTTTTCAAAAAAATACTCCTACTCCCGTTTCCCCTGACAACGAAAGATAGTATTTATAGTCCGACCAATCGTGTTTAGTCTTATATTTGTTGCGCTCCAATCAATTTGGAGTTAACATGGTAGGCTATTTCCGTACGTAAGGTTTTTTCAAACACGTTAGAAAAAAAATTTTATGAGCAGAAATGATTTCATGCTGTCAGGCATCCCCACTATTTTATTTTGGTTATAATTTGGTAATTCCTAGACTATTTGCGTAACGTTTTACATATTCTTTGTCAGCAAGCCCTAAGGAACCCAAATCTACAAATTTAAAAGAGCTAAGTGGCTGCGTTCAAAATATGCAATTTCTTCTACCTCCTGTTTCGAAGATGTGCTGTCTGGGTACTGTAATGTTTTCAAACGTAAACCCATCTAATGTCATCTTTTCTAATAAGCGTTTTCCAGGTTTTTTAAAACCTAACTCTGGGAAGGGTAGTGAATTTTATCACTGTCGATTTGAAATAAAGTTAGTGCATGTGGCCTTACACGCGTGATGGCAGCAATTGTGTATCGCGCGACGCGTGTTTAGTGTTGCACGTGTTCGGCTTTATGCCTCTCCCTTCTCTCTATCCTTTTTGAGTCCATCTGTTCGTTCGTTTTGGTAACGTAGTATAATTAATGTTAGGCTTAATTTAGGTCATTACGCAGTGTGCCTCTCAATGTTTTTTCTTAGAAATGCAATACCCGTTTTAATGTGTTGTGGAAACGCTTGTATTTATGCAGTGGCTTATATTTAACGTGGAAACGTTACAATTTGCAGACGAAGCATAAAACAAAGGGGGATTTCGAGTACATTCTTTGTGACAGCACTGTTATTTTACCATTGCTCTTTTCTTTATTAGAATTTATTTGTTAGGCTTTATATTTACCTGATAATTTATATATGTGGATTAGAATATTTCACGACACCTCCCCTCTTAAAACAGACATCCCATGTCAGTCCTTTATTCTATATACACATATATAAATGTAAGTCAACTTGACTTTACTCTGCTGTGGTGCTATCATGGTTTTATGTAGTTGGGTCCATTCAGAGTAGGCACTACTCATGAAATCTGTCTCAGACTTCTACAACCAATAATATATTTCGGTTATGTTACTGAACAGCCGCAAGTGTGAGTGCTTGTCTTAATGCTGCTTCGCAACCCGTATTCACCATTTCTCTTCTCTGAGTCTGCGCACTGACATGTCCAGAGAACATTATATTTCCCTCAAAATGTACGTTATGAGGAGATAACATATACCTGGTGATAGCAGAGTTTTCGTAGTGGATCCCATAATCTTCTTATTATCCTGTATGAAACATTCGGAATATCCTCAATCAAAGAGGCAACTCAGGGATTCATTACGTTCCTCCGAAATGTTTACATCCAACAATTTTCTCATCATTCTAGAGAAGACACTAGGCGCATTCTTCAATCCAAATGGCAATCTATTAAACTCATAGTGTCCTTCTGAGGTACTAAAAGCTAGGTATGGTCTAACCTCAGGCTTAACTGGAATCTGATAGTATCCTTTACTCAGATCCACTTTTGAGAAATATTTAGCTTTATTTAGTCTGGCAAACAGCTGATTTGTATCCGGCAATGGATCCACCTGTCCTTCTGTAATAGCATTCAGTCTCCTGTAATCTATACAGAGTCTATGTTCTCCAGAGGGCTTCCTTAAGAGTACAACACCGGAACTATACGAAGATTCACTGTGCGAAATAATTCCTTCCTTCAACAGATTGTCTATCTCTTCCTTCAAAGCTTTCTCCTTAGCAAACGGAATCGAATATGGTTTCATACAGACAGGTGTGGGGTCTATCAGTTTCATATCATATTCCAATAGGTTTGTATGCCCTGGCCGGTCTGTTAACACCTCTGCATGATTATTTAGAACCTGTTGCACTCTCTCTTTCTGAGTTTTCGTTAAATGTGTACTGATTTTCACCTGTGCTGCTGTCTCACAGGGGTGTAATGGATATTCAAATGATGAAAGTGGTTCCTTTTTCATCTCCATGGCGATGGACAAGGTCAACAAGTGTGTCTCTTCCTGATGTTCTCTTTCCAAATATTTCTTCAGGAGATTCACATGATAGATTTTTTCTTTCCCCTTCTTATCTATCTTATAATTTGTTCTAGACACCTTCTCTAAAACTGTATATGGACCCTGCCATCCAATTTGTAACTTATTCTGACTCCCGGGCAAAAGAAGCAGTACTTTCTTTCCCACAGCCAAATTTCTGTCTTTCGCCTTCCTGTTATAATAGGCAGCATGTTTCTTCCTGGCTTGTTTCAAATTTTCATTGGCAAGTTTCCAGCCAGTTTTTAAACGAGTGGTCAGCTCATTCACATATTGGTATGAAGATGTAATGTTTTCCTCTGCCTTTTCATCAGTCCACGTTCTTAACAAAGCTACATATGGACCTTTAATTGTGTGGACCTATTTGTCCATGCACCGGTATGGGCTCTTCCACTCGAAGCTTTATAGTGATGATTTTTCCTCCCAGAATTATCATTCACAAAACGACCGCTACCAATTTTTCTTTTGGGGCTTTCTCCCCACTTAAAATTCTTGATGAGAGGTTTCCTCTCTACATCCTCTTCCTCCAGTTTGTTTAAGTCCGATTGAGGGATTTTCGGCTTATCCTGGGGTAAGACATCTTTTTGCACTCTCCGCATAGTGGCCATTGTAAAACAGTTAAGTGAAGCTTGTCCGTGAAAAGGGGCTTCCCATTCCATTTGGTCCACTTTATCAAATCTATTTTTCTTTTTATTATTAGGCCTAATTGTGCCCCGTGGCGTGTCCAGGTCCTGATCAATGTTCCCACTTGTGGGTGTTCCCTCGTGTGCTATGCTACACCTTTCTACAAAATTCTCAATGTCCCATCTTGCTTTGGGCCAATAATAATTGTGAGCCACCTTTTGAATGATGGTACCTATCTTCTCATGGTCCCCATCTGGTTTCACATGTAGGCTCCTTATTAAGTCTGCCCTATATCTTTTAGGAAGTACCAGCTGTCCTTGACCTTTGGATCTAGCTCCAGTCTTCCTATACATCAACTTGTTTTTCATGTAAAAATCTCCCTTGCCTGGAGTTGTATGACAAGTTGACAATTTTCTGAAACAAGGCTTGAGTGTATTATCCCCAGCCTGTGCCTTCCTCATCTCTTCTGGAGTGGTATCCAACATAATATCCTCCTCCTGTCTTGAGGTCGACCTGACCTGAAGGGTTGCCATATACACAGGTTTCCTTCTGCAACGGTCAGTGTCATGATTGTCCATCTGACAATTCTTACCCACCTTTTTCCTTGGTTGAAAGATTTTCTTTCATCATATTTCCTTTCATCGAATTGTGGGAATTTATTTTTATTGTCATACCGTGGCCTATCAAATTGGTGCTTACCTTTATTTTGATCCCTAGGATCAAATTTATTAAAGTTCTGTGGTGCCCTAAAGTTATCCACTTGTTTCTTTTTATTACCTGTTACCTCTGCTTGAGCTGCTTGATACCTTTCAGAAACATTTAGCAACTCACCCAGCCTCTCTGCACCTTGTTCCATGAGAAACTTTCTCAGGTCTGGAGCCATGGACTCTCTTAATTGCTCTTTAAGGACCATTTCCTTAAGATCTTGGGTTTTCCCCAGAGAAGTCCATTTCTCCAAGTATGTCTCTATTCGTGCAGAGAACTGGTGATAGGTTTCACCTGACAGTAGTTTAGCATTCCTAAATTTTTTTCTATAGAATTCTGCATTCTTTTCATACCTTAACAAAAGAGCCTGCTTTAGCATGTCATAATTTTCCTGATCACCTCTGCTCATTTTTGCAAAAACTTCATAAGCTGCCCCACGAAGTCCCTGAGATAACTTTAAGCTCCACCTTTCTCTCTCTAACCCATACGTGGTAGCTAATAGTTCATACCTATTTAGGTAGCTCTCTATATCATCGTCTTTCTCAACAAAATGATCTAAATGAAAATTCATAGCTGAGGTTGAGGCTCCTTGGCTAGCAGTGGCATCAGAGGCAAAGGGACTGGCACCATTTTCAGGAGCATGGCCCTGAAACTCAAACTCCCTTAGTCGTAACTCATGTTCCCTTTGTAATCTTTTATCTTCTGCTTCCCTTTCTGCAGCTAATTTCTTCTCTTCCCTTTCTGCAGTCAATCTTCTTTCTTCTGCTTCCCTTTCTGCAGCTAATTTCTTCTCTTCCCTTTCTGCAGCTAATTTCTTCTCTTCCCTTTCTGCAGCCAATCTTTTGTCTTCTCTTTCTGCTTCCAATTTCTTAGCCTCAGCCTCAATCTGCAACCTCTTAGTCTCAGCCTCAGCCTGCAACCTCTTAGTCTCAGCCTCAGCCTCAAATTGTAACTTCTTAATTTCCCTTTCAGCCTCTAACTTTCTTTCGGCTTCAAACCTTCTTTCTTCGCGTTCAATAAATTTGTCACATTCCGTAGTGACATAGGCAACCATAACTTGCCCATCTAATCCTAACTCTTTTGCAGTCTGAACTGCAGCAGATCGAAATTTGGCCAGGTCCGCCATTGTCTATCAGGTAAATTTATACAATGTCTAACCAACAATTCAATCTCTAAATATATATCTAATGGACAACACAGGCACCGTGAGCTCAACCTTATTTAATTCCACCCAAGGATACCTTTTAATTCTTAAATTCCCTGAAGTGAATTACCCCCAATATTTTTAATAGGGAAAGATTCAAAATCCCAAGAGCGAGACCCCAATATATGTGGTGAAGTGGGATGTTATAAATATTTATAGGGGACTTAGTGTACTGACTGAGATCAGCTGTGAAGGTATATATATCTAATAAGAGTAGTGTATTATATATAACCTTACTTGCTGCCACATATGTATACCTCAGTCAGAATTATTCTGGAATAGTGTGATGACTACGTTATATGTCTAGGGCATGTGTATGATGAAGTGTAAGTCATAACAACAACAGACAGATAAACAATTTAATTTATTCCACTACACTTGACAACACTGTGACACTCACATACATAAAACACTCTACAAGGATATCTTAAAGGAGTCACTGATAACTTTTCAAATAACAATATGTATTCATTGCTGTCATGAATGAATATGTGTCCTGATTCAAATACAAAGGGAACCAGGAATCACAATCAATTTTAATTACAAGTTATATGTACAGAATTTATCAATATGAATATTGTAGTGACATATATTATTAAAAGTATCCTATGTGTGTCAGTTGTGTAGTAGTAATATGAGGTAATACTGGTTTTGTTTTGTTCAAGCTCTGTTGGTATTTGTCATCATGACTTCAATAGTTTGTCTTTATTGGAACTAGTATTGGAGATGTTCTCAGTTCCTGATATTAAAACAATTTAATTCCCCTCTTAATGTTATTTTTACAATGTCATTTTAAGATGGGGGTACATAATTTTGAGCTCAGCTGGCCACATCAGCTTATCTTGCGTGATGGCGGCAGGAAAGGACTCCTCTGCTCGATTTCTCCCCTGTGCTCTGGAGACACCTCACTGATAGCTAAATGGACCAAGGAGTATGCTGTCCGACTCTGGATTCAGCAAAGCTCTGACCAGGTGCTGCTCAATAACGTCAAGAGCACGGTCCCTGAAAACAAGAAGGATGTACCTTCTACTTCATAACTAATTGATACTCTAGTTCTACACTGAGCACAATACATCACAAACATTGAGTTCAGAGCGTTAGGCCAACTGTCAGCTTCATCTGAAATACTTTATACCAGTCTTAACCTCCTTAATGGTTACTACGCCTCTGCACTTCCAGCATTATTTCTTTCTAGTCAATCATCTAGGTGTCAGTGTACTGTTTGGCCATTCCATGCCGTTTTACTTTCCTCCGACACCTTCTGTTCAGGCTGGAGCATTATAGGCTTTTCCTCATGTTCGCTACTGAACTACACATATATACAGGCATAAATTAACAATTTACATTCAATTTTCATTAAAAGATATTGAATATTTCAAACCTACCACAATTCATGGAAATACACAGATACGTTGACTAGCAATGAATTCTGGCACAAATACTGGCACAAATTCCCATCTGCTTATGTTCCAGGCTTTTATTTAGCAAAAATATGAGCTGGCTTCAACGCACTGTTGCTTTATCAAGCTTATTTGAAACTTGTGGGTCTCGATTCTAAACGCTCTGAATTGGTGTATATTCGCAGCTCTAACCAATGAAAAACCCTGTCCACACACTCTTTTCAAAAAATACTCCTACTCCCGTTTCCCCTGACAACGAAAGATAGTATTTATAGTCCGACCAATCGTGTTTAGTCTTATATTTGTTGCGCTCCAATCAATTTGGAGTTTACATGGTAGGCTATTCCCGTACGTAAGGTTTTTTCAAACACGTTATAAAAAAATTTTATGAGCAGAAATGATTTCATGCTGTCAGGCATCCCCACTATTTTATTTTGGTTATAATTTGGTAATTCCTAGACTATTTGCGTAACGTTTCACATATTCTTTGTCAGCAAGCCCTAAGGAACCCAAATATACAAATTTAAAAGAGCTAAGTGGCTGCGTTCAAAATATGCAATTTCTTCTACCTCCTGTTTCGAAGATGCGCTGTCTGGGTACTGTAATGTTTTCAAACGTAAACCCATCTAATGATATCTTTTCTAATAAGCGTTTTCCAGGTTTTTTTAAAAAACCTAACTCTGGGAAGGGTAGTTGAATTTTATCACTGTCGATTTTTGAAACGTTTAATGTCGTATTTACTTTGGTAGTGCACCCAGAACAAAATAATGTAATACAAAATTTTTTAAAATAAATCAAAAATAAAAAGCACAGAAATGGTAAAGGTTGGATAGAATAATGTAAGAAGTATGATTAAAATTAAGCAGGTGCAAAGAAATAGCAAACAAAGAGATAGTGCTGAAGTTGATTGTGGGAGAAAAAGAGAGGCAGAAACAGATGCACAGACAAAAGAATCGAATCTGAGGAAAATAAAACGAATATAGACGATGACGCAGAAGGACAGCCCTGAACGTATTAATAATGAAAAGATCTACGAAAACACAGGTATGTTGATAATAATGTTGACTACTATGTTGAGTATTCGATGTGGGTAAGCTGAATTAATGTAGCTTTGAAACCAGCACTGGGGAGTTCTAGGGTTAGCCTATCTTCAGGACATTCATTATGGTTAAATTGCTGCGTATACAGCCCGTGGTAAACCATATCTAACAGTCCCTTGTGCCGCGTTATTTACTCGGCTAGAGCTCGTGAACGTCGGCCTGGGAGGAAGAATTAGGGAATTTTGAAGAGAGAAAATCTCTTGATCAAACTGGTGAGAACACGTTCCTGGGCGTACATCGATAAATTTTCATTTCTGCCTGTGTCATGGCAGTTAACACATGTGATAATTAGTGAGAGACATTAGAAAACAATGGGAAAATATATACTTATACTTTATCGGTGTGGTATTGGTACATTATGAAAAGAGAAGTAATGAATGAGATAAATATTATAGTTACAATATTTTTTTTTAAGTATAAAAGACATAACACCATTTTAAAAACCATAATGTAAGGAAGAGTTGAAGGCAGACGGAAAAGACAAAGGCAGCGAGGCAGGTGGGGGGGGGGGGAAGGGGAGGGGGGTTAACATCAAGAGATGGACGTAAAAGACAAAGGCAGCGTTGTAGGTGGGAGGGTTAACATCAAGAGATGGACGCAAAAGACAAAGGCAGCGATGTAGGTGGTAAGATAACACCAAGAGATGGACGCAAAAGACAAAGGCAGCGATGTAGGTGGGAGGGTTAACATCAAGAGATGGACGCAAAAGACAAAGGCAGCAAGGTAGGTGGTAAGATAACACCAAGAGATGGACGCAAAAGACAAAGGCAGCGATGTAGGTGGGAAGATAACATCAAGAGATGGACAGAAAAGAGTCTATCAGAGTTTTCAGTCAAGGCAGGAGGCAGAAGGCGTTAGAGACCCACTGCAGGCGACCTGCGATGTGAAGATAGAAGCTGATCTTATCTGATAGGGAGATTACGACATTCTGAGGGAGTTTCAGGTTTATTTCTCAACGAAATCCCTCCTTGTTATGCTAATAACTGTGCGCTAGACAGAATGAGAATCGTCAAGTGCTATAGATTATTCTATGGTTTAGACACATGGACTTTGATCGATCATATTTGGAAAAAAGAATTGGAGTCCTTGAGATGTGGATATGTAGAAGAACCGGGCGCATCTCATGGAAAGAAAAGAAATAAATGTAAAGAGGTCCTGAAAAGCTAGGGATTAAACGAGAAATAATGGAAATCAACATTTAAAAGGTCAAGGTTGTCCCGTAGCAGATACCGCTGTAGGGGAGTGAAGTGTTAGAGACTTCATCCTACTAGGTCCAGCTTCGAGAGGTGGGGGGTGACTAGTTCCCTTCCTCGCTGCCTTTCTTTCCCTAACTCAAACAGTCAGATACCAATTTACAGCTGGGTAGACTGGAACGGGTCGGTATCGTGATTCAAACCCAGCACCTTTACCGCGAGAAACCAGCGCTCTAACCACTCTGTCAATCGGACGCTCAAATCAACATTAGACAGCTAAAATGTTTTGACCATTTAAAAAGGCATAACACCTTGCCGAGGACCGCAATGGGAGAAAGAGTTAAAGGCAAATGTGCAAGAGGAAGACGGCACTGTAAGTAGGAAGATAACATCAAGAAATGGACAGAAAAGAATCCATCGGAGTGAACTATCGAGACTGATGATAGGATACTCTATACAGAGCGATACAACAGGAGGCAATCTGATCATCAGAAGTCGTCCCCCCATCATTTAAATGTTTCGGCCTCTTAATCACCTTTACACTTTAAGGGGGGCAGGCCCACTTAGGTCATGACTCCCAAGTATCAGCCTCCTGTTGCCTAGTGCAGAGAATTGAACCAACTCCACATTGGTTGCAGCTTTCAAATTCACTCCTATTTTCTGCCAGCAGGAGGCAATTGTGAAAGTAACCCCTATGTTGAAAAAAATTATTGCCTCGAGTTCCATAGCCTGTTGCGGTTGTTCCACAGCCAGCACGATGCCTTTTCCACAGTTTCGCTGAGCCTCTTAAGTGCCCTTGTTCTTGATTGTCCCATCAACCCCAACAGTTTCAGTAGATCATACACTGAGGCAGCCGCGAGACCTCTTGCACCCACCTTAACAGCCATGACCTTTGCATCGCGTCTCAAGTCCGCGGCCAGATCATTTTACTTGGCCACTTTAAACGAGTGTTGCTCGTCCAATCTGGATTCAAATGGCACGGTCAGCTCAATCATTATAAGCTGGTGCGATGATGAGGAATGCAGCACTATATCTGGCCGTCTTCGATGTCTTCTGATACTCTCTGGATGTGCTCATAGCTCAGGTAGGTCTACTACCATCTCCCAGTCATTTGCACAGTCAAGAAGAGATGGTAAACTGCTACTTGATTTACTTGGTTTGGGATGTGCTGACTTTCCTTTCCTGCTCTCAGAAAGTATGCATTTTCAGTGCTCAGTCTGACTTTGCTGTTCGCATTCACCCTTAGCAGATCTACTGAAGCAGCCAGCTCTTTTAGTACTTTGTTGTTGCGCCATGTGTATCGCCTTTGCCCTAATGACACCTTGGGAGCTGAGAGCACATGTTCAAGAGACAAAAGATAGAAGACATTGGAGATCCACTGCACATGACCTTCGATGTCGATATGGCAGCTAATAGTGATGATGATACAGATTGTCTTCACATCTCACACCTGATTAGAGTTCACGATAAGTATGCGATGACCTGGAAATCACTGTCGCACCTTTTCGCGGATAAAGCTTGCATTTTAAAGAACCTACACCGCAAGGCTGAGCGTAACGGTCATAAATACCAGCAGGATGAAACCAGCAAGAAATCGTTAACGAATCTCTGTAGTAAGATAAGGCAAGATTATGTTATCACGTTTCAAATTAGCAGTGGGAAGTCTCTGCCGAAACTTCTCTTTTGGATTGGAAAGGGGCGGGGCCCATGGACGAAACACTAAAGGAATTAGCTAACAGAGCTAAAATCACTATTTATCTCCATGCTACAAAGAGAGCTAAAGGGAAAATGCATGAATGAATGTTTTCTTTACCAGCGTAGCAGACATATTGTGCCAAACTCACTTCCGGAACCAGTTTGATTACGTTTATTGTTGCTCTAAGACAATGGTTCCGTGTTTGTTCCTGCATGTCTTATTGTTTATCTAACAGAAGACGTTATTGTAAATCACATCAGATCATGTCTTTTATATTGGGGACCTGTCCCTTATATAACCGACGATTAGTCTTTTAAATTCAGACATGTTCCCTAATACAACCGACGAACCTGGATCCAGGTTGAACGGTGCGCGCCTTGCCAAAGCGAGGTAGAAATAATAATAAAAATAAAAACAGACATAGATCCTCTGCAACGTTTCTCTGCTGTCAGTATTTTCAGATGAGTGTCTGTTTTTGTTTTCTTTGTACTGTTTCCCTTTACCGCGGTGTTTCTGGTTTTATCTTCTTGGTTTTGTTTCTGTCACGGATTGCCTCCCCAGCTTTCTAGTAGTGGTCCAACTGTGACCAAAACTGAAGAATATCTAATATTGGCTTCCAAGGTATCTACCTGCGCGCAAGATTACTCTTGGCAGAGATGTAGATAGAAGATTAATGCCACTTCTACCTTAAGGGAGCTTTCACAAGATATTTCCAGAAGTCAAGAACAAAAGCTGCTACGGGCTGAGCAATTTGTTAACTTATTATCTGGTCCGCCGCTTTTTGTGAAGGGTTTAAGCAATGGTTTAGCCTGTTCAAGCCCCCTGTTGGTGTAATCCACAGAAATCCCTCTTATAAGGTATAGCTCTGTTTAGTGTCAATATATGTCTAAGTATTTATATATATGTCGTAAATTTCTGATAGGTGATTAAGAACAATGTTAGGTTCCGTCTGAATAGAACTGACACAGGTGATGACTCAGTGCGAGATAAGGTAAACAGATAGATTTTCACTAAATTAATATTAGACAAACATAAAGGTATGTTTTCAGGCACTCGTAAGAAATATACTTCCTGTGTTATCTTGTGTTTCGTACTGATAAATAGTCAGTAAAGCATCCTTTTTTGGGGATGCCTAGCTGGCCGTGGGGTCAGTGTGATTCGCTTGATAGCTAGGCGGAGTTGTCGTACGGAAGGTACGGGGTTCGAACCCTGGGTAAGCCACTCACGTCTGTTGTTTTTCTGTTGTCCAAGTGTTCTACTTCTTTATTTCTTACGAGTGCCTGAAAACATACCTTTATGTTTGTCTAATATTAATTTACTGTTTACAGGCCTCGGGTTTCCCTTCCTTATGTGTTATTTAGATTTTCACTAGTAAGTTGGTGAAAAGGTAGAGTCTGTCCCTGGATTTGAGAAGCTACTCTAGTTCAGCCTACCGGTTACGACTAAAAGTTGTTGTTCAGACAGTTCCCTTTCTATATTAATATATATATATATATATATATATATATATATATATATATATATATATATATATATATATATATATATATATATATATATATATATATATATATATATATATATATATATATATATATATATATCCACTACTCACATACACACACAGATAAGTGACGACAATTAGACGCACAAACGTGAAAACTATAATAATGGTGTATGGATATTGTGACTAGCTGACCGACACAAGTAATTAAGTTTTATGTTACTTTTATTTACCATAAAGAAACTTCACAACAGTTATTATAACAAAATATCAGAATATACAAATCATAGGTTACATAATTAATAAAGAAATAGACTCATAAGTGTAATCTCCCCACCCCCCCCCCCCTTCTGTTGAGACAAGATCCCGTTAGAAGAAGTTACTAAACCCCAAAATGTCAAAGAGATTTGCACTATGGTCTAGAATTTGCCTATAATGTAAAGAACAGAGGTTCTAAGTTAATCTATTCTGAAAATGAACAGTATTAGGAAAACAAACATAAGAAAGGCAAACCAAAGTGAGTACATGGATTATACAGTATGAGAATTATTCATTTCTTCTTTCTCTGTTCTCAGACGACCGTGGCCACGTTCATTTGTTCTTACCTAATTGTTGATTAACAACGTCTGGAACATAGTTTCATGGGTCACACAGCAAATCCAGTGTTGTTTTGGCGAAATAAACCCCAGCTCCTCAAAGACTGTTTAAATCCTCTTCTTCGGGGAACGTTTATTTTGTTACTGTTAGTTGGATTTCAGTTTATGTCACATTAATTAGTCCAGGTAAAACTTAACAGTGCTCACAGTGTCAGTAGCTTGAGATTCCAATACATAAAGGAATGTCAGGTAGGTAACTTCTCTCAGTATAAAAATTCCTTGTCACACCACAAATGGTCGATAGTCGGGAAATGTCAATGTTTGATTATATCGCCACAATGGGCTGAATGAGATACCTCATTTCTGAGGTTTGAATCTGGCTTTTGTGGGTTGTAGTCATTGCCCATGACTCGCATCCATATGTCAAGACTGGGACATAGGTGGAGCGATATACAGCCATCTTCGTTTTCTTACCAACCTCTTTCTTGCTGAGGAATCCTCGATTTATGGCCTGATAAAGTCTCCTAGCCGCTGCTTTTCGAGTGGCCAACTCTTCTTTGATGCCCACCTTTCGGTCTATAATAGCTCCGAGATATTTAAAGTGGTCGACCTGCTCCAGGACTTGTTCTCCCAACTTAATCTGATGTCTTCTTTCTTCTCGTGATATCACCATGGATTTTGTTTTAGAGCTGCTTATGACCATCCCTCTCTTCTCCAGCTCTTCCTTCCAGACTTGCAGGTTGGATTGGAGATGTGTCTCTGATTTAGCAATCAGGACAACATCATCAGCAAATGCTAGCTCTGAAATACAGACCTGTCTCATCTTCCAGTACCCCACTGAATACTTTCTTGTTCTCTCCTTACATGCCTTGATGACATCGTCCATGAGGAGTATGAAAAGATAAGGTGACAAGATATCGCCTTGTCTTACACCAGTGGTGGTCCTGAACTCTATTGTTGGACTTAGGTCCGTTATTCTCAGATTAGATGGAAGCCGCTGGTAGGTTTTGGGCTTGACCCAGTACTAGATATAGGAAGAAAAATACAAAATACTTAACCACAATATAGTATTCTCACACCTATCCTAACACGTGTAAAATGCAATGTTATCCACTTCGGTTATTTAACTTTAATTAGAACTACAAGCTTAGAGCTTACCTTATCGTTTAAAAACCCCGTGAAATAAATTCTAGTCATTTACAAAATTAATCATCGTGAATTAGGAATAAATATATATTTCGTCAGTACTCATAATGAATAGTGCATTTACTAGTCTATTAAAATATCTCTTACTGGTTAATATCAGCTAGTTAGATTAACGCTACAGCCGGAACAATTTTGCTTTAGATTATTTTAATTGTTCTAGTCAATTAACACACAACAAAATCCCAGTGAAATATAATTGACGGACCTTAACCAGTAAATCACTCTACACAGAAAATCTTAGTGAAATAAAATGATGGACTTAACAATTAAATCACTCAAACTTCTAGTATAATATTTACCGCAAACACAGGAATTAGAACTTCTCCAATCAAAAATACTAAGAAAACCACTTTAACAATGGTCTAGCAATCGAAGCTAGTTGTTCTGAAATAAATCTGTGGGTACTGAATAATGGATTTTAAAGGACGCGGTATATATCTTAAATTGGTAGAAATTCACTAGCACTTGCTAGTTTTGACACCTTCGCTCAGATTTCGGAGATTTCTCAGGTTAATCTGCGAATCAAAGCTGAAATTGCCACCTTTTACCGCTTGCAGACTTTGGCAAAGAGCGAACGGTCTTTTGATCTGGCGACTCTCGCCGTATCTACATACGTTAACAAACGAACGAAGGTAGGGGGAGGTAACTGTGATTATCTTCCCTTTTCTCTCAGATTTATTCCCCCTGACCAATGTCTTCCGAAAAAACGTCTTAACTTCATTAGCTTATCTCCCCCTTTGCCAAAAGTACGACTTTTTGACTAGTCGCCTTTGGTTCTCTGCAAATCCACCACCCCGTCCCCTCTCTCTATGTGAAACATAGTCTGTTTGTAAACATTCCTCGTAGTTTATACGACATTGAGAAAAAGAAAATGTGCGTGGCCGAATTTAGAGTTTGACAGATATAAAGAAGTGAAGGGGTCGGCGTTTAACGAAACGTGCATAACTAATAAGGAAGCCCGGTGAAAGCCAGGTGGAAGAAAAATGTAGATATATGAAATCTATTTTCATAACCTCTGTCACAATATAGATAAACTATTCTGGCTCATACGTTTGCTTTCATACATATAACTGAATCAACTATTATTGTTTAGTTTAGAAACAACAAATTTAATAGTGAAATAGTCTTTAACAGGTCAAGTCAAGTCACGTCAATTCAACAGTAAGTAAATATGGAAAGATTAGTGGAATTTTGATAGTTATAAATTTCTCGTCAATGAGACGTAGGTGGAAATTTAACTTTATACTTAAAGTTTAACTGAAATGTCCTTTTTGCTGATGCCTTTTAGTTAGCACTTAGCTTGTATGAGTGAGTCCTGCAGCTGTGGCTCATCAATTCTGTGATGACAAAAGCCTTCTCCACACTCTCTTCCACTGTAGGCGGTTATGGTGGATGCGTTTCTCTCACACCAGCGGCGTTAGTACCACAAATCGTCTGATGGCTTGTAACCACAAACTTTAGACAAATAGAAAGAAACAAATGCCTGCTGAGTACATTTGTTAACCGCAAACTAACAGGCCCATTGTCATGCACTCCACCCACCAATGTTAACTTTTCAGAAGAATTAAATTCCCGAGCACACAGGATAACTCATGGACTGTGATGAAAATTCACCCATATCTTACTGGGTGTTAACTAGGAAATTGCGTCTGGAGTGCGTGAATAATGATTAGACTGAATTACAATTAAAAAAGGTACATAAATCTCACAAGATAATATGTTACACTGGAGGCACATATGATGTAGTCATCACTCATCGCTGCTCCAGTCGGAGTCTGGGGTCGCTCTTCTGTCGGGTTTCCCGCACGACTAGTCAGAAACAATCACCAGCTCTTGCTGTAGTGGTTCATGAATATACTATTTTCATATGTTGAGGTTGCCAGCCTCATATATATCCACTAGCCAGAAAACATGGTAAATTCACGTTTGTACTAGAAATGTTCACAACTTACCCCAAATTTTTGGGAATACACAATCTCCTTGCGCATATTTCAAATGGACGCGAGCAATTTTGGTGCATATTTCGTCTGAGAAATGCCTCTTATATCGGTGTTCTATGAATCACTTGGCCTGGGAAACTAGTAATTCCTCTTCGACGGGTGTTCTGCGATAAACTTGGTCTGGGATATTATTTCTCTTATGACTGATGATCCAATTCCTAGGTTTCCAGTCCAAATATGTAAAGTCCTGGTCCTGAAGTTTTACAGTCTATGTATTTAAATATGCGGGTTTACTCTTAAGGTTTCTGAGTTGCCCAAATACTGTCGATCTTTCACTTTTGATATAGGAATTCAAGGTCCGATCCTTGTCTTTCTGGCGGCTTGGGAGTTGCTCGGTTGAAGTTGCGAAGCTGTCTGTTCTGTGTTTCTGAATTCCCGATTATATCTCTCATTCTCAGTTCAATTCACATATGGCGTTTTTGCCGAATGTTCCAATAGAATGCATTGTTTATTCCGGTATCTCAAATCAAACCAATCAAATCTCTCTAGCACTGTTTGGGTGGGGAAGTTTTAAATATCCCCTCGCGTGTTTAGAATATTAATTTTAATATCCACGCGTGACCTCTTTATAATTCTTCTTCTTCTTCTTCGTACACTCTCAGACGTCCACTTGAATGTTCTCAAAGAAAGCAGTAGTCGATTTGAGGCTTTTTGAATCTCCGTAAAGCTTTTCCACGAAAGGAGCTGGCGTCGGCCATATGCACTTTCTCTGTACCACATATAAGGGGTAACTTTGAAGCAGATGTTCAGCAGTCATTTTATCAGTGCCACAGTTACACTGATCGGTAGTTCCTATCTTTAGCTTGTTGAATAGATGGTATCTCAATCTGTTGTGGCCAGTGCGCAGTCTGAAGATTACCACTTGTTCTCTTCTGTGGAGCTGGTAGTAAGCATCATTCTGTGTGTGCCCTTGTTTCTGTAACTGATTCTGATAAAACTCTTTCCCTCCTCAAAAGTTATGCTTGCATCAGGCTGAGGTAGATGTGAACCTTCTTTTGCCATTCTGTCAGCCTCTTCATTGCCGGCGATGTTACAATGAGATGGGATCCATTGGATCACAACACTTTTAAATCGTTGACAAAGTTTGTGGAGCACTACTCTGAGATCATCCAGGTCTGTATTATTTTGGCTTTTCAACGTTGCAATTACAGACTGTGCATCAGTAAAGAAAGCAACTTGTCTCTCTGCCGTTTTTTCTGTCAATATAACCTCTGCTGCAGTTTTCAAGGCCTCTGTCTCTGCTCTGAAGTTGCTGGAGAATCGTCCTGTCGCCACTGACAGCCTTTTTTCTGCATCAGTGCTCAAGGTCAGAAAGACACCCCCACTTCCATTTTCTGTTACATTTGTTGCTGATCCATCTGTGTATGCATGGGTCCAGGTGTTGCGTGGATAATGTTTCTCTATGTATTTTGTCGCTATGGATTTTCTATCTGGTGCAGTTTGGCTCTTTTTGCTTTCAGTTCCAGGAATGTTTTCTATCATTTTTAGGGAAACGATTTTGTTTCCAAACTGGAAGCTTGTGTGCAGTATAGATGGGTTTAACAGTGGATATTTCATCTATGGATACTGCTCTCATTTGTGGTTTGGTTGATTCTACAAAATTACTTCGTTTGAGTTTTTGCCTTCTAAGAGCATTTATTCTATGGCACATTGGGTGGTCTGTTAGTCTTTTGATTTTTTCGGCCTGTTGCTGAGCCCTCCAGTCTCTTCTATCTGTCATTGGCTGGAGGCATGTAATCTTTTCGAGTTCTTTTATAGGTGTTGACTTCATGCCTCCCGTTATAATTCTCATTGCTTGATTTTGGAGTCTGCTAATTTTATCGAAGTTTGTCTTAGCTGCTGTTGCCCATGCTGCTTTGCCATATTCAAGAACTGGCCTCACTCGCCCTGTGTACAACGTCTTAAGCACTTTCTCATCTGCACCCCAAGTTGTTCCAGCAAGTTTTTTCATAATTGCCATTCTTTGTCTTGCTCTCATTCGATTTCTGTCAACCTGTTTTTTCCAAGTCAGACGGCGATCAAAAATAATGCCTAGGTAGTTCGGATTTTCATTTAAATGAAGATTTACTCCGTTTAGTACTAGTTTGAAGCTCTGAGGTCTAGTTAAGAGGGAAAATACAGTGTACGTTGTTTTCTCTTCATTAATCTTCATGAGCCATGTTTTGGCCCACTCTTCCAGTGATGTTAGTGCTTGCTGCATCAGAATGTTTGCAGTAGTGATACGTTCTTCAGAGATCCACAACGCTAAGTCATCTGCAAAGGAAGCATTGTGTGCTATTTGTTGAATATTGTCAGTTATGTCATTTATGTATGCAAGGAACAGTGTGGGTGACAGGACTCCCCCTTGTGGGACACCCTGGTCTAATATAAACTTTTTACTAGTCTGTCCTTGCATCTGTACTCTGGCGGTTCTATTTTCCAGGTAGTGACCAATCCATTTGTACATTCGCCCACATACACATACATCTCTGATGTTTGACTTTCAATCCCTCTTTCCATACTGTATCGAAAGATTTTTCTAAATCTACCCAAACCACTAGCGTGTGTTTTTTTTCGTGGAAGGCATCTTCGATTTCCTGAGCTATATATGTGATTTGATCCTCAGTGGATCTGTGTTGTCTGAATCCTGCTTGTTGATGGTTTAATAGGTGTTTGCTTTCCAGGTGCCACATCAGTCTGGTATTTATCATGCGCTCCATCAGTTTTCCTACACAGCTTAGTAGGCTGATCGGTCTGTAACCATTTGGTTCTTTCGGGTCCTTGTCTTTCTTTGGTATAGGTATCAGTATAGCTTCTTTCCATGCCTGCGGGACAATTCCTCTTTTCCAACTGTAGTTAAGTACTGCCAGAAGCTTCTTTTTTGCCCTTGTGTTGCGTGGGATGGTTTTCACTGGTATTGGAGGGTCCTTCGTTCGATTATTATCTTGGAACAAGGGTCAACGTTATATTGATTCATCATTTGTTGAATGTCCAAGAATACACTCGTTCCCTTCGGAGCTCATCAATATATATACATATTTTTCTTATCGGAAGAGTTCTTCATTTGCATAATCAACAACATTGGCAAATGCAGCAAATATCTGTAACGTATCGATGTGATAAAGTCCTCAATTCAGAGTCCATGAATTTATTTACAGTTCACACACAAGACATTCACGTAGGTATAGATTCATATATAGTCATTAGAAATTACATGCATAGTATTCATGTCCGTCCGTGTCAAAACAATATGTCAGAAGAACATCGTGGCTATATACGTGCGCTGTTGTAGTCAACAGCCAGAAATGAGCACATGAGTTCTTGACAGCTACAATTTGAATCATAATGCGATTCTCCTTCCATCATTTAGTTAATTTAATTAATCTCATACTTATATTAATAACCGAACTGACCCTGAGTTCTACATCGATTTATATATATAATATAGGCTATATACTCAGCCTTTTTTCCTTGGAAGAAATACAAGACACGACCTTCTTGCTTGACGGATAGCGTAACAAGGGCCATGTAACCAAGTCACCCAGCGTGACCTTCCCAACGCGAATGCGTCATAATCTCCGCATATATTTCGCGTTCAGTATACCGTAAAATATCGACATATTCTATAAATATTAATGACCCTTAAACGTTGCGCATGGGTAAACCCCAGCAGACGCCGTCATTTAAAATAACACCGTAACAGATTTCCTGTCAGATGGGGAAAAAAAAATCTATTAAATAGATTTTTTTTTTGGAACAATATTAATCAATTATCAAAAATTTAACAAAACCCGACGTATGACCTACGATGTTCTATCTAGAACAGTGTCGTGGTCATGTCAGTAATATCTTATAATAAAATCAACGTCATATCATACATATAACTTATATTAAACAAGGAAATGTCACTGTCACTAACTAATTAACTAATTAATTTGTTGTATGTATCGACTAACTAATAATGTGAGGTGTTATTAAAATTATTCTAACTAACTAGAATTAAAATAATTAATTATAGTATGTATGTATGGTACTAACTAATTAATATCTAATTGAAGAAAATGAGAAATAGTATAAGAGAGTAAAAGAAATAAAAATTGAGAAGTACGGACAATTAAAACCAAATATTAACGTATACATTAAATTAGAATGCGTGTGAAAATGAAGTGTAAGGATAGACACCTAATTAAATTGACATAATCAGAAGAAAAGAACAGAAAAAATTCATACATTTTAACTATATATATGAAATGTCATAATGTAATATCCATTACCTTGATAATTACACTAATTAAAATATTAATTGGTGTGATATTATTTTGTTTCATCTTTACTTTGCATATTTTATTTTTTTATTTCATCACACTTTAACTTTATTTTATTATATATTAATTTAATAACTAGAAAATTTAACAATATTGGACATGAAGATCCAATCGTTGTTACCTCCTATTGACTTGTATGAAAGTTCATTAAGACACAAGGTTCATATTATCAAATTATGATTTGATTATCCATTCATCGTTAGTTCCTTTATTAAAAACTTGAATATAATTTGAAGAAGTCATCAACGTATCTGTCCCTTCTACATCAGAGATTGTTCCTTTTTAACAGTTTTTCAATCGAAATAAGTGATACCCAAAGTGGAATTGAAGTCCAAATTTTCAAACGATCCGTAAAACTTGATATTTTGATCACAATAGTTTATTTCGAAATGTCATTATTTAAGTAGGGAGTCCAACTGAATTGTTGTATATTCTGACTTGATATCAATACCGTTCATAGCAAATGTAATGCTTGACTAGTCAGAAAATTTTCCTGAAATTGTAATATTCATTCAGAATCCGTAGGATGTCTGGACAACGTGTCGGCTATGACGTTCTCAGTTCCAGGTATCGACTGTATCTCGAACTCGTAGGGTTGCAACGTAATAGCAAATCGTGCAAGTTTAGCACTTTTATGGTTTGAGCGACGTAATGCTGCAACAGATTTCTGATCAGTCTGGATCAGAAATGGAGATCCCATAAAAATTTCTCTAACTTGGTAATTGCCCAGATTACGGAGAGCAATTCTCGGTCTACAGTCGAATATTTAGTCTCCGGAGGTTTCAGCTTGCGTGAGATGTAAAGTACAGGGTGAAGGACATCATCATGATATTGGAGTAGACAAGCCCCGAGTCCGTAATTACTCGCATCTGTACGTAGAACAAACTTTTTAGAAGCATCTGGTAATCTTAAAACAGGTGGGCATGAAAAAATTTTTAAAATAGTGCGAAAAGTTTTGTCACATTCGTCTGTCCAATTTATCCTTAAAGGCATGTTCTTCTTTAGTAACGATGACAGGACAGCCGTGATGGATGATAGGTGAGGTACAAATCTGCTATAGTATTGGATCAACCCTAACAGACTCCTAACCTGTTTCTTCGTTTGAGGAACAGATAAATTTAATATTTTAGAAACCGTACTGGGAATTGTTTGGATACGTCCTGATCCAATAATGTGTCCCAGGAATGTTATCTCATTACACGCTATTTGAATTTTAGTTGGTTTAGCGGTTAAATGGTTATCCCGCAATATTTCCAAAACTGATTTAAGACCCAAAAAATGTTCCTCAAATGATGAACTAAACAAACATATGTCGTCAATGTAGGTAATTATATCTGATCTACCTGCTAAAATTTTTCGCATCATGCGAATAAAGGTAGCTGGAGCATTCATTAGCCCAAAAGGCATCACGTTCCACTGGTAAAGACCTTGTGGAGTTGAGAATGCTGTGTAGTATTTGGCTCTTTCGGTTAGTGGAATCTGCCAATAACCTTTGGTTAAGTCAATTTTAGTGAAAAGTGTAGCATTGGATAGACGAGGAAGTAAATCGTCAAGGATAGGATGTGGTTCGCTATCCGGTAATGTCTGCGCATTAAGTTTCCTATAGTCAACACATAAACGTATAACGTATGTTGTTGTCCTTTTTCCGGACAATGACTAAAGGAGAAGAAAATGGAGATGTACTAGTCTCAATAATACCTAATGATATCATCTGTTCGAGTTCCTGAGATGTCTTACTCAGAAAATGTAGAGGTACAGAATAAGGATGAACACGAATTGGTGTATCATCGTTAAGAATAATATCGTGAGTAATTACAGATGTGCAACCCGGTACATCCGTTAACACATCTGGGAAAGATTGTAGAAGATCAGCAACGCGTTGATGCTGTTGCGGTGTAACCGTAGACGAAATGGTCACATCACGCCAAGATTCAGTAGATTGGACAATAAGTACAGGTAAAGGCATCTGCACTTCAGGAAAAGAAGATTCTTCCTCCTGTATAACAGAAAGATTAGAATAATGACAAGTAGATACAGTATTGTCATCTAGTTCATGAAAAATTGACTGTAAGTGTATAGGACGTGTATGAAATTGCTTGAGCATATTAATATGGAATATCTTTCTGTGTCCCTTGATATCTAAAACGTAATCAACGTCTGAAATTTTATCAGTAACCTTATAAGGACCAGTCCATGAGATCAATAACTTATTGTTATTGTGAGGGAGTAATACATAAGCCTCATCGCCTGGGAATAATTGGCGTAATCGTCTAGATCGATTTTGTATAGATCGAGCCTTAGCTTTTGCAGCCTCAGAAGAAGCTGTTGCCAATTGGCAAGACTCAATAATATTATTCCGAAGATTAATCACATACTCATAAGATGACTGAGTGTCCTGAGTCATCTCTGCATCAATTAATAAATCTTTTATCAGTCCCATAGGACCTCTCGGAGGGGCACCAAAAACTAACTCAAAGGGAGAGAAGCCAGTTTGTTCATGTGGCACCTCTCGGTAAGCAAATAGGACCGCTGGGAGTGCTCTGTCCCAGTCCTGAGGGTGTTTAACAGTAACCTTATGTAAAAGTTGCTTAAGCGTACGGTTAAGTCTTTCAACTGCACCGTTACTCATGGGATGATAAATACTACTCAAATTCCTATCAATGTTCCAGGTTTTCATTACCTCCTTCATGGTATCGGATATAAACTGCGACCCATGGTCAGATAATAATTTTCTAGGAAACCCTATTCTAGAAAAAATTAGATGTAATGCATCAGCTACATCTGTGGTAGTGGTTGTCTTCAATGGAATGGCTTCTGGCCATCGTGTGCATAAATCAATGCACGTGAGAACAAATCTATGTCCTCTCGCAGATGGTAGAAGTGGACCAATTATATCTATGGCCATCTTGTCAAAAGGTCGTACTGAGATATCGCAAGCCTGAATAGGCGCCGTGTGAAAAGCTCCACGTGCTTTCACTTCCTGGCATGTAATACAAGAACGTACATACTGCGAAATATCCCGTGATACTCCTGGCCAAAAGAATGAAGACAATACTCGAGATCGTGTTCGAGTATATCCCATATGTCCTGCACACTGCGAGTCATGCGCGTGTTGAAGAATGTACCGTCTAAAAGCAGCCGGTACCATCACTTGTTGTTTTACCTGTGATTTATCACTAAAGCATCTAATCAGTATATCATTTTTAACAATAAACCAATGTTTGTTATTATTCCCTGATGTTAAATTATCAACATTATTAACTAGGTTAAAAAATTTATTTAGAGATTTGTCATTTTTTGTTTGTTTGCAAATGATTCCCTGTCAATAGGTGAATTGACCTCAATATCCTTCTGTTTCTCTGCATCCATCTTATTATCATTGACACTCTCCATGAGCATAGTCTGAGCTCTAGTTGTCACGGCGTTTCCAGTGCATAGATTGTGTCTCTCCCATTCAATTATATCTTCTGGTGAACAATCCTTGCTGCCGTGTATGCGACCCACCATAAGGTCTGCAATCGGCTTTTTCAGCATGCATACCTTCACGTTACCTGTGAAAAAAGGTGTTTTAACATGGATAATAGCTGTGGGGTAAAACTCAATAGTTCCCCCAAAAGTCATGCAACGGACATATTCCCCCGTTGCACAGCTAGGATGTACAAGCGACTGTCGCACTCCAATGGTTGTGGACCCCGAATCTCTCAATACAGAAACTATAGAACCGTTAACTATCCCTCTGTTAAAAATCAGAGAGCCTGTTCCATCATTGGCTGCAAGACCTACTTCTGGTAGAATGTGTCCGCAGTTTAGCACTGTCTCCTTTGCCTTCTGAAAAATAAGATTGCATTGTGGGCAACTATTCGCCACGTTATAGTTAATAGCAAAGCATGCAGCAGAAGAATTCATTGTATTATCGTTAGGTGGAACCTGAACCTTAGGGGTGATATCATTTGTAACTGCTGCCCCGGTATTATGGTTATAATGTGAAGATCCACGAGAATGAGAACGATTACGAGAATAATTAGTTGAATTATCCCGTTGTCGTCTATTGTAATTGTTATCTCGATGTCTCGAGTTATAATTATCGCTATTCTTCCAATTGTTACCATTATTATATTGATATGACCGATTATAACTTGAGTTACGTGGATTACTGTTGTATCTTGACTGAGGTGAATAATTTCTGTTTTGTTGTCTTCCTCTATTATAGTTATTGTTAAAGTTATTTTGTCCCTTATGAAAATTAATGTCATAGTTTCCTTTAAACCTACCTCTGTCTACACTGTGTGTTCTTGGTTTGTTATTACTATGATATGCCATATTGGAGGCTACAGGAAGTGGTTCTCTTATTAACGAGCCAGAGATGTTAGCATTCGGATGAGCGTTGCAGTAATTTAAAGAAATTTTTTCTAACTCATCAATAGTTTCTGGTTTCCGTTCTTGCAGATAAGCAAAGAATGGTGGGCTGACAGAAGATAACACTTTATCCCTCAATAACAAATCGACTAACTTGTCGTAAGATTTGTTGACACCTGCCAGTTCAACCCATCTGTTAAAAGTATTGCGTATGTTAGCAATAAAACCTGTGAAATCTTTATTGTTATCTGGCAACAAACTTTTGAAACGTAATCTGCATGCCTCTTCGTTCAAATGGAAACGACGTAATAACAAAGTCTTAATGGCCTCATAGTCTGTGGCTAATGTAGGATCAATATTTTGTGCTGCACTTGCAGGTTCGCCATCCAGAAATTCCTTAAGTTTAAGTGCCCATGCAGTTTTGTCAAGGTTATTGACTTTACATATATTCTCAAAGCGCGACAGCCATGATGATAGGTCATCCACGTGTAATCTGAATGGTGGTAGTTTAAAGTAATAATTGCCCTTAAGTCGGTTGGAAGAAGATCCCGATTGAGCATTATCATTTTGGCTTGCTGCAGCACCCTGCGAATTAAGTTTTGCTGTTTCCAATTTAAGCCGTTGCAATTCCATTTCTTGCTGCAGTATGATTTCCTGTCGTTTCAATTTATTCTCTTCTTCAATCCGTAGGATTTCATCTCTTGCCACCTTTCTTTCTTCCTCTTCCTTAGCAATAGCTTTCTTTTCAGACTCTTTTCTTTCAAGTTCTTCCATATCTGCTTTATATTTTGCAAGTTGTTGTTCTGCAAATTCCAGGAGTGCATCTCCCTTTTTGTTACAATCTTTTCCAATTTTAATGAAATGATCCAAAGTAAGCATTCTTGAAGTTAATTTATTTAAGTATTCAATTACTTATGTTTAGTAATCACCAATGGAATCTATGTCGATAATTCTAATTACTCAAAGAATGAATAATCAATATAAGAAATTGCAATATTCCTGTATTGTTATGTATAAGTTCCACAAATCTATAATATTTTGTAAAAATATTATATATATACACTAATAGCTATCATAAATAGTTATGATAGTTAGTTATATAAGGTGCTGAAATTATATCATGCACTTAATATTAATATTAAATAATTATGTGTATTATTCCTAAATAATTAGGTTATTTAATCTTAATTGTCACCAAGTTCCCAAAGTAGTACTGAGAAAGTGTACTAATTTATATTTAATATGTCTTAATTTGTTATAAAGTTATAATAATTAATCATTATATATTATGCCATAATCATGAGCTATAAAGTGCATTGCCCATTTCTTGGACCACTACTGCAAATATGTGCAAAGTCCCTAATTCCTCATTAAAGCTCATAAAAATTTAATCATATTCATCTACACTATTATTAATGAAGAAATTATAGCATTAATATTAAATTATAGAAGGATGAAATGAATACAAACAATACAATGGGTTAACCAAGGAGTACAGAACAGTAGCACAATACAAAAGTGACATTTTCACCATAAAACTGCATTAATAACTAAGTGGTATAAAACGGAAGTGAGAGATTAAGAATGAACTGAATAGAAAGTTAAGCTGTGTACGCAACAATTAGTGACGTATACATGGACTCATTGACGATGGTACAAAAAAAAAATTAAACTGAATGATAGTAAGGTCAGAAAAACACGAGAGGTTACAAACATTGTTACAAAACTGAATAAAAATTAGAACAAAATACACTAAAATACCCCAATTATAACTAGACTGGACATCTAACATGCAAGGTCAATTAATTGCAAATACGAACGAACGAAAATCATCGGAAGGTCGTCGATGGGTTCTTCGTTAAAAGCAATTAACTAAAGGTCCTAAGGAACATTCAGAATGAATATCGGCATCCTCAGAGCCATTTTATTCATTCCAAACCGCCGCCCATCCGCTACATGAAAAAAGGACAGAAACAATACTTAACATGGATACATAGAAAAAAGAACATGGCGTTATGGGACAAACAGGACTAACTTATTGTAACCTTCAAATAAGTTACTTATCTTTTTGCCTCGATAGATTCATACAATGCTTGCTTCGCCAACGGACAGTAGGACCTATATTTCATGCTCATGTTGATTGAATCTATTTTCCAATGTTCGATTAAGCGTTTATAGATAATCTTCTTCAAAGACCTTGAAAGGCGGCTGCCATCACTACAGCTGATTCATCCTGTTGTCAAGGGGGTGTGACGTCATCGGTGTAGATACAAAAAGTGTTCATTTCGCTCGAAGGAAAATTATTTCTTTCAACTCGATAATCTTGAGTATTTTTTTTACAATGAAATTCCAGTTCCGCACCACATCGGCCACCACTGTTGCGTGGGGTGGTTTTCACTGGTATTGGAGGGTCCTTCGTTCGATTATTATCTTGGAACAAGGGTCAACGTTATATTGATTCATCATTTGTTGAATGTCCAAGAATACACTCGTTCCCTTCGGAGCTCATCAATATATATACATATTTTTCTTATCAGAAGAGTTCTTCATTTGCATAATCAACAACATTGGCAAATGCAGCAAATAGCTGTAACGTATCGATGTGATAAAGTCCTCAATTCAGAGTCCATGAATTTATTTACAGTTCACACACAAGACATTCACGTAGGTATAGATTCATATATAGTCATTAGAAATTACATGCATAGTATTCATGTCCGTCCGTGTCAAAACAATATGTCAGAAGAACATCGTGGCTATATACGTGCGCTGTTGTAGTCAACAGCCAGAAATGAGCACATGAGTTCTTGACAGCTACAATTTGAATCATAATGCGATTCTCCTTCCATCATTTAGTTAATTTAATTAATCTCATACTTATATTAATAACCGAACTGACCCTGAGTTCTACATCGATTTATATATATAATATAGGCTATATACTCAGCCTTTTTTCCTTGGAAGAAATACAAGACACGACCTTCTTGCTTGACGGATAGCGTAACAAGGGCCATGTAACCAAGTCACCCAGCGTGACCTTCCCAACGCGAATGCGTCATAATCTCCGCATATATTTCGCGTTCAGTATACCGTAAAATATCGACATATTCTATAAATATTAATGACCCTTAAACGTTGCGCATGGGTAAACCCCAGCAGACGCCGTCATTTAAAATAACACCGTAACACCTTGTGCCGAGACCTATTAACATTTCATTGGTTATTCTATCTTTTCCAGGTGACTTCTTTTTCTTTAGTGACTTTATTGCCTCTTCCATGTCTGCCATTGCCAAATTTGTCATTATATGCTCTTCAGGTGCAATCTGTGTGTTGTCATGAATCAACTGTTCATCTGTGACGATTTTCTTCCTGTCAGCGGGGACATCAATGTGATTTGCGCTAGCAAAGTATTCTATAAATGCATTTGCAGCTTTTTTGCCTATCAGCATATTGTTGCCGTGTTTCAGTGCGATTTGTTTGTAATGAGATCCTTCGTTGTTCAAGGTTCTAACCAGTTTCCATAGCTTATTTCCGTCTTTATCTAAGTTTAGATTTTCTGTTTTTTCTTTCCAGCAGTCTCTTGTTGTTTTATTTAATGTTTTTCGGTATTTTGCAGTGGTGGCTTTGAGTAATATGTTTGCTACAGTTGTTTGTTCTCTTTCTGCTGTGTTTCTGACCTCTGTTACTTCATCTTCAAGCCTTTGAAGTTCTTCAGTCCAGTAAGGTTTGTAATTTTGTCTTGCCTCTCTGGGAATGGAATCAGTGGCTGCTTGTAGTATGGCTCTGTTTAGGCTTTCGACCATCGTTTTCATATTGCCGTGCCGTGTGTTAATGGCTTCACAAAACCTGTCTGACAACATTGAAAAATTGTCCCAGTCAGCTCGTTTGTAGTTCCATCGAGGAAGTAGTTTTTCATCCTGCGGAACAAATTCCATATTTATGACCAGCTTTATTGGTTTATGGTCACTACCTGCTAGCAGATCAAGCACATGTCTGTCTATTTTATGTCTGACATCTCCTGTAGAAAAGGCTAGATCTGGAGTGGAAGTAGTGTGCCATCTTCTGGAGTAAAAACTGGGGTTGTCATCGGGACTGTTATTAGGTGAAGATTTGTATCTATCCACAGTCCTCCACTTCGTCTCCTCTGTTGTCTGTATCTGGGTATCCCCATCTTTCAGAATGGCTATTGAAATCTCCTACCACTACGCAATTTGAGTCCTTTATTTACATGCGGGAAAGTGACAGATCCTTGTTTGGTGGGCCATACAGATTGTAAATACGGATGCACGTTTCATTGATTGTTATGTCCACCCCAATTATTTCAGAATGATCTCTGAGGTTCACGGATACTTCGCTGCTTGGTAGAGAATTTCGCGTGAGCATCAGAACACCTCCTTTGTGTCCTTCTCGGTCGAGTCGGAAGGCCTGGTATCCTCTAACTGAAAATCTGTGGTTGTTGTTGAGGTGAGTCTCTTGAATGCATGCAACATCTATATCTTCTGCGTATAGACGGTTTGTTAAAGGAACTTTTTTGTTGCGAACTCCTTCCGCATTCAACTGCAGAATGCTGAGTGTTTTGTGAGCTTTGTCAGCAATTCTAGCCTTTTGCCTCTGTGTAGCCCAGCGGAACGCTACGGAGTTATTGACAATTTGCTTTCGGTGTAATGACGTCATCATGGAGCGGCGTACGTTGTACTGTTTCGTTAGGCCCGTGGCTCAGTACATCCGATTTCAACGAGCATTTATGTCGGGTTGCCTACCTTAGCCTTTGACAGTCCCCAGCCTACCTGCAAGGCAGCAGTGTGGTCTCACTGTCTGACTGGATTCTAAAAAAACATGTAGAGAATCACTAACGTCAACAAAACAATGTCCGACATATTGAACAGGAACCGGAAGCACCTCTTTATAATAAGATGTAATATTGTTCCGGCTGCACCTATCCGCCTCCCATAATATTGTGACCATGTTTTCCTGGCGTAATGTCTTCCGGCAAAATGTCTACCCCGACAGGTTATCCACTTATCGCCTTTTTCTGCGTGCCTCCGCCAGACAGATGTCTGGTCAGACAATGTTGTCTTCTTTCATCGTACGCACAATACATGTTTGTGTCAACACGATCAGCAGCTTTTCATTGGGGTCAAATGTTGGACCGACACGTTTCCAAAGGTGGTCAGACGGATTCAAAGAGAAGCGGCAGACCGGTCTGATGACTTGGTATTGTTACGATAATACCACAGTTCACCTAGCGGAACGTAAATACGTCTGAGGAGTGGTAAACAAGATAAAGACAGTCCTACAGCAAATACTTCCGCAGGGGAGTGGAGTGTTAGAGACTTTCCCCTACTAGATTCAGCATAGGGAGAAAAAATTGTGCATAAAATATGCCTCATAATAATGAATGAAATGGCAAAAATTATGCCAAATAAAAGCGATGAGTGAGAGGAAGAGAAAAAATGAAGAAAAAAGTGATACTGACGAAGTGGACGTGAGATCGCACAACCGTATCGTCACAGTTTCCATTATCACCCATTCTATTGCTCCGAGAAAGATATGATTAATATCGCTCTTCATGCACCCAACTGTCAATGTTAAAAGTTTCTGAGAATTAGCCTTCCTGGATAGTTCCGGAAGTGGCATCTTGATTAAAATCATGGAAAATTTTAATAAAGCTCTCAGCAATTCCAGTGTAAACCACTTTTATTTAAGATCACCAGAGCTTGGTATATTTGTCGCCTCTCAAATCTTTGACGCTAACAGTCTCTGTTCGACTCATCATAGAGAACTAAATATAATTGGGGGAACTAAATATAAATTTGTGGGGAGTGGGGGGGGGGGGGGGGGGCTCAGAGTGGCTAAGAGGTACCGCTCCTTTTCTTGAGGTAACTTGTTTGATTCCAAGTTGAGGGAAATTTTTTTTCAGAACCAGTGGTACTCCCCTCTGGTCTCCTGGGTAGTGAGATCGGATGCCTAGCCTTCTCGGATAACGGCGAAAAAAAAATAGGAGGTCCCGTGTGCAAGTTGCGCACGTTAAAAATCCCTCGGCAGTTGGAACTCTAAAGAGTAGGCCATAAGGCCGCTGTTCTGGTAAAATTTAAAAATTTAGAAACCTATCCACCACAAAAATATTTATAGAATGTGTGATTCCTATATACACATATTGGGATTCTTGCGTACCTCTACATCTCACGGTAAAAGAGGAACGACTAAGTAAGTAAGTAAGGGATTCTTGCCGGTACTACGGAGTTCGTGCATTGTGCTGAGATCCTCTTTGTGTGATCTAATTGAGGAGATCGGAGCACTGATGGAGTTGTCCGTGTGGAACGAAGATATTCCATCAAACCAAACTATTTTCACTCAATGGTGTTATATTCCTCGTTCCTTTTCTGAATTGTGCTTTTGTCGTTAGAAGAGATATCAGCAGCTTCCGGTATCTGAATTTTATCAGGCCTAGTTAAACAATTTGTCGTCAATGGTCTGCCAGATCTGAGTTTGCCATATTTTTGTAATGTGGTTGTAGTTTATGTATTTCCTATTTTTTTGCACCGAGTTTGTTGGCTCTTGTTCATTCACCAAACTTTTCCCCAAGAAAACTAAGCTTTTAACCATCCAGGAGCACAAGGCTTTTGCCGCCACAGCTTATAATATCAACAAAGCACGCCAGCCATCTCATCACTACAAAGTAGGACACACGAAGCGCAGTAGGTTGTTAACACAGATTTAAGTTTAGTAGGTTGCCCAATTTTTAGCTGAATATGTCTGGTTTGTCCATGTCGAATAGGATTGCTTTGTCACATATTATTAGTTCCAGTCCAGGGGAAGTGATCAGCTGAATGAGATAATATAATTAAAGTTAGCTATTTGGAGAAAATCACTATCGATTCTTTAATAAAATAGCCATTTCCGTGCACCATAGTTATCAAGGTTTTAGCTTCCAGTCTAAAAGAGGACCCCGTCAGACACCTATCCGCTCTTCCACTGACCTCTGTTTAGCAAAGTTTCACTGAGGCTCGCACAGGCGATATTGACAAGACTCATAAGACATGTTAGGCAGCGGCGGAAATTTTAAAGTTTCCTGGATGGTTTAAATAAATAAAAAACGGGAACGCGTCTTCTTGTGAGTGTGCGCCTTTTCCAAAGAAAAACAGGTGAATATTTGGGATTCGATTAAATTACAATATTTGTAACTGTGATTATAAAAAGAGGACAATGAATATATCGGATTCGATTATAATACAGCGGTAGTTATGTGTGGTGATGCTGGAGTGATTGGCATTATTCATCGTTATATTATTGGTGTCTAACTGTGGTAAGTTCAAAAGTTGGACTTCCTGGTGAGATCAAATAGATCATCGATGGTTTGCAGTGTGATAATAAATTACTGCATCTTTGCTATATATACAGATAAACTTAGGTCTTGTTCAGAAAAAAAAAATGAGAGAGATTTTCAGATATTTCAGTCAGATGGGATGAATATCTGGTAATACATCCTGTAGATATCTGTTGCACTAATGAAAGAAATATATTGAAATATGTAGTATGCAGAATACACCGTTGTGAAATATATATATATATATTCTGAACTATGCTGGTATTTATATCTCTGCAAAAGTCTTCCCTGGCCCGCGTAGGCACGGGGGGTCTTTAATTATACAGAGAAAGTATAGATTACAGGTGCATCAGGCTTGGTCGCAAATGTGAGGTTATGCAAGGGGCTGGGAACGTCATCATGTAATAAAATTAGTACAGAGCCTGTCTGTCGCTACATGAGCATGTGTTTAGACATCGGCTGTCTGTAAAGGTAGTCGGCTCGGTAAGGAGGGAAAAAAAGTAAATGAATGAATGAATCAATCAATGACTGAATGAAATGTCTTTCCGATCCGTTTATGAGTATCGTCTATCCAGCTTGTCTGGTCTGTTGTCGTGTTTCTGGTTCTGTCACTTAACGTAAAGCTATGGAATTGAATTTTCTGTGGTTTTTATAATTATTAGTAGATCTTAACAACTCCCCAAAGTCGTCTGTGATATTCAGCCAATTGTCGTTTATAACATGAGCCCTTAACATCTTCTTCATCATCACTATTTAGCTCCCCAAGGAGCATATGTCTACTTTATCCCATTGATGGCTGTCTCCAGTTCTCTTCTTCATGTGTTCTTTGGTCGTCCTCTAGTCTTACCCTGGGGGCTCCAGTGCAAAGACTGCCTAGTGATGCTATCAACAGGTTTTATCAATGTGTGTCCGATCCTTCTCATCTCTTTGTTACACTGAAGCTTGACTGTTTCTTGTCATCATTTCCACACTGATGATCTTGTAATATCTTTTCCATCCTTCTATGATAGGCAAGCATCATTTATGAAAGGCTGTAACTTTCCGTTCGTTGTTTTTGTTATTCTATGTGTTTCGGAGCCATACAATAGAACTGGCTCTTATTTTGAAACTGGAGAAAACACAAATAAAATATTACAGCATATGAGTGTGGTAATAGAGTACATTTTAATACTCACGCTGAGAATGGAAATTATATTTTATTAGGAAATTAAAAGCAGATATTGTAAGAGTACACAATCGCAGAAAGGCACGATTTTTAGTGTTTGCTTGTGACACGATCTAGCAAAGTATTTCTTATGTCAGTCACTGACAAGTAGTGGGATGGGGGACGAACATATACAACATAATTGTATTTTGTTAGCTAGCACGTTATTTAATAGTTTCTGAAGATAGGTTTTTCACGCAATTTCTGCATAGTGTAAAGATTTTAATTTTTTTCTTCAAATTGTTTCTGATCCCCTCTCGTTCCTCTTTGCTCTCAATCTGTCCTTTCTTTTCTTTACCTCTTTCAGTTCTTTGCCTCTCTATAATGTACTTCTTTTATTTCTTGTCTCACGCTTTCTGGTTCACATCTGTCTTTTTTCTCTGTCTTGTTATTTTGTTTCCTATCGAAACTCTTTTATGGGCTATTCTAGCCAGCCACATGTGTAGTTTTTAAGGATTTCCAAATTTCTTAATCGAATTTCTCGGTTCATGCTTTGCCAGCTCTAGCAGAAAATAAATTACAGCAGAAAAAAACAGAGTTCAGGTAAAAGAACCGCAATAATTGCCCTCCAAACTGTACTGTAAATTCTATTGTTGTAGGTAATTTGACAAAATAAGTATGAATAAGATTACTTCTAATTCTGTTTGCTCACAAATGAGAATACGTTGATACGCTTCTTTATGTTATATCTATCCGCAATCTGTTTAGTTACACAGTTTGTTAGCAGTCGTAGACTAATTCTGTGATCTGATTATGCTGTGGAGTGTCACAAGAAGGATTTACATTCGTATCCCGATTTAAAAACAAGGAGTTAAATATAGCCTGTAGTCATTAATGTCTGTAAGACGACAACAATCTTTCCAAACATTTATTTCAAAGTTCGTCCTCTTTTCCTTGGCATTTTCGTTTTATTATGCGCGTTTGAAGTTAGTGTGGTCAGAAGAAAAAAATGTTTTATTCGTTCGTCCAATTTTTCTTTCTGCACTCCCTTCTGTCAGTATTCATTCGACCATTTCTTTTTCCTTTTCATCAGTGCATTATGCCACTTTTACTTCTCAGTCTACCGATATTATCTTATCATCGGTAGGGCACACATCGACACACCACACGTTTTAGGATTGACAGATAACGATTAGCCAGGTGAGACAATAAGGTCAAACCAACATTTGCTTTGTCGTTTGTCGCCTGCTTATGGTGTATACAGAAGGGCTATTGATAGATAAGCAAATATTGCTTCAGACAAGGCTGGGGTGTTTGTTAGATAAACTCAAGACGAGAGTCTTGACGAAGTAGTATCAGCAATTAAAGGTCGGGATACTATATTTAGATTGCGAAAGTATATCCGGTCAATCTGGTTAGTGTAAAATAACATGTGGCTAATTTGGCAGACATGATGTGATCAGTTCCGGTCAGATGTCTTGCCGTAATAAACAGAGAGTGCAGACTGGAAAAAGAAATTATCAGATTTAATAATTAGGGCAGATTGAATGACATAATGCTTCCGGTAAATGTAACCATCGGTTACAATACCGTATATGGTCATGTAATAATTTTCATAGTGATGGGTAGGGGGAGAGTTTGATAAAATCAGACGCTTTACTTGTGGTTGATTTAAAATTAGAAAATAAAATAAATTTAATTGTGATTGGGTTTCACCAAAGAGAACCTCGGGAGGTTACGTTTTGCGAGGGTTAAATTTTATCTTTAAAACCTAGAGCTTATTGAAGATTTCCTTACTGCATTTCTAACCGGCAGGAGATCATGGACAGCCAGACTAGAAATAGTAATAACAATTCCATTATAGGAAAGGCCAAAGTGATTAGTAATATCTTTTAAAATTAGAAAAAGTGTAAAATTTCTTTTATAATACTGAAAGCCATAAGTCCTAGGAACCTTCTTTAAGTATAAATAGTTAGGACTATACGCTAATTAGTAACCTTAATTAACTGAGGGACGATTGTACCTTAAACAGTTGCATGACATACTACCACCATTCTGTGCATCAAAATTCTGGATATATTATTAACCCATTTTAGTTTCTGGTACTGGTTACCGGAATTCAACGCTGAACACGATCTATAACAGACAGGTCCAGAGGACACTCGAAGCGGCATAATTGTAGTCAGTTACTCCTGTGACGCAAGAATCGTGCTGCTACCAGGCCCCTAGTCTCCTGACTTAACAAGGAACAGACAAAACTTCAGTTGGAACCAGCAGCGACTTAACCATATGTCACAGAGTGCTCGAAGATTTTGTCTAGATTATGTTAAAATTCCTTACTTTTCTTTTCCTTCACATTTGTCTGTGTTCTCTACGGAAATAGTTGCACCTGCGATCGTGTCTTTAGCTATTTTTTCAAGTCTTCACTATTAGTCCTGTCATACTATCAAAATTCTAGCTTCTTCTTAAAAGGCACTTATAAGCATTTCTTTAAAGATGTCTATACGATTTATTAGCTTGGTCGAAACCAGTGGTTCCCAGAGTATTATATTTCCGTGTTCAGTGGTCAACTGGAGACTCACGATAAATCATGGTACGTGTCTAAACATGAGCCGGGAAATAATTAACTCTTGGCGTGGGAATCAGGAAATATTTTAACTTCATGCGAACATATGCTTTAACGGCAGATGGATCTATTTGTTGTTGCCCTAAAGACGCCGCTAGGCGTGATGGGAAACTACAACAGAGAAAATCAATCTGCTGTTGCCCTTAAGACGCCACAAGGCGTGATGGCCTCTGACTGCTTGGTCGGTCTTTGGCTAAGGACGGAAGAAGAAGAAGAAGAACATATGCTGAGTTTTAAGATCACTTGCTGATAACCGCTAAAAGAGAAAGCACCCTTATAGAATAGAAGTCTCAAACTACCTCATATCTACAAGTATATTGTGATTGAGAGTAACGCTACTAAATTCTAGTTCTTAAGCTGTGGATAAAGTCCTGAGCGGTAAGCAAACTCTCAGTATTCGCTTAATTAGCTAACTCTAATATCAAGGGATTAGTTAATTGATGTAAAGTGTGAAATACTTAATATTGTGGTTTTATTTCTTTACATTAGAATGATAGCTATTTTGCATTTATGTATTTTGAATGTTATTGATGCATTATAATGATGTAAGTACTGGCTGATATGAGAAAGTACTACAAGCTAATTGTATTAGGAATGTGATGAAGAAAAACTGTTGTGAACGAGAGAAGAACCGTGTTGTTCAACGGACGAGTGAATGAAAAATATTCCTCCAATGCAGTCACGCATGAACGCACACGGCCAGGCGTCCTGCTTATAACAAATGTTGACCTTACTGACCCCCGAACCAGTGTGAGACTACCGCTAGACAGGAATTTTGTAAACAAATGGACAGTCGCCTTTAAGGAAAAAAGACTGACTTACCGGTTTCAGGTAAATATATATTATTCGGCACCATTCTGAGACGAAACGTCCAGAGTGGCTGTAGTTAATATGTCTGTATAAAACAGAAGATTGATTACCTGCATTATCTTCCACAGCCCAGTTGCAGAATCCTAGCCAGTTTCTGGATTTTGATTGCTGTCAATTGTTGCGAGTAAACCGCCTAGTTGCTCTATGCTACAGAGAGAACTAGTGCTTACGTCTCAAACCCTCTAGCGGTGATCACCAGTCAGCAACCATGTGCAGTCTATAGACACCCTGTGCAGTCTACAGCTTTAAGCAGTTAACACATCGTCAGCACCTGAACTTCATAACGCAACTTCACAACCAGGTTAACGGAAAGCCTAGTCATCTCTTGGACTGAAGCAGATAAGTCTACTTAAAACCCAGGCCAAAATCAGGATTCATTTTTCCACCAAATAGTCATAGGAATAAACTTTTTCGTCCGTGAGGAAAATAGCCTCTTACTTCTGATCTGAAAACAAAAGACACTGACAGTTCTAAATTTCCTAGTATTTCTTTTTTTCAAAGTATATGACTACATTGATTTTATATTTCTCCTGTTATTAAAGTAATTCTGTACCTTCTGTCACTCACCATCATTCTGAGTTTGACTTAGTAGATTGTATGTTCTGTTCAGAAAAACATTCTCAACCCTCTTTGTATTACTTATTACTACTAGTTCATCTTCAAAAAGATTTGAGTAAGAAAGAGTTAGTCGTCGCCAGAAAAATACAAGAGTTGGCAGTCTAAAGGTGAGAGAATCACTGACACCAACCTGTGCCCTTCTGTTAACTCTTTCCCTCAACACTAGCTCACATCTGTGAAAACTAGTGTATAAAGGTCGATGCGCTTTCTACACATCTTCCTTACTATACAAAACTCTTTATGCGACAATTGGATTCTCCTTCAACGTCAATTGGAGTGCACCATCAACAAATATATCTGCGACACCATAATTCAACAACAAGATCACTGTCAGCACCTGTAGCGAAATGTTTTTTGTTTAGAGGGAGAAAGTGTAAGTATGACAGACTTGATGGAAGAATAAAAGATAATCTCTAGAGGAAACTCTTCCAGACTGCAAGTTGAATGCACGGTCTCTCCTCGGGAATTAGTCCACTCAAAAAAACTTTCTAAGAGAATTCTGGTGAAACTAAACAGGATATTCTCTAGGCGATAAATTCTTTATCCGATATCCTACAAAGGACTATGTATAGTACGTATAGATGGATAAGAGATTTGGTGCCCAGCCACATTAAAAATATCCTGACCCAATAGTGTTATTTAATTTTGGTTCTGCCCCCAGGGTGTACATTTATGTTACTAAAACTATACAACCCAATTAAATATTACCAAGAAAATAACAACAGACTCGGTTATGTAAAGTTTACAAAAATGAAAATAGAATCTCACAATATATTCAAATATACAACTATATGTTCCCTAATCTATGAATGGTTCTGAACCATGTCAGAATTAATTTGTCGTCATTGGACAAAGGGAATATTCTTTAGTGGTTCTGCTGGCATGTTCAGATACTCATCTCAAATGCTGAATTGATGTAGTCTTGATGCCAGGGGTTCAATATATCCCAGCACTCCAGGTCCCGCAAGTTCTTTTTAGGGTTTCAGAGGATGGTAAGTTGCTTCTTCTCCGTCTTGACACAGGGCTCATCACCAACTGGGATGGAGTATGTCTGCCCTTGAGAACACTGCTTATGGTTTAGTCTTCTGGTATGACAACCTGGTAGGATCGCTGCGCTCACAACCACTGCTGTTTAAAATGACCGGGCCCCTCTGTATTTCTTGAGGGCAACCATTTCAGCCGGTCTGCCTGTCTAGGCTGATGCTTTGTGAATCCTGCGCTATGAGAATTGTGCGCTTCGAGGATCCCGCTAAAATTCCGGTTCTGTTTGGTGGCTGAGGTCAAAGGTCAAAAGACAATATACGGCTGCCTATCCCGTTGGCTTAACTGTAATTATTCAGGGCGCGGTTTAAAGTTCACAGCTTTAAAAGGTCACAGTGGTTTGCGGGTAACCTCGATTTAAGAAAAAGGAATTTATTTTCCGAAGCAAATGGGAGATCTCCTGAGGTGTACTGATGCGTGGGGGATATTCTAGAGAGTTTAGAGAGAAGGAATGTTTTGGTATGAGACAAGATTGACAGAGAGAAAAGAAGGCGAATACACTTCGTGACATAGGCCCCCTTTTAAAAGTTATGCCTACGGCTAACTTAAGTTGAGCCGACTATTCTCTTCTGTCTGCCAATACCTTCCTGTTTCATATCTCTTGTTAATTCCATCTCAGTGTTTCCTCTTTTCCCTCTGTCGAACGGTATGCCTGTAATCCACACATCTCTATCCGTTTCCTCATTGTCAAGACGTTGAGGTATGTTAAGCAATCCTGCTCGTATGATCTTCCCTCTCTTATGTTCCTCCTTGTGGACCCTACATTGTAGCTTGCCTCCTGGCAAAGAGCTTGCATTAAAGCCTACACTCTGCTTGCAATGCGGTCTATAGCAAATAGTTTTGCGTGATGAGGTTGCCAACCTCATACACAACCTTATTTTAGTCATACTACTTGACCTGCCTAAGGGCACATACCTATCTCCCCAGGTATGAGAGCATGTATGTTCCTCTATCGCTGTTTCTCCAGTGACAGAGAAAGATAAGTCTATCATTTTTTCCTGCCCACCAGGTACCAAGGACATTTGGACCCGCTTCACTTTCTGATCCCAGAGAGTGGGTGAGGTTATCGGAATTGAATGAAGTCTTAGTGCTTGAGGGTCCTGTTCCTCTACAGCTGCTTCTCCCATGTTAAAGGAAGTTATTTCTGAAACATGTTTCATCCCACCAGGTACCAAGAAACTCTGGCCCGGCTTCACTTTCTGCACGCAGTTAGTGGGTGAGACTATCAAAACTTGTTCAGAATTAAGTGCACTGGGGTGGTCAATCCCTTTGCACTCTTCCAACTTTTCAGTGAAAGTATTGGAAGATGAGTTAGGCATTGGAGTCTCCATAGCCTGTTCAGTCACGCCGTCTCTGGATCGTGCTGAGTCTTCTAAGATGATATATTTCCCTCCTTGAGGTATGGGGTAAATTCGTTCATCTAATATTGCGGCCTTTACTTTGCCGTTTACAAAGTTCGACCTAACTTCTACATAAGCTAAAGGCAAAATCATCCTTCTGTTGTTTATCATGGGTGCTGTTACCTCAACATCCTCTTCGGTGACTTGATCAGCGTCGACGACAGAGGCTGAGACAAGGGCATCACACCCAAGACCTTGATAATACAAACAGGTGATTTCTTCTCCATTTACTGTGGCAGTCTCCACATTTTGAGAATCCCTGTATCCACTCCGGGCCTTCGTCAAGTTCCCATCCATGGTAGGGACCTTAGCTTTGTATGAAGTCTGTGGGTTTGGGTCTCGGCGCCTGCAGTCTAACTGATGTAGGGTGGCCGACAGGTGATGCTCAAGAACATCCCTTCCCTTCCCATAGGGTTGCGTAATCCTTTTCTGTTGAGTGATCCTATTTGGTTGAGCGATCCTATTTACCAGGTTTTTGGTGCGGTGGTTTTCAGTATGCCTGTTGTGAGTTTTTGCGGAGGATGAGGAAGGTCTCTTCAGATTATTTGCACAGCTGTGCTTAATCTTGTTTTCAGGACAGTCTAGAGGTCTCTGTTTAGATATCCTAGCCTCTGCTCTGTCTGAGCCTGAATTCTGAGACATAGACTCGGCTTCATGTGATGCAGTTATATTTACCGCTGAAGATGGTGATGCAACTGGCAAAGGAGTGGCATGATAAGTATTCCTAGATTCAAGTTTATCCCTGGATTCCATTTTTATAGGTTGAAACTGAGTTTCCATTTCTTGCAGTTCTTCCTTACACTGGAGGGATTTTTCTTGTCTTTGTCTCTCATGTTCCACATTCTCTTCCTTGCATTTTGCTCTCCATTCGTTCTGTTGCCCCATTATGCTCATGAAATATTCTACCTGTTCCGAGACATAATTTTCCAGCAAACTTCCCGATAAGCCACATAATTTTCCAATCTTATATGATTGCGCTGTCCATTTCTTCAGTCCTTCTATCTCATCCATTTTAACAGCAGTGGTTTTGCTGAGCGAGTATGAGATCTCTAACTCACTATCAAATAAATACAGGCCTAAATACTTTCTATAGCCGTAACTAAACTAAAGTATTACAAAACCATATATTAAATCAAACCAGCATTTATAACCATCAAATTAAAAATTAGTTAACAATAGGTAACCAATTTCCAGCAGTACCACCAAGAAGAGTTCTCATAACACAACTTAAAATCTGTGTTTCTTGCAAAAATTTATATGTATTTTAGTCTAGGGTAATTTATATGTCCCCTCTTTAATCTAATCCTAGACGTGGACACCAATAAGTGACAAGTACCTACAGCAGTAGTGGTCTAGGAAAGATAAAGAGTTTTCATATCTCAGACAAGTGTCTAAATATGAAATAAGAGTTAATCCCGGACACGAGCGTCCCAGTGTAACGAAATGGTTTTGTTTTTAGAGGGAGAAAGTGTAAGTATGACAGACTTGATGGAAGAATAAAAGATAATCTCTAGAGGAAACTCTTCCAGACTGCAAGTTGAATGCACGGTCTCTCCTCGGGAATTAGTCCACTCAAAAACACTTTCTAAGAGAATTCTGGTGAAACTAAACAGGATATTCTCTAGGCGATAAATTCTTTATCCGATATCCTACAAAGGACTATGTATAGTACGTATAGATGGATAAGAGATTTGGTGCCCAGCCACATTAAAAATATCCTGACCCAATTGTGTTATTTAATTTTGGTTCTGCCCCCAGGGTGTACATTTATGTTACTAAAACTATACAACCCAATTAAATATTACCAAGAAAATAACAACAGACTCGGTTATGTAAAGTTTACAAAAATGAAAATAGAATCTCACAATATATTCAAATATACAACTATATGTTCCCTAATCTATGAATGGTTCTGAACCATGTCAGAATTAATTTGTCGTCATTGGACAAAGGGAATATTCTTTAGTGGTTCTGCTGGCATGTTCAGATACTCATCTCAAATGCTGAATTGATGTAGTCTTGATGCCAGGGGTTCAATATATCCCAGCACTCCAGGTCCCGCAAGTTCTTTTTAGGGTTTCAGAGGATGGTAAGTTGCTTCTTCTCCGTCTTGACACAGGGCTCATCACCAACTGGGATGGAGTATGTCTGCCCTTGAGAACACTGCTTATGGTTTAGTCTTCTGGTATGACAACCTGGTAGGATCGCTGCGCTCACAACCACTGCTGTTTAAAATGACCGGGCCCCTCTGTATTTCTTGAGGGGCAATTCCAGCCCATTTCAGCCGGTCTGCCTGGCTAGGCTGATGCTTTGTGAATCCTGCGCTATGAGAATTGTGCGCTTCGAGGATCCCGCTAAAATTCCGGTTCTGTTTGGTGGCTGAGGTCAAAGGTCAAAAGACAATATACGGCTGCCTATCCCGTTGGCTTAACTGTAATTATTCAGGGCGCGGTTTAAAGTTCACAGCTTTAAAAGGTCACAGTGGTTTGCGGGTAACCTCGATTTAAGAAAAAGGAATTTATTTTCCGAAGCAAATGGGAGATCTCCTGAGGTGTAATGATGCGTGGGGGATATTCTAGAGAATTTAGAGAGAAGGAATGTTTTGGTATGAGACAAGATTGACAGAGAGAAAAGAAGGCGAATACACTTCGTGACAGCACCTAGCCAGCTAAGTAGAAAGTACTGACCCAGCCTATTAGCTTTATTTTTTGTAAAGTCCACCATACTATAATATTTTCCTCTGAAGATACACCATAAATGAACTGTTTTTTTCCTTGAGAAATCAATTTTAACCCTGTTCATCAAATATTTTATAAGTAAATTTCTTGTTATCTGTGTAAATATAAATCCATAGTTGGAGTCTATCAGTTGGTTGGGTGAATTCGATGTCTGCACCTAAATGACTCACTTTTTGACAGATTAAAAATATACCAAGAGCGGGAGATACATGCAAAAACTTAGCTGTCTCTGATAAGTGAAGCAAGAAATTTTGAGCGCCAAAGATAGGAATCTAGACAAATATGCAATGCGATTTTGATCTTAAATAAAACTGATCAAAAAGCTCTATAAACTAACTTAGTCCTGGTCATACGTTTCTATGTGAAATAAAATGTTTAACTAGTGTGTAACTTCCAAGTGCATTATGCCATTCCATTATTCACACATTTGATGTCATTCCATTATTCACACATTTATACCATTCCATTATTCACACATTTGATGTCATTCCATTAATCACACTTTTATGTCATTCCATTATTCACACTTTTACGTCATTCCATTATTAAAACATTTGATGTCATTCCATAATTCCAACTTTTATGTCATTCCATTATTCACACATTTGATGTCATTCCATTATTCACACTTTTACGTCCTTCCATTATTCACACATTTGATGTCATTCCATTACTCACACTTTTATGTCATTCCATTATTCACACTTTTATGTCATTCCATTATTCACACATTTATGTCATTCCATTATTCACACGTTTATGTCATTCCATTATTCACACTTTTATGCCATTCCATTATTCACACATTTGATGTAATTCCATTATTCACACATTTATACCATTCCTTTATTCACACATTTGATGTCATTCCATTATTCACACATTTATGCCATTCCATTATTCACACATTTGATGTCATTCCATTAATCACACTTTTATGTCATTTCATTATTCACACTTTTATGTCATTCCATTATTCACACATTTGATGTCATTCCATTATTCACACTTTTATGTCATTCCATTATTCACACATTTGATATCATTCCATTAATCACACTTTTATGTCATTCCATTATTCACACTTTTACATCATTCCATTATTCACACATTTGATGTCATTCCATAATTCCAACTTTTATGTCATTCCATTATTCACACATTTGATGTCATTCCATTATTCACACTTTTACGTCCTTCCATTATTCACACATTTGATGTCATTCCATTACTCACACTTTTATGTCATTCCATTATTCACACTTTTATGTCATTCCATTATTCACACATTTATGTCATTCCATTATTCACACGTTTATGTCATTCCATTATTCACACTTTTATGCCATTCCATTATTCACACATTTGATGTAATTCCAATATTCACACTTTTATACCATTCCTTTATTCACACATTTGATGTCATTCCATTATTCACACATTTATGCCATTCCGTTATTCACACATTTGATGTCATTCCATTAATCACACTTTTATGTCATTTCATTATTCACACTTTTATGTCATTCCATTATTCACACATTTGATGTCATTCCATTATTCACACTTTTATGTCATTCCATTATTCACACATTTGATATCATTCCATTAATCACACTTTTATGTCATTCCATTATTCACACTTTTACATCATTCCATTATTCACACATTTGATGTCATTCCATAATTTCAACTTTTACGTCATTCCATTATTCACACATTTGATGTCATTCCATTATTCACACTTTTATGTCATTCCATTATTCACACATTTGATGTCATTCCATTAATCACACTTTTATGTCATTCCATTATTCACACTTTTATGTCATTCCATTATTCACACATTTGATGTCATTCCATAATTCCATTTACGGGTCCTGGATATCAAATATATCAGCAAGCATACGGACATCACATCCAGGCTGACAATGCCTGTAGGAAATAACTGTCACGACAATAACTAGGGACTGGCCTCCCTAACGTGCACAAACAGTACACTGAATACTTATACGTGTGGTATACCCTCCTCGCACAAATACAACACCATCCAGGTCTATATATATATCACTTATCAGTGATTGACGGCATAACCCTCACCATAGATTTATATAATCTCCTCCCAGGCGGGACAAAACACTTCGCCTGTACTTTATAGCTACCAGGCGGGAAACGCGTCGCCTTACTCCTTCGTAGCTTCAAGGTGGAAAATCCTCACCTTATAATGTTCTCCGTGAACATGAAATGCTGGCTCCAACAGGAGCGTCTCCAGGCGAGAAACACATCGCCCTTAAAACTAACTAGATAGAATCTATCACAGCATAAATATCATAGTCACAAATACGGATCCTCTCAGTCACAAAAATACGAGCTTATAGCTCGGCTTCTAAACACAGACTCGAGCGCCCAGCTCGGCTGTCGAACACAGAATCCCCTAGTCACACTAGACTTGTGTTCACTACATGCTTTCTACCACGCATGTACAAGTCACCCCATGTTGACATAAAGTCAGACATGAACTCACTACTTGAGTTTACACTTAACCAAGTGTTTACAACAGTTCAGTGACCCTTAACACCAACCACTATCATCATTCATACTCATGAAAATGTTCTGTGACACATTCCATTATTCACACATGTGATGTCATTCCTTACGTAGAGACATAATGCAACAACAACAACATCATCACCACATTCTCCTTCTTATTTTTCCATTTTCGTACCTTATGGAGCGTGGATACACCACTACTGCTGGTCGCTGGCAGGAAGCTTACATCGACGCATTAATATGCTCATACAGTTGTGGTTTATGTAGCAATATGTGTACACGATGAGCTTACCCAGCTCATGCACAACCTTGTATTAGTAACGTCTTACGACATACATAAAGAAGCCTTAGTGCTATTCTGTATCAGCTGGTCAGAGACCCCACAGGGAACTACTACAAGGGGCGATAAATAATATGCATATATCACTCTTCAGCTCGCCAAGGGGCATAAGCGTTTGACAAATATATGCAAAGTCCCGTACCATCTGCCGTCTGTCCATGTCTTCTTCATGTCTATCTCCAGTTATTTTCTCCGGGTGTTACTTGGTCTGCCTGTACCTCTCTTACCTTGGCAATTCCATCACAAGGACTGTCTGGTAATGCTTTCAGCAGGTTTCTTCTATCTGTGTCCTCTCCATCTCCAATGCCTTTTTCTCTTCTCTTGTTCTAATGGCACTTGTCTGGTTCTTGTCTCCACATTTGTGATCTTGTCATACCACTTTAATCCTTATATTCTACGTAAGCATCCATTTATGAAGCTCCGTAGCTTTTAGGTTGTTGTTTTTGTTGTTCTCCATGTTTCAGAGCCATACAATAAGACTGACTTGACATTTGAGTTGAAGATTATTATTTTAGTGCTGGACTTGATTTCTCTTGTTCTCCATATGTTTCCCAGTGCAACGAAAGCTCCTCTAGCCTGTTGCATTCTTATTTGTTTTGTTTTGTTCATAGTTTTTTTTTTTTTTTAACACAAATAATATTCTGTATATTACATATACGTTTTCACGCTTGAGTTACCTTTGTAACCAAAATAATTAGAGAAGCTCATTTTTATCATCAGTGTTTCTTTTCGTTTCGCTTCCTGGCTTCCTCGGAGCGTAATGCTAGGACATATTTCCTCCATGTTGTCCGGTTCTATTCAAGCTTCAACGGTACATTCCAGCACTGACCCGGGTTCTGCTCCATTTGTTACGTCATTCAGAGCAATGTCGTTGAAATTTTCGTTCCCTTTTTTTCAATGCATTCTTAATGTTATTATTGTTCGATAATGCGTTTCTCCCCTTTGTCCCCCTTCATTTCGCCGCAATGTCTTTGCGGCTACTTAAAATGTGGTTAGAAAAGAGGCTACACGGCAAATTATTTGTCGTTTTCATTCTTCCAGCATTAACGTATTCACTAGGGCGATATGGACTTTGCTGCAATCTTGCACTTCAACGACTTAATAGAAATTAGACGCAAGCTAGAATGCCGTGGAAGACAGAAGTAAAAATAACATGTGCATTATGGAGTCAGTTGTTTGGCTAGAGAAGCATTTCATACTTCAGAGAATCAGTCAGTTCCAAGATGAAAAATTATGGTCAGAGAACAAAGAAGAAAAAAATCAGTATAAAAATTAGTGAGAAAACTTTATTCGAGCGGGAAGGAAAGAAAGATACGGGTGGTGGTTGTAAATTATTTGAGCTGGTACAGTGTTAGGCAGGGGCGGATTGGCAGTGATCTGGAGTGTCGGGTAATAAGAGTCATTGGCCCCCTAACTACCCATCCGAGATTGGGTCTGCTGCTGCTGTGGGTCCTCGGGCGATGCCCGATTGCTCAACTGTTCAGTCCGCCCCCGGTTTTAGGTTGTACAGGAAATGTGGGAAATTTAATCCCTCATCATTTTTTTACGTACGACTTTCTTGCATGCAGTGTTGAATTGTTTTGATTGCAGTAGTAGATTACTTGAAGAAAGAACGAAAGAAATCTTCATTACATAAGGTAAAGAAATAGGCATTGTTGTCTTTTTACACTTCTGCCCTGCAATAATAGAATTCTTAAAGTGTTTTTAAATTAAAATTTTCTTAACTTCAATAATAAATAATTAATATTAACACTGCATTCAGCAACTGAACACTTAACCATACGTACAATCACACACATACACATACATTCACAGTGAGAGATAAGGAGAGAGAGAGTGAAGAGAGAGAGATAGAAGACAGAGAGGACGCAATAAATCAATTATATTTTAAAAATTAAACTTAAAGCTATAACATTTTCAAGTAAATAGGTATGGAAACATTGTATGACCTGAAACAGGAGATCTTATGTGAGTCTGCGTGAGTATATGCCTGTGTTTGTGTGTGTAAGGGTGGGGAGGGAGAGAAAGAAAGTGAATGACATTCAGGACTGCGTTAGATAAATACTGTAAAGTCGGGAGTGATTTACATTACATTATTGTGAATGTGGGAGACATATTAAGGTATTGTAATTTTTGTAGATGCGAAACGAAGGTAATGTAATACGTGTACTGTGACTGAGAGACAGGCGCTATTGTGAAGGAACTAAGATAAATATAAGAGTTACCATTTGTGAAGATAAAAGTAAAAGGCATGACTGTGGTTCCCAAAAAAAAATGGAGAGAGGAATGGTGACATTTTTTATGGAGAGCAGAGTGAAGTATATGTTCTGGTGATAAAATGTGGACAAATGAGAAAGAGATAGGAGGGCATCAGTAACAATGAGCCAAACGGGAGGTAGCAAAGCATAATTTCGAATTTAGTTCTCTTAATGTTAGTCTTCATTTATTCAAATCGATCCCAAATGATCTCATAGTCGGGAGTGGAATTGAGAATGAGATATGAACTCCGTGTACTTGCTCCCAAGGCGTGCCACTCAGTATCTGACGAAGAAACACGATCCTGACCTTCTAGTGGTGGATTTGTTGTTAAGTAAGAAAAGAAAGGGCGAATGCGAGTCTATGGCGACCACAACAGGCTGGTTTCTCCGGGTACATGAGGCATGTAAGTCTTCGAAGGTAAGCCATCTGGGAGAAGGCCACCTACAGCTGCATGTAGACTCATCCTCCTGCTGCCTCCTTGTCGTTGCTAGCGGCGGAGCATGGGGCCAACAGTTTAGCAGGTTCTGGAGAGCTTACTAACTCATTCGCTGCTTGAGGAGCATGGCGTCAATATGCAAGCATAGTTTCTCCGGAATCCTTCACCAAGGACATTTCTTTATGCCGCCTTCAGTGTGGTTTCTGGGGCAGTTGTTTCACTTAATAGGTTGCCAGCTCATCAGAACATAAAAATCGCATTTATACGCATAAATTGCAACTCATCATCTGAATGATTCAGTCTCCTTTATACGCTATTCAAGATCAAAATCACCTGTATCGATTTCCTCGACAACATCATTGTCACGTGAAAGATAATTTATTTTACCATCTTGTCCATAATTTGATTACTCCTTTAAATGTTCTGTTTTCCTGGACATTTTGTAATTTCTTTTCCTTTCCTTTTCTACCTTTGTGGCCAAACTTTCTCACCCTCTCAAACCCCACCCGAGGTTGTTTACGCTGGCCAGCTGCGGTCAGCTAACGCTAGACGTAATGTTATCTAAACGCACCTGTGGTACGTTCGACCAGAGAAACATTTCTCGGGTCCGCTTTAAGTGTTAGAACGAGCCAAAGACAGTTTCTGTGAAAGAAACGGTTCGTTAGCGGCGGGTACCCTCTGTGGTCCCAACAGGGGAATTTCTCTGGTCGCTTTAAAACGTTTGATGACGAGCGGCTGGTACCCTTTGAGGCCTGGGTAACGAGTGTGATCTGTTTCAGGGGAAGATAACAATCGCGGTCAGTCTTTAGGTTTTCGCCCCTTAGACAAGATAGAGCATAATGTTATGCATTTCTCTAACTGGGGAACTTTCGCACGATTTCTTTTGTCTTACTCTAGATTACGTCTTTCGCCGAACTTCTGTAGAAATATGCAGGCCAGGTCCGGGGGGAGCGTCCCTTGTGATCTATAAGAGTAGACTGGTTTTAATAGACAAGGAGATTCGTAAATTTTCCTGGCCCGTAGATGACCATCATGAGATAAGGCAAACTTTAACACAATACTAGAATGTGTTTGCCTATGTTCTAGTCATTTTCGGGTTTCAGGAAGACCGACTCGCTAGAGCAGACTTCAGTCAGGCGAAGAAAGTCATATACTCTTCGAGCTAGAGGGTTTCTGTATACATCTAGCAACGAATCGTCAACCCCGTTCCTGAATCAAAACCCCTTTTGTCAACGCCAAGTTAAGCTCACGCAGTGCAACGGAGCCAACGCTAAATCTGGAATCACCAAATGCAGTAGTAGTTCTCTACTCGCCTATTGGATTACCAGCCAGAGCATTACGGCTTCCAGAATATCAAACCCGCTCAGCATGCCTATAGCAGAATTCCATATCACCCGCCTTTTTTGTGCCTAAACGGGGCACTCAGCCAAGCCACAGTCAACCAGCCAAAACCGGATTTTAAGCCAATTCTAGCGCCTGATAAGAGCGCCTTGGGATCAGTTGTCCTCAAGTGACTTCGTCCTATGGTTATTTCTGGATTATGTAGAACTTCGCACGTATGAGCAGCCATCTATGGACAGAGTTCCAGCCCCACTCGCGCCAGTAGGGGGAGTCACCAACGATAGCGCCTATACAGTGATTTTATTCAGGTTAATTCCATCACCGATGGAGGATATATACGAAAAAACCACTTACTGGAGCTTTTCCCTTGGTCCCCGAAAACGGACAGGCTGTCGCTAAGTTCATTCAGTTGGTCTGCAGGAGATAAACAGCGTCCCCCAGCCCACCTCGCGCCAGTAGGGGGGAGTCACCAATGATAGTACCAACAAGGACAGTTTTGTAGGCATAGTCCCTCACGAAAGGATCTACAAGTAACACACTGTCCGGACTATTTCATCTGGTCCCCGAAAACGGACGGACTGCCACGCAGTTTATTCATTTTGATAAACAGAAGGTAAATAGAGTCTTCCAGCCCACCTCGCGCCAGTAGGGAGGAATCACCAATGATAGTACCAACAAGGACAGTTTTGTAGGCATAGTCCCTCACGAAGGATCTACAAGTAACACACTGTCCGGACTATTTCATATGGTCCCGAAAACGGACGGGCTGACACTCAGTTATTTCATCTCTCTGTGTTCTACAGGTTTTATGAATGGTGATCTGTGCGTGCGTATGTTGCTGTCTTTTTCATATTTGATGATTATTTGATTATTGATGTAATTTATGCTGTGTATGATGATATGCATTAATTCCATGCTTTTCTTCTTTAATAAATTTTACACATTTATTAATGCGCTGTTCACGACCTTTCCATCCATATTTGTATTTTTTAGCTCTTTACTAGAATCTCTATGTATGATAAGAGAAAAGAGTTGAGAGCAGAAGATGCTTAGACAGTAAAAGTGAGTTGAGGCCTGGAGAGAGAGATCCTTTGAATAAATCTTCTTCCAGGTTGTCTCAAGTCCATCTCCTATTTACACCTTATCTAAAGGGTAATCTATAACTCAGCCAGTCCACTATCCCTTGTCGATTTCACTACTATTGTCCAACTCGACAAATACTCTACACTCTAACTCAACCACGACAAATGGGGTCTCGCCGCGGAATTTGAACTACATCTGCAGCAATCGCAACAGATGAGGTTGCAGTCTGGTAGGAATCTCTCACAAGATTCTATCTTGATTCTTAGAGTTTAGTGTTCGGCAGATTATAGGAATTTCTTTCCCCTAGACATATCGAACTATTTCTTTTGGGTGGAAGTCGGAACAGCGTTTTTTTCTCCACAGCAATCATAAATATTTAGTTACATTTATTGTTCATGCTACACATGAGACAGCTGGTAAAGGTTGATGGTATCACTGCTGAGTTTTTGGTTGACAAATCTGACGACTACCGTTGTAAAAGTCAGAAAATTTTTTTTTTAAGGGTTAATATTTTTTTCAGGAGTAGCTCTTTAATCTGAGATAAGAAGCTACAGATAGTCAGTTACTAGCTTGCATTTGTACCAAGGGAGGGTGTTCATTCGGATGATAGTAACCAATCCTCTCAATAGCTTAGTACTGACAGAACTGGGGTGAAGTGATAGTAATAAGTTTTACATCACTTACAATTTTTAGAGTTTTTTGGGGTCTGTGCTTGTCGATCAGAGTAGCTACAAACTTTCTTGTTTTTAAAGTTCCCAGGCTAGCCTAGATTTTATTGATTATTAAGTTAATCAGCACCTAGTGGACTAGGTAACTAAGATCTCTAGGTTCTATTCTTCTATAGTGTTTGCTCACCCTGATATAATGGCCGATCTAGATAAAGTGCATAGGATTGCCCTCGAGGTAGCTAAGTACATGGAGTACAAGGATAGCGAAATCCAGCCCTTTCTAGAATTTGCAGTAAGCCTGCAGGATCAATACGAGGTAGACAATTGGTTTGACAGCCGTTTAATCTTAGCATGGTCCTGTAAACAAACTGGGGAGAGTGAAGCATTCACCCGACAGTATGTAGAAGAAGTGATAAAAGATGAGAAGCAAAGGGAAAAGCAAAGACAAGAACGGGACAAGCAATTGGAAATGGAGCAACAAAAACGGGACAAGCAATTGGAAATGGAGCAACAAGAACGGGACAAGCAATTGGAAATAGAGCGACAAGAATGGGACAGGCTACACCAAATCAGAATGAATGAACTGGATAGCCAAATTCGGAGGGTGGAAACAGATACTAAATGTAGTCACTCTACTTCCCCTTCTACTGTGCCCTTAACGGTCAACGCCCCTGCAAACCTTGCGCCCATGAAAGAAAACTTGCCTGCTAAAACCGAACCCCAACTCCAGAAAATTGACTTTCCTTTGGACTTGGATCCGAAGCCCAAACAAGGAAAGAATTTACGTCGGGATAGCAGACCTAAGGCCACGGGGAAAATTACGCAACGTTCCCAGGCATGGAAACTGCACAAAGGTGAGACAGGTGCTAACAAGCATTGTAATACGGATTGTTCCCGTCTGGCAAGCGGCGAACCCCGAGCCTCTCACGCTCCAGACCGAGCAGCACCTAACCGACACGTGACGTCGAGAAAAGGGAGCCACACCCTATCACGTTATATTTCGCAAGATTCCCGGCCGGACAGCGAAAAAACCATATGCAGAGGCGTATCCCTCCAACTCAGCGGTCGTAGAATGGAGGCGCCGCTCCTCTTATCACCCTGAGCTTAAAAGGTGCAAGAATAAGTCGCCTGCTAAAAGGGTTAAACTTTCCAAACCGTTCCAAGGAACTTTGGAAAAACACACCGAGAGTTTTTTCTCGGGCACTTCGCGATCTAACGGGATCTCAAACCGTCCAGTCTTTTGCATGCAGTCTGCGGGGCCTGTCAACCAGGAAGGGGATCTCGCATTGCAGGACAAAGTTCAACTGACGCCAGTAACTTCCTCAGGGGAGGGCAAAGTTGACGTTTATGGTGGACACAGGGTTCCAGGCGAAGGGATCCCTGGTATTCCATTTGAGTCTCTCACACTTCTCAGGGCAGAAGACAGTGAGAAAAGCTGCCTTACTACTGTACAAGGAGCCATTGTTGAGAGCCTTGGCTCACGTCATGCTAGTAATGGGAAAGCGACTCAACAAACTCTGCAACTCGCAGATATTACCTATCTGTCTTCACGGATAGAAGCTACGGAGATCTGTTATGATTTAGTAGAACCCCAGAATGCGATCGATTACTCTCTGCTTCAGGCAGCTGAGTTCTCTCATTCAAATCGCATTATTCCAGTGGTCTCAACCCCACTGATGGACAGCAAAGTAGTCGCCTCCGCCAGGCCATTACAGAGCAACTTGATCATTTCCGTTGACCAAGCCAGAGTTGTGACTGGCAAGGCAAGGAAAGCTCCAGACCCACCTTTAGACGGCACAGGTCTGAAGATTGATCAATGCTCCCACCGAAACAGGGGAGTAGGTGTGGAGAGGCAGAAGAAAAATGCTAGCATTTCTTCGGCCAACGAACGGCTTTATTTACCAACTAGGGTTACACGCGCTAGAAAAATCCCTATAGACTGCAGCTATAGAGGGTTATTCAAGGCCACGCCCGTGACAGGTAAAAATATACATAAGCAGCCTGAGCCCAACAATGATTACACTGCACATAACAGGCGGATTATCTACGCAGTGGCCAGTGAGTTCAGGAGGGGCCGAAAACCACAACAGGTGCGGATAATTTTCCGGACCATAAACAGGCACAGCGAAGTGCGGAAGCAAGGTCAGGTTCACACGGAAACGGAAGGCGTCAGTGCCAACTGGCCTCGCAAAATCCCATTCGCTAAACGTCTATTAGACAGAGGGAAGAAAAGAAATGAACTCGGAGCTAGTCATACAGTACTGACAGATATTGGAAAGGTATTTGGTTTTATGATTATAGAATTCTTACGACATGTAACAAACATCGATGGAAAAGATAAATTACTGTCATTTTGTCCGTATTCCTCGAACTTTAAAAGGGGTGGCACTTGTCACGTGAAAGATAATTTATTTTACCATCTTGTCCATAATTTGATTACTCCTTTAAATGTTCTGTTTTCCTGGACATTTTGTAATTTCTTTTTCTTTCCTTTTCTACCTTCTACCAAATTTTTCTCACCTTCTCAAACCCCACCCGAGGTTGTTTACGCTGGCCAGCTGCGGTCAGCTAACGCTAGACGTAATGTTATCTAAACGCACCTGTAGTACGTTCGACCAGAGAAACTTTTCTCGGGTCCGCTTTAAGTGTTAGAACGAGCCAAAGACGGTTTCTGTGAAAGAAACGGTTCGTTAGCGGCGGGTACCCTCTGTGGTCCCAACAGGGGAATTTCTCTGGTCGCTTTAAAACGTTTGATGACGAGCGGCTGGTACCCTTTGAGGCCTGGGTAACGAGTGTGATCTGTTTCAGGGGAAGATAACAATCGCGGTCAGTCTTTGGGTTTTCGCCCCTTAGACAAGATAGAGCATAATGTTATGCATTTCTCTACCTGGGGAACTTTCGCACGATTTCTTTTGTCTTACTCTAGATTACGTCTTTCGCCGAACTTCTGTAGAAATATGCAGGCCAGGTCCGGGGGGAGCGTCCCTTGTGATCTATAAGAGTAGACTGGTTTTAATAGACAAAGACATTCGTAAATTTTCCTGGCCCGTAGATGACCATCATGAGATAAGGCAAACTTTAACACAGTACTAGAATGTGTTTGCCTATGTTCTAGTCATTTTCGGGTTTCAGGAAGACCGAATCGCTAGAGCAGACTTCAGTCAGGCGAAGAAAGTCATATACTCTTCGATCTAGAGGGTTTCTGTATACATCTAGCAACGAATCGTCAACCCCGTTCCTGAATCAAAACCCCTTTTTGTCAACGCCAAGTTAAGCTCACGCAGTGCAACGGAGCCAACGCTAAATCTGGAATCACCAAATGCAGTAGTAGTTCTCTACTCGCCTCTTGGATTACCAGCCAGAGCATTGCGGCTTCCAGAATATCAAAACCGCCCAGCATGCCTATAGCAGAATTCCATATCACCCGCCTTTTTTGTGCCTAAATGGGGCACTCAGCCAAGCCACAGTCAACCAGCCAAAACCAGATTTAAAGCCAATTCTAGTGCCGGATAAGCACGCCTTGGGATCAATTGTCCTCAAGTGACTTCGTCCCATGGTTTATTTCTGGGTCTATGTAGAACTTCGCACGTATGAGCAGCCATCTATGGACAGAGTTCCAGCCCCACTCGCGCCAGTAGGGGGAGTCACCAACGATAGCGCCTATACAGTGATTTTATTCAGGTTAATTCCATCACCGATGGAGGATATATACGAAAAAACCACTTACTGGAGCTTTTCCCTTGGTCCCCGAAAACGGACAGGCTGTCGCTAAGTTCATTCAGTTGGTCTGCAGGAGATAAACAGCGTCCCCCAGCCCACCTCGCGCCAGTAGGGGGGAGTCACCAATGATAGTACCAACAAGGACAGTTTTGTAGGCATAGTCCCTCACGAAGGATCTACAAGTAACACACTGTCCGGACTATTTCATCTGGTCCCCGAAAACGGACGGACTGCCACGCAGTTTATTCATTTTGGTCAGCAGAAGGTAAATAGAGTCTTCCAGCCCACCTCGCGCCAGTAGGGAGGAATCACCAATGATAGCGCCTATACAGTGATTTTATTCAGGTTAATTCCATCACCGATGGAGGATATATACGAAAAAACCACTTACTGGAGCTATTTCATATGGTCCCGAAAACGGACGGGCTGACACTCAGTTATTTCATCTCTCTGTGTTCTACAGGTTTTATGAATGGTGATCTGTGTGTGTGTTTGTTGGTGTATTTTTCATATTTGATGATTATTTGATTATTGATGTAATTTATGCTGTGTATGATGATATGCATTAATTCCATGCTTTTCTTCTTTAATAAATTTTACACATTTATTAATGCGCTGTTCACGACCTTTCCATCCATATTTGTATTTTTTAGCTCTTTACTAGAATCTCTATGTATGATAAGAGAAAAGAGTTGAGAGCAGGAGATGCTTAGACAGTAAAAGTGAGTTGAGGCCTGGAGAGAGAGATCCTTTGAATAAATCTTCTTCCAGGTTGTCTCAAGTCCATCTCCTATTTACACCTTATCTAAAGTGTAATCTATAACTCAGCCAGTCCACTATCCCTTGTCGATTTCACTACTGTTGTCCAACTCGACAAATACTCTACACTCTAACTCAACCACGACAATCATCTGCGCAGACACGCCTCTTTGCTTCATCTTCTGCAGTGGGAGGGCCTGCTATCGGGGGCACCATGCACATCCTTTGGAGGCATCGGTCGCCTTAATGAGTTGCATGTAGGCTGGGGGACAGTAAAATGCTAAGGAATGTAACCCAGAATAAAACTGCTTGTGGAAATTGGATATGTTGTTGGACCGAAGGTGCTGATTTCACAGTGCAGCTGTGCACTGTGTTTGTAGCATTCCAAAACATTCCACACATCAATCATAGATAGGACGTTCCGTCTGAGGAGTCTCTGTAAGTGTGACCTCACGCACCTGTTCCCAGTCTATATCACTGATATGGTGAACAAATTACCTAAGAGGGTCTACAGCTTGCTATTCGCTAATGACCAAGTGTTGTGGGTATCAGGGGTAAATGTCAAAACAGCAGGATGCAAGAAGCCTTTCTAAATTTAGATACATGGACACAAAAATGGATACTAAACATAAATGAGTAGAAACCAACGTACGCAATTTGGGCACTCTCAAACAAGGAACAAAAAAGTCATATTGAAACTGGATGGACACGAGTGGCTGCAAGAAAAAGCCCTATATGCCTTGCGACTGTATTGAACAGCAGAATCAAGCTGAAATTTAAATGCCAGCAAAGAGCAAGACAGGGATTGAGTCTAAATTCTGACAGAAGAATCAATCAATGAATACTCTGTTAGCTCCAGAAGGAGCATAGGCCTTCAATAAACACATACCAAATCCTCAAGTCACGTCTCATCAGCTCAAGTTCTTTCCATGTAATCCTCATCATTTTCACTTTTGTTTGTTTATATGTTGTGTTTTTTTGTTTGTTTTTGTGTTGTGATTTTTTGTTTCTTTTTGAATACCTCTGCCTCTCTTTCCCTGACAGAAGAAACTACATAGTAATACAACAAACAGAAAAATTGAAAAAAGATTAACAAACCACCCAGTGAATGACAAACTGAAGGAATATGGCCAGAGTGAGAGAGAGAAAAGAGAGAGAGAGATATAACATGAGAGAGAAAAAGAGAAAGACAGAGTGAGAGAGAGGTGAAAGTGCAAATAAGAGGCAGAGAGAGTGAGTTAAGCGAGAGAGAGAAAGAAAGAAAGAGAGAGCCCGAGAAGGAGAGGGAGAGAGAAAGAGAAGGAGAGAGAGCGAGAAGGAGAGAGAAATAGATAGAAAGAGAGCGAAAGACAGAGAGAACGAGAAAGAGAGACAGACAGACAGACCGGAGGCAGGTAGGCAGACTGGCAGACAGAAACACAGAGAGAGAGAGAGAGAGAGAGAGAGAGAGAGAGAGAGAGAGAGAGAGAGAGAGAGACAGAGACAGAGACAGAGACAGAGACAGAGACAGAGTCTGAGAGAGGAAGTCAGTATTTTACTGGCACGGGTTATAAAGGTGAAGAATTTGTGCAGAACATCTCGTTAACCCGGATGCGTGTGATGTCTGCTCTTTCTGTAGGCCATAATGCTTTATGTTGTAAGGCGCTAGACCATAATGTTTTAAGTCGTAAGGACCTGGTAGAGCGCATCTTCTGAAAGCTCAGAATGTCTTTTGTTTGAAAGATGAGGACAGCCGAACTTAATGAAGTAGTCTCAGTCTTTGTAGACATTCATACGCCATGGCGTCGTCAAAAATTTTTATATATAATAAACAAAACATGAACTGACTAACCCAGGATTACTAGGACAGGAAAAGACTATAAATACTGAAGTTTTAAATAAGAAGTTGTTTTAATACTATAACATGGATCTATCTATCTATCTATCTATCTATCTATCTATCTATCTATCTATCTATCTATCTATCTATCTATCTATCTATCTATCTATCTATCTATCTATCTATCTATCTATCTATCTATCTATCTATCTATCTATCTATCTATGTCTGTCTGTCTCTCTGTCTGTCTGACTGACTGACTGACTTGACTGACCTGACTGACTGTCTGTCTGACTGCCTTCCTGGCTATCTGACCAGCTGTCTGTTTTCTATCTATCTATCTATCTATCTATCTATCTATCTATCTATCTATCTATCTATCTATCTATCTATCTATCTATCTATCTATCTATCTATCTATCTATCTGTCCGTCCGTCCGTCCGTCCGTCCGTCCGTCCGTCCGTCCGTCTGTCTGTCTGTCTGTCTGTCTGTCTGTCTGTCTGTCTGTCTATATCTATTTGCATGCTTGTCTGCCTGCCTACCTGTATGTCTGTCATCTTCCTGTCTGCCTGCCTACCTGCCTGTCTGTCATCTTCCTGTCTGTCTGTCTGTCTATTTTTTTATATCTGAATGTCTATCTATTCCTACATATTTATATCTATTCATGTGTCTGTTTACCCATATGTGGGTCTATACATTTCCCTCTATATCCGTCTATCAGTTTGTCAGTGTTGTTATGATCCTTTGTGTCAGCATATATATTTTTTTCTTCCTCAGTATTAAAAAAAACAATGGAAACATTGTTTATTCTTGTGTCACTTTAAAACCTTTGTCCAAACAATCCTCAATCCTGCTCCTCTATAGCCTATCTATGACTATAATTTATTACAAGACGTTTATACCTCCTACACACACACACACACAATTTTGTGACAAAAAGACACACAAACGTGAAAAACTATCGTAAATTGGGTATGGGTCTGACCAACACACAAAGGTAAGTTCTTTTGTTGTTTATTATCATTAAACTTTACGACATCGAATATCTAAAGAAAGATCAAATAAAAATCAGAAGTTCATACATAGAAAATTAACATAATACATATGCCCTCCCCCTTATTGAGGAAAAGAACCCAACAAGTTAATAACCCCAAAGGTCAAAGGTTAGCACTATGTTACAGAATGGACAGTAAAGAAAAGAACAAAGTTCCTACTAAGTGCTATCCAGTAACGTAAACAATATTTAAGCAAAGAAAATAAATGATGGTACAGTTTCTGTAACTAAGAAAATATTCACTCTCTCTGTCATACGTGGATACATCAGTCACGCTTATCCTATTCTGGTGATATCCCGTTAGAATAACAATGGTTCCTGAATACATAAAGTGTCAGGGGTATTATCCAAGTCGGCCCCAGTCCACCCTCTATAACATATATGATTTTTAGGAGGGGGACGCCAAATTTGGTGGTGTATTCCTGAATCAACAAATGTCACATCGAATAGTTAATGTAGAATCGAGATCTGGTGTTCACCGCAAACAGTGAAAGAATTCTTCCATTATTTGAAGAAAAAAAAACTGTAACGATTGTTAATTGATGGTGGTGGTAAATCCTACGGCTGGCTCTGTGGTGACTGCCGATTTTGAAACAGCGTAACTTGCTGGATAAATCCGATGATACGACTATCAAAAGTCAGATAGAAATGTTATTGGTATTACGCCACAGTGGGCTGATAAATTGACACAAATATCTGTGTATTGATAGTCTAGTTAACTTTACTATTTAAAATGTTAATTTGTCTCTTTGGCAACTCCTGTTCACAACTGAACTCGGGGACGCATAATGCCAAGAAGAGTACAACATTAATCAATCAGTAGATGAAGAAACGGACCAAAATAGACCACAATAGACCGCTGGTCGCCATTTGATCAGGTCTGCTTAGGAATAGAGAAACATTATGAAAAAAATGCTACTATTATAACTCTACATATATATATACACGGAAGGGGACAAGACGATATTTTATCCTCTCCGTCAGTCCTGATTAAAGTTAAAAAACACACGGTGTCTTTAGCCTATCCTATCGCGCGTCGCTTAGCGAGTAAAGGTTTGGTTGAGGCATGCAGCCTTTACTCTCCTGGCCCGGTCAACGATCAGCATATAACGTCAATTTTTAATTATCCCTACGCGCACTTAACAAATATCGCCTGTCATTAATAGCTATTAGATTGTCGCCGTCTGTTTGTTTAGTCGTATGATATTAATCACTATTCACTTACATAATTACATAAAATGAAATATAACGTGAACTCTATGGTCCACTCTCAGTCGCGCCTATCATATTAATTCAGTCAGCTAAACAGTATCTTCTTGTGTGAGAAAGCGGGTGATGGAAATTACATTAACTGAACAACTGGCAAGAAATATCTACGCGTTATTTTATTTCACTAGTTTTAACGCTAGGAAATCACAGTGAATTATAATGGTAAAACTTAACACATTTTAACACTTAAGCACACATTTCTATTACCAGAAAATCCGAATGAAATCCCCACGAAGGTTATTAACACACTTTCCACAATGGTTCTAGACGACGTGTTTAGACTATCCAAAATTCTGAGTAACAACTGATAACTGGTTTGGGGAGCCACAGTTTATATACATCATGTTATTATGATCTCTAGAGGATGTTAATTTTCACACTCTTTTGCATAGCGGAGAAATCAGAACCCTCTCTTTCCCAAGATAAAAGGTTTCCACGGTGGCTCTGTCGGCGTTGCTAACCGACAACAGAGACTTAAACTGTGTAACGGGTTCACTTCCGAGATTTTCCCCGTTTCTGAAGATCAAAGCCTTGTCTCCCCCTGTATGTACGAACATCACAGGGTCCCTCGGGAAAATATTTCTGCCCGTGCGGCTACTTAAAAAAGGTCCGGCGTTTCCACGTGCGTCTGTCTGATATCTTGATGATTGACAGATCAGCTCGCGTGAGAAACGCAGTAAACAAACCAGGTTCGCTCCCTGTTATGACTGGCAGGTCGCGGAAGTTGGTAAACGTTCCGTTTGTTTATCTCTCAAGGAAAAGAAGCGTGGATTAAAATGAGTAAACGCAGGCTGTAAGTTGCATGGCTTTGCTAGCGAATCATAGACGCTGCGAGATCACGAAAAACTGTCAGACACTGTAGGCTATATTTCCATTATACGTCACACAAGGCAATACTTGTTGTGGAATCCACATCATAAGAGAGGCAGAGGGTAACTGAAAAAAACCACGTGGAGAAGAGAAGTGGAGACAATAATGAAAGGAGTGAAGAATACATAGAATGAACTGGAATTTATGTCACAGGCCAGGAGAATGTGTCATGAGTTTTTCCAAGGCATATGCTCCAATGAGAGCTTAAGATCGTTGATGATAAACTGTACGGGGGTTATTCTAAAAGTAAAATCAAGCGCATTGATATGAAATCTATTGCTCTGACGTCATCAAACAGTTATACTGCTAAAGAACTGATACAATCTGTAAAATCAAGCGCATTGATATGAAATCTATTGCTCTGACGTCATCATAACAGTTATACTGCAGAGAACTGTAAGACTGCGCTAAAATTTAGTACTCTGATGTCTTTATAAAAGTTGTGCCAGAAAGTCTGAACTACTTATATAGTATATACTGCCGTAGGAGAGTGAAATGTGCTAGACTTCACCATACTAGATCCAGCATCGACAGGTACGCTTAGAATGGTCTACAACAAAGTACTCTGTAGTCGTTGTAATCGTGAACAAGTTGAATTTAGTATTATGACGCCGTATATACAGAGCATCCGATTGGCAGAGTGGTTAGAGCGCTGGTCTGTCGCGGCAAAGGTGCCAGGTTCGAATCGCGGTACCGACATGCTCTAGTCTACCCAGCTGTAAATGGGTACCTGACTCTTCTTTTTGAGTTAGGGAAAGAAAAGGCAGAGTGAAAGAGCACTGGTCACCCTACCTCTCGATGCTGGACCTAGCTAGGTGTAGCCTCTAACACTTCACTCTCCTACGGCAATATCTACTATGAGACTACCTTTTTTATATACAGTCACACACACACACACACACACACACACACACACACACACGCACACACAAAAAAAATGAAGACAACAAAAATGTACTCCAGAGAATGATGACAACAGTTTTTATATTTTAAAACAATGACGTCCGATTGGCAGAGTAGTTAGGGCGCTGGTCTTTCGCGGCAAAGGTAAGGGTACGAAACATGGTGACGTTACGCTCCAGTCTACCCAGCTGTACATTAGCACCTGAGTGTGCTTTTTAGTTAGGGAAGGCTAAGGCATCAAATAAGGGAACGGGACACCCGTCCTCTCGAAGCTGGAATTAGTAAAGTGAAGTCTTTATTCCCCTTTGGCAGTATGTTCTTCTTCATAACCCTCCGCTCCCTGAGGAGCATAAGCCTTCAACAAACACATGCCAAGTCCTATTGTCACGTGCCATCATCTCAAGTTCTTTCCATGTTTACCTCATCATTTTCACCTCTGTTTCCAGCTCTCTTCTCCATCTGCTTCATGGACTACCTCTGCCTCTCTTGCCGTGGGGGTTCCAGAACAAGGACTGCCTTGTAATGCTACCAACAGGTTTCCTCAGTGTGTGTTCTTCTCATCTCTAGTTCCACTGGCACTTGTCTGGTTCTTGTCATCTGTTCCACATTGGTAACCTTGTCATACCATTTTAATCCCTCTATTCTACGCAAGCACCCATTTATGAAAGTCTGTAGCTTTTTGGTTGTTGTCTTTGTTGTTCTCCATGTTCCAGAGCCATACAATAGGACTGACTTGACATTTGAGTTGAAGATTCTCATTTTTGTGTTGGATGCGATTTCGCTTGATCTTCATATATTTCCCAAATCAAGGAAAGCTCCTCTTGCTTTTTGTCTGTCCCTCCAACTTTGTCTATATTGCTGCCAAGATATGTGTACGATTCTACATCTTGTAGTGGTGTTTCTTCAAGTTTAACCCCGTTATCATTTCCTGCATTTATTCTAATTATGTTTGTCTTTTCCCTGTGCATTTTCAGACCCACTTGTTGTGACTTCTCATCGAGTGTTTTCATTTTGTCCTGCATCTGATTACGGTAATGGGACAGGACAACCAAGTCATCAGCAAAATCTAGATCATCTAACTGTTTAGTCAGATTCCACTGGATTCCATTTCTGTTGTGTGTCTTCGATGTTTTCAATACCCAGTCTATAAGAAAAGAAATGGAGACAAGAGGCATCCCTGTCGCACTCCCGTTCTTATCCCAAACGGTTCTGTACGTTGTCCTTCATGAAGAACTCTGCATGTCATGTCTTCATAAGTTTTCTATATTAAATTAATGATCTTCAGGGGAACTCCATTCTGCCTCATCAATTTCCAAATTAATTTTCTGTCTACATTGTCAAATGCCTTTTCGTAGTCCACAAATCCAACGTACATAGTGGTGAAATCCATTCCAGACTTTAGCAGTATATGGGACTACCTTTAACTTTTATTTACTTTTTAGCCCCGGTTACTTCCCGGGGGTCTCTGAAGAGATAATGAACGAATAGGACGTCTGCACCATCATACATGTCGTACATGGCAACTAATATGAGGTTGTGCACGTGACGACCTCGTGATTTACAACAAACTGTCCCAGAATCCACCGTTGTATGAGCATCTGAATGTTCTATGTAGGCGTTCATCAAGGATGGCTAGTTACAGTTGTGGCTCTATGCTCAGTAAGGAGCACAAAGGCTTTTGATGATAATCTAATATTTACCCGCATGTTTTCATTTCATCATCATACATTAAACATAGGGGTCGGAGTGGCTAAGAGGTATGGCGTCCGCCTCGAACTATAAAGGTACTTGGTTCGATTCCCAGTAGAGGGGATATAACTTATGGAATTTGTTATCAGAACCAGTGGGTCCTAATTATGTCATACTTCCTGCGGGTCTCCAGGGTAGTGAGATCGCGAGGCTAGCCTTCTCGGATAAGGGCGAACAAATAGGAGGTCCCGTGTACAAGTTGCGCACGTTAAAAATCTTACGGCAGTTGGAAATTGTAAAGAGTAGACCCGACGGCCGTTGCTATGGCAAAAATTTTAAAATTAGAAACCACCTAATACAAAAATATTTACAGAACATGTGACTCCTATATACACACATTGGGATTCTAGCCGGTGCTCCGAAATTCGTGCACTGTACTGAGATCCTCCTTATGTGATCTAAGGGAGGAGATCGGAGCACTGATGGAGTTGTCCGTGTGCAATGAAGATAGTCCTTAAAATCAAACCAAACATTAAACATGATTCTATAGGTCTTCTATATAATAACACACACATCAAATATTAACATTCGCAAGAATAACGCGCTCCGTTGGTTGTGTGCTTGTGAAACCGGCCTCTGGTTGACTTTGACACCGGCATACAATGACTTTTCTAGCATAGAAAGTCTTAATAGCAAAATAGTGTACACCTCGAGTAGTGATTGCCAATGGACAAGCCCAGTACACGTATAATTATGCTAATACCTATTTCCCCCAGCTAATAGCTTGACCTGTGTTCCTTGACATCGCGTTTGGTAAAGACGTCGATATGTTTTATAGCTTTAACGATATATATGACTAATTAAAACAAAATGTAGACACTGCCCAAACCCGTTGGAGGCAGTAGAACAAAATCTGCTACTGTGCTCTGCACTTCAGGGAATGAGATAACTCCTCCTACCACACAACCCATCCATAGACAATACACTTTATGACAGCCCAAAAACAGCTTATACGCACTCCGCAGTACCACATAATGGCATTAAGGTCACCAAAAGCTGACGCTCAGCGACAGTGGGTAAAGACAAATCAAGTTAATTATCTATATGCCGCTACTTTATGAATTCCGTGTTGCAGATACGCTACCATGTTTAGGATTAATTTAAAAACACACAAAACATTTTTAAGTTATCTAGTGATGAAATGGGTACCTGACTTTGCTGTTGGGTTAGGAAAGACGAAGGCAGCTAGGAAAAGAACTGGTCACGCCACGTCATAAAAAATCTGGACTGAGCATTGGGAAGTGTCTAACACCTCACTTCTCTACGGCAGCGTTTGCTATTGGACAACGTTTATCTTTACCTGTATCTAGCGATAATGTTTGCTATTGGACAACGTTTATCTTTACCTGTAACTTGCGATAATGTTTGCTATTGGACAACGTTTATCTTTACCTGTAACTAGCGATAATGTTTGCTATTGGACAACGTTTATCTTTACCTGTATCTAGCGATAATGTTTGCTATTGGACAACGTTTATCTTTACCTGTAACTAGCGATAATGTTTGCTATTGGACAACGTTTCTCTTTACCTGTATCTAGCGATAATGTTTGCTATTGGACAACGTTTATCTTTACCTGTATCTAGCGATAACGTTTGCTATTGGACAACGTTTATCTTTACCTGTATCTAGCGATAATGTTTGCTATTGGACAACGTTTATCTTTACCTGTATCTAGCGATAACGTTTGCTATTGGACAACGTTTATCTTTACCTGCATCTAGCGATAATGTTTGCTATTGGACAACGTTTATCTTTACCTGTATCTAGCGATAATGTTTGCTAGAGCGATCGATTGATCGCGGAGTGGTTAGAACGCTGGTCTCTCGCGGCAAAGGTGCCGGGTTGTATTCACGGTATCGACACGCTTTTTAGTCTACTTAGCTGTAAATGGGTACCTGACTTTGCACTTGAGTTAGTGAAGGAAAAACTCAGCGAGGAAATGAACTGGTCACCCTACCTGTCGATGCTGGACCTAGTATAGTGAAGTCTTTAACACTTCACATCCCTATGGAGTATCTGCAATGGGACTATCGTGTTAATGTTTGCTAGGTTCCTGGCCCAATGAACATGTAGCAAACATGAAACTGTAGAAGAAGGAATATCCATGGACGCTCAAAAATTTGATGCGGCATCTATGCACGTTTTTGAGTTGCCTCTTCTCCTTCACAGATCTCTCTATCCACGTTGCAAGCAAATCCACACCTGGAGAGGTCTAATCACCTTTGTGTCGCTGCGTCTCCTCTCGACTCCACGCATCTTTATTGCCGTATCAAGATAATTGGCACAACCTAGTCGCCGGCCATCCCCTGGGAGCTGTAGTTTAATGAGACCGCCAGGAACCATAGACAGACGATCGCCACATTATGGATGGTTCTTGGATTAGTCACTTTAGCTGTGCAAGCTTCCATCTATCACCTTCACGCTATACAATTACGCTAAATCACTAGATCCCAGTATTATGTCCACACCTCCCCGAGGCTACCTTGCAGTCACTGAACGGTTATACATTTCAATTCATGATATTTAAACTAGCGAACAAAAACCAAACATAAAATCTTCAGCTGAAATGTCAAGACCGTTCTATGACATAGTTCTGGAACATATGAAAAGGTAAGGGTAGTACCATTGCAGATGGTGCCGTAGGGTAGTGAAGTGTTATAGAGACCTCACCATACCAGGTCCGGTTTGGAGAAGTGGGGGGACCAGTTCCCTTTCTCGCTGCCTTCGCCTTCCCTGACTCAAGAGCAGAGTCAAGAACCCATTTACAGCTGGGTAGATTGAAGTGTGACGCCTCCGAGTATCTTTGTCGAGAGAACACAGCGCGAATCGGACGCTCTCTAGAGCATATGGGTAAAAAAACAAACTACAATCAACATTTTGCGTAGTGTCATAGTTGGGTGCTTGCATAAAATAACAGAATTGAAATACTATGACACGATCACCAATGACAAATTAGTGGATATAACCACACAGATGCTTATGTAACAAGAGGGGAAGTTAGCGCTGAACAGGACATTCATTTAGAAATTCCTTTTTCTGCAATCACCAAGGTAAGAGACAGGATACGTTTAAAACAACGTGGAGAAGGAACGAACTTTTGTTTTTCAAAGGTTTAAGAATTGGGCTCGCAGGCCCATCTAACATTCTGCTCTGGAAATCGGAGACAGGCAAGAAAAGAGAAAAAGACGATATGGACAGACCTTGAACCGGTGCGTCAGGGCAGCATGACATGTTATAAATCTGATGACGATATAGGAAACCAAACAGTACGTAATGAATGAATAATAGTAAATCTATCGCGGAAAATTTAACGTATGCTGAGATTTTACTATTGGGCACGAGTGTTATCATTCTAGTCACCCGTGTCTAACCGAGGCTCGATAGGGGAGCAAAGAATAGAAAAACTGATCCCTACCAAGCATGTGGTAACAAGCGACTAATCAGGGTCAAGCATGGGGTCTGTTTTTCCCCCATCCTGTAAAAAAAAAAATGTCAACCCACAAAAACTGCAACAGGCATGAACAAGTCAACTAAAGAAAATAAAACTCAGTCACTCAAGACAGGAGAAAGTCCTCTGGTAGGAGGCGAATGGCGTAGCATGGAGAAAGCCGAAAGGAGTCTGTGTTGTTGACTAACCTTCTTTCTTCTAGGACAGGGGTCGGCAGCCCAGAAGCTCTTGGGATCTACTTTAGAAACACTGAGCTCGCCAAAAAATCTACCGTAGATATATATATATATATATATATATATATATATATATATATATATGCGTGCGTGCGTGCGGGGGTCAGAGGGGATGGTGAAGAGGAGTGGGTGTGTTGAATATTACAAAGAAAAGATAGCGTACCTATCTCACACAGTTCACGAATATATTTTAGTAGACAGCTCGAAAGTTTTTATTGGGAAGCTGGAAAAAAAAAAAACCTTTGATCCCAAGAAGACCGCGATTTTAAATGCTGGGAAAGGTCTAGTCCGAAATGTCCTTAGTTTAAAAAATCTTTCTTCCCCTCCCTGCTCCCTGCAATCGCCCTAAGATCTACCCAAATGATCTACTGGGATCTACGGGATGATTTCTTGAAGGACAATACTGCCCCCACCGAGAATGATCGTTCACTGCTAAGCACAAGGAAACATGGGACTGATGGCGAATTAGATTAGATGGCCAAAGTGAACCGTGAATGGAAATTTGAAATTGTTTCAGACCTTTATCAACGCTCATTGTCAACGTTTTTTAAATAACAGTGCATTTGATACTGAGCTCTTTCAACGACCCCCTCCATTGAATTAGCGTGAAATTGTTTCAGTTAATTTGATATCTCTCGAGCAAGGTTGCCACTCAATTGTTCTATACGCATCGATTTATAAACCCAGAGAATTTTCTTTCTATAAACCTCAAAAAAACCCAGAATTACCCAGATCATTTTATGGGCCTGCATACATACACGGGGATATACACATAATAGACGATGCTTTTAACTCAATTCTTTTAGTGCCAACTTTAGCACAAATAAGATGGTTATTTTCAGTTGGCTACCTATATTTGTATTTTTTATGATTTCTTCATATTTATTTTATTTTTTATTCCCAAAAATACACAATTATATAAAATGATTTTGATTTTTTATTAACACCCCAATATATGAACTCTTGGGTGAAAAATGAAGATATTATTATCAGTAAAACATGGTAAAGCCTGAGTTAAGATATCAAGTATCTCCGTCGCCTTTTAGCAATTTTGTCTTGGAGACAGGGGCTCTTTTGATTTGAATGGAAAAACGTGTTAATGTTCAGAGTTTTTGCTTTTTGGCCGCCTTCTCTTCTTCTTCGAAGTTTTTCATGTGCTTCTGTGTGCTTTTTATGGGGTCAATAAAGCGGTATTGTTGGCATTATTAGTTATTGTGTACAGGAACAGACACGTTACAAATCGCAAGCCCATAGCGATTGCCAGAGTCCGGTTTTTATCCATTCCTCTGAGTTCGCTTCTGGTCTGTGATGACCAATTCCTCACAAAAAAGCCTGCATGCTGATACCATGGCTTCACATTTTTTACGCATGTGGGTGCGTTTTCGTGTGTGTAGTCTTCAGCTGTGCTACAAATTACCTTAGCGTAACCTTCATCATCAATAAGTCTAAAAATTTAAAACGATATCACTTTAAATAAAACCATCGCAAAAAAAATGGACTCTGGCAGTATTGTAGATGACAGCCATTAAATACAGAATAACAGGAAATAGATAGGCTTGATGTAAACGATGTAAAAAAAAAAAACAACGCCATGTGGTTGTGGTTTTATCAAAAACAAGCAATAAAATTTAAGGTGGAATAAATAATAATATAGCACATTAAAAAGTGTTTTACATTTAATTATTAATTTAAATATAATGTATAATGATTCTGTGCACAGAATATATACATTACATTGTAAATGCCATATTGTCAAAATATACCCAGGGATTAATGCAGATTTGGGGGAAAAGGGAAAATACCCAGATGGAATGCCAGACAGAACCCAAAAAAAAAAAAAATACTAGCAGATTCTAGGTAAAAAAACTACCCAGCTGTGGCAACACTGCTCTCGAAAACTATGTCACAGCAATTTAGCAATGTTAACTTGGTTGTGCCTTCATTTTTTTCTCTATTTGCTTGCGCATTCGATTTGAACAAGAGGGTAATTGTAAAATTACTGCCTATTTGTGTTAATTTGTATATTACTCCATTAGGTATCTATTTGTTTTTAAATGAAGAAACAAATTTTTTAAAACAAGGAGCAATCAATATCATCGTACCATTAGACCTAAATAAGTTTTTAATTTATTTACAGAAAAACGAATATAAAATAAAGAAAAATCTACCCTGGCCATTAAATTGACAATTGTCTTCTTTTTTGCTCTTCTCTGGTCTTGTCTCCAATGTCCAGGGGCACAATGGCTTAAGACTGGCTCTGCCTATTCCGATATTTTTAACTCTTTGAAAGACGTAGAGAACATAAAATTGCTGATCAGCGGTTTAAGTTAGAGTGGGAGCATGGTGAGGAAGTATAGAAATAAAATATACAGTTTTTTTCACATCATTTAAATACTACCTATTTTAGCGCGCACCGCGCCACACGCGGCGTCTGTGTGTGTGTTATGTTGTACATCAACCGAGTTTTACATCAGCGAAATTTTCACTAGCGTTCCCAATGACACATCGAGGACATAGTAATGGCACTGGAAGGTAAAAATGGCATTATGGAATCTTTGGTTTATTATTTAATCGGACTTTGTTATGCAGAGCTATTAGATTCGGCACAAACCTGACTTTGTATTATTGTGCTATTTCGGCTGTTGTTAATGGCATTATTTTCTTCAGTTTGATCTTGCGTTCATGAGGGAGTTGGCCTGATGGAAAAGTCAAAAGAAAGCGCTTGTCCCTGAAGGTTACACACTTGTATTTTATCATGCACTAAAAAAAAATGGAGATGAATAGAAAAAAAAAAAGTCGGTACTCCTGTGTTACAACCCTCTGTGGATGACGTCACCAAAAGGAGCTGAGCTCCCGTTCAGACCGTTTTGGTTTTGTGTAATTGTCATCAAGTTCCTCAGTGTTCCTGCCAAAGCTGTACGCTTTTCTAAAAATTCTTCAATTGGGCTTCGAAGTACCGTTTGCTGTGATTGCCGTTAGGAGTCCCCTGTAGGAGATCATGTCTATCTCAAAATCTTCCTGTCACTCCAGTACAATTTATTCAATTCTGCTGTTGACTTCTTTCCATGCCACGATGTCAACAATACTGTTCAGTATTTGCTTTCTTCTGTTTCTCCTATATCTCTTTTTCCTTTCACTCTATACCTGGTGTTATGAGAATTATTCAAGCATTCCTTTCTTATACAAGCCCAAAAAATAGTGGATTGCATTCTTTCTATCACTTGTGAAATAAAGTTTTAATTTGGTTGCATTTTTGGCCTCTTTCAGCTACAGCCATAATAGAGTAATGATTGATTTGTCCATGGTTATTATTTTTCGAATAACATTTCTTCTGTTAAAACTTTTATATCATCTCTGTTGCCTCTAGTGTATCTTCCCTATTTGTTTACTAATTGTCACATTGACTCACTCCCATAGTCGAGGGATTGGTTCTATAATAATTTCAACGAAGAATAACTCTTCTCTTTCTTTTAATACCTTCCCAATTGACAAAGAATTGTTGCATAAAATTTATTTTCTAAAAATTATTTGACATTTTTTACCTGCTTATTATTGTTGGTTATGGCCTCACCGCGGTACGTTACGGCCGTACGTACAAACAATTAAAGCAGATAATGTCATAATTTTTTTTTTTTCCACGACCTAGGCGGGCCCGGGGGACAGATCAAATGTATCACGAGGAAATGTTCTTCGTGTTTCCATAATTTTAGTTCACTAGTCATCTGATGGTTTTAGTTAACCTATTAATGTAATTTTTAGGTTTTGTTTTGAAAACATGAATATTATCTATTACAGTAGAATAAAATGATTGATTACAGTGATCTCCTTATAGATCCGATGAGGAAAAGAAGCGACGACCGATTGTCATTGATTAAGTGCTCTCAATTCTCATCCTTTTGTTTAAAATATATTTCGTTCGTCCTTCATTATGTTTACAATCTTGGTCACCCAAAGAGTTGTTGTCTTTATTTTTATTTTCTTCTGTGTTTGTTGGAAATTGCGACTAAATTCGTTTTTTTTAAATATCATACCCTTCATGAAACATAAGCTGTATTATGCCGGGGAGAACACACGTATATTCCCTTCACACTATTATGTTCTCTACGAGTTGGTAAAATTAAGTTTGGTTTTTCCGTTTTGTATGTTTATTTTTTTTTTGGTGTGGCCACCGCTTATTATAATTCCGGGTATGGTGCTATTTTTTAAGTAGTGTTTTACGTTGTTGAGGCAAACGTGTTGTTTCAATGGTTCTTTTTTTTTTATATACACAAACACAAAATTTATTCTGTGATTCTTCTGTTCTGATTTCTCTTTCGTTATACTATGCGTCTCGGCTTCTGACGGTTATGCTTGTTGGTTCTTTGTTTTTAATCTTATGTTCGATCCTGAAAGTAATTTCCGTTTCTTTTTCTTACTCTTATAATAGTTTTTTTCATCTGAATTCTTTGTATGACTCAATTCCCTATTATCCATTCATGTCTTTTATTATCAAGTATCTTAATACCACCATTTTCCTCATTTTTCTCCTCCCACTTTCCCCTTCCAAACGATTATCTGAATTCTATGCGATTTTATTCTCACTCTATACATTTTTTTATGCGTCTTGTTTGTTCATTCTCCTTTCGTTTTATGCTTATTTCCTTTATAGTACTGTGATTCACCTTCTTTTATCTACTTCTTCCTCACTATGGAAGTAACCTTTTTTTGCTTAATCCCCTTAATTATTCACTGCATTTTAATTTATTCCCACCTGATTTTTTCTTCTATTCTTCTTTCTTTCACGATCTTTATGATTTGTTGCCTTTATTTCTTTTTTAAGTTCGTCGCCTGGGATATTTCTTCTCTTTTCTTATCCATTTTTCCATAATTTCTTTTTCTTGAGCCCTTTTTGCACTTATATCCGATTAAATTCCTGCTCCTTTTAACTCTTTTTCTATTTATTTTTCCTCTTCTTAATTTTCTTTCTTCCCTTCTCCATTCTTATTCTCTTCCTTCATTTCGTGCTTTATACGTGTTATTGTATTGTTTTTCGTTCCTCTGGATTTTTAAACTCCCTGTCTTCCCAAAATTTAATAAAGAAACTCTATATAAACCTATATCCTACAATCTCTAGTCTCCTCTCCCCTGAAAATACATGTTTTTATGTTTCCATTGTAAAAAGGAACTGTATTTTTGAAAAAAAGATGGAAGGACTAGCATGTTAAAAGGAACTTTTACTACTTTTAGAAAAATGAGACTAGTTTTTTTTCCTAGTATAAGTATTAGTAAGTCTCTCACGTGTTGGAAATACAAAACCTTCCACTATCCTCGGCACTAATAAATTGGGGTTTCTCTTACTGAATTTCCTGTTTCTTATTACTACACTTTTCTTTTTTTTCAGAGAATCGTTTACTTATTGCTTCCTTCTCGTCACGATCTTATCTTTTTTTTCTTTTCTTTATTCAAGCTACCCCACTTTTTTAGCGGATGTGAAAAAACCTTATAATTTTCCTCTCCTAACGCCGCATCTAAATACGCCGGGGCTTTATCGTATCTTCCTTCACTATTTTTTCTTTTCTACAATAGGGGGTTTGGTCGCCCCGGCCTTTTCGAACCCTCCCGTTCTTCTCCCTCTGAAGTTTATTCTATTCGCTGAATCTCCTTTTTCGTGGTTGATATAAACCTTTTATTGTTTTTCTCTCCTTATCTCCCTATACACGCATTCTTAAAATTTTCTTTACAAGAACAATTTTCCCCTGTTCTTTTCTTTACGTTTCTTTCGCTTAATCAAATTAGTTGCAGTTACGTAGCCTGTCTTAGGTTTCCTATGAATTTTGCGCAACTCCTTTTTTCAGGGAGTCACTTTTATGCTAAACCTGGTTTTTTCTAGTTGATATTATTTCCTCAGGATTTTTTTTCCCTTTATCCGCGCTCATTCCCATCAAATAATGTAATGGTCCCACCAGGTGCAGAGTGCCATCTTATCGGACTGGATTCACATTTTCCGTGGAACCTTGATTGTATCTTCTGGACTTTCAGCTTTCTTTTTCCTCGTACTCGCCTCCTCTTATTATGTTTTTTTTTATATCGTTCAGTTCAAATCCTTCTTCAGCTCTTAGCTTCCAGATCCTACTACTGTAACCTTATTAGCAATCGCACTCTTTCTCTTTCTTTTCTATCTCTGTTTCATGATCTCACCACATTTTTTCCCTTTTTCCCAATGTGAGTTCACTAGGTTTCTACAGACAACCAAAAAAGTGCCCTTCACTTCAGACAGACTCTATATTCAAGCGCTTTTGATCACTAGTCCAACAATATTTCCCTTTTTTATGATATAGTATGTTCCATCTCGTCTACTTTTCAGATCATCTTTCCCTAAAAAAACCTTGTTGAGATGGGATACTAAAAGCCCAGCTGTGCAAACTCAAAAACCTTTTTTCCTGCTCTATGCTGATCCTAAGTTTTTAAACACTTTAAATATATATTAAAATTAAACCTAGTTTCAAATTACCTAATTTTATTCCAGACCTCTAAAAACAGAAAGAATATTTTTCAGTTGTGTCAAAAACCCGACAAACATCACTTTTTTCCCTTCCATTACAGTCGTGAATTTCAACACTCTTACCAAGCTTTACATCCACCTTACCAATGCGGACCATTTTCCTCTATAAACCAAGCTCCAAAATATACCTATCCCCATAACGTCACCCCTCGAAATACCCTCACCCAAACATTACTTTTTTACCCATCTCCGGCGACCTGTTCTTCCACCGACAAATCTCATCGACCGTTATAACTTTTATCCAGTCCCCCTCACCCCTTAGCAAGTCCCCCTCAACAATCCCGGCTATATTTGCCTATCTGCTCTTCTGAAACGGAGGTTTTGGCACATTTTGCCACGGCACAACTATATCGTCTTTACATACATAGAAGGCAACAGGCTCAAATGAATTCAGAACGCGCTAACTAAATCACAAGGACCGTACGAACTAATCATACCAATTCGGGACAACAGGAAACAGACACGTTCACTGTACTTATACTAGACCAATTGGGCACTAACTGCGCAGACCTAAACAAAACCCTCCATAGAGAAGCTACGAACATCTGATTCCCATATGTAGCCAAGGTCACTTGCCACCCTTCGTATCTGTCTACCGCGCTATAACACAAACGAAAATGGCAGTAACAGAGCTTAATGCTTATAAAACTCCATAACCTCCTAGTACCAAAGTCCTCGATCCCTGCGGTACCCCCCCCGCCGCTACACTCGTCCAGTAAAGCTTGAGCAAAATACTAGTAATGCGCTTTCAGATTAATGCAAAACCCATGGTGACGACAGCCTTGCATACCAAGCAAGTCCTCAAACCCTTCGCCCATCTCCTAGACCCACCGACGTTCCCCGCCACATCTGGAGCTCCTAACCCAAGCATCAAAATACAAACAACAAGTTCACTATATACGATCCACCCCCCACCTAAGTTGCACCGCGACCAAACCACCCCCCCCCCACATCTCAATCCCCCGCCGAGCCCCCCCCCTAGCCCAGATCAGCATCGAAGTAAAAATAAAAACAAAACAACAAAACCCCAGCCTAACCACCCACTCTTCTAATGCGAATTTTTACAACCTCCTTGAAAGTTTCCATCTTCCCACAACCCACTTCAAACACCAGCCAGATAACAACACTGTCCCCCCCCCCCACAACATATACAGGAGTTCAAGAATAATCACCATTGTTAGAATACAGATGTAGCAGCCTAGCCAATAAGAAAGCCTTCAGGCTAACATATTGTACGACCGAAAAACAGCCCCCCCAAATTAAATTATCAGCCCACAAGCACTCAACATTCCTCCAAGGTTTCCCTAGTGACTCAATTCGACGACAACTCAGGGTCGCTGTCACTACAAAAACACCAATGACAAGACCAAACAAGCATCTGCGGTCATTCACCTGATCACAACCATCGCATCAACACCGCACATACAACATTTCAAAGGTACCCCTTTCTAAAAGTAGCAAAGCCTATTGAAACTGCGCACTCAACCTTGAGGTCCCAAAAAAACGTAACCTCACAGGTTTCCCATCTACTACAACAATCTTTCCTCCCCGATCCAGCCTGGTGCGTAAACCACGACCAAATGAAGGAGATACCATGGGCCCATATCCATATTCGCTTGTCAAATACCCCCTGTCAACAACTCATCGTCCAATCAACATTATCAGTGGGATTTTCCCCCCATTAATCCAAGACCACGTCTCTGCACCAGGCCAGTGCCCTTTCCAATATTTTTTCATATACTAACTTTCATTTTACAACGCAGTGCCAAATCGTGACATGCCCTCACCTGTTGGGAAATGTTTATGCAACTGAGCGATTTCAAACCCGGAAAGTTTGCACGTGATGAAGTTCATGTAAAACCACTATACTGTGGATTGATGTTCCCACACCCCCCCTACCTGGTGCCCGAAAAAATTATCCACATTCAATTACAATTTTCGAATCACATTGAAATTTAACCCTCCAACATTCCCCAAGCTCCACGACCCTAAAAATGACCCAAAATTTGAAAAATTTCCATCTTATCAACGGAAGCCCCTAATCCATCTCAAGAGCATCTCTCGTAAAATCTTTTCAAAACAACCACTCTCCATGAAGAAGATTTGCCCAGACATTTCAATCCCTTGACCAGTCCACTAGTGAGGTTTTGAACCTCAAAGAACCACGATTTCGGGCGACACAGCGTACCACCGAATAAACCGTCTCAGGCTAATGAAAAAAAGCCAAACGGTAGATACACGTATTAATGATGGCTTGGTAGACTGAATGACAAGAGTCCGCACGACTTTAGTTTTTACACCTAGGGTTTACAACGGCGTGAGGTGCGGTTTCTGAATTGTCTCATTTAATAATATAGCAAAACCCCTTTGGGTTAGTAAACTTTATCAGTCATGTTAAAACCAGTTCCCCCAAACGAATGTGGAAATTGGGGTAGCGCAACGAGTTGTGGTTCATAAACTTGTGACGATCGTATTTTAATGGCGCTAGTATATTTTTTTTTTAAATAGTTTTTTACTGCAAGATTTGTCATGTCCTGAACATAATTGATTTTTTTTGAAAGCTTAGAAAGGTTTTCTTTGTTGTTTTTTTTGCACATTTAGGATGGTGCGCTTTTTTTGTGCACAATCTTTCTTACATTTTTTACTATAGTACATTATAATCTCACCTACTTTTTTTAACAAAACTTGTCCCTAAGGCCGAATGCATTTGTTTACTTGTACTATTAAGTCTCACTTCTTAGCACTTCGCGATATTTATTTACTATTTTACTTTCCCTAAAATAAAATAACCAATTCCCTAATAGTGGGGTTTTTTTCGGAACAGACCCTTGTTTTATTTGAAAAGATTTAATAAATCCTACTGTTTGCAAAGATCCCCATACATTAAACCGTGTCCAGAACGTAGTGAAATATACTGTAGTGTATATTTTATAATTTCGTTTACAATTTTGTATTAAACCCTGTATACTAATTTTTTAAATTGCTTCTTACTATCGTCTTGGTGCCTCATTCCTCTCATTCCCTACTCCCTAAAAAAATATTTAAAAAAAATAATTAGGCCCATTCACCCTTTCCTCCTGATTATTATCATGTCCGAGTGCAAAAACTAATTCAAAATATAGCAATTATCACTAATACTCATGCCTTAAACTAACAGGGCTTAAAATTGACATTTAAAACATTTAACCACCGCTAGGAAGCTTTCTGAAGTCTCCACCTTTTCCAACAAAACTCTCCACATATTACGGTTTTTTCTGAAACCCGTCTCAATGAACAAAATAACAATTGAAAATTACATCATGACTTCCCAACCATCCGAGGGATCTAACAGACAACTTGAAACAGGGCTATTCATAGACATCTCACCATCTCTTCAGTAACAGACGACCGTGATATCTAGAACATTACTGGCATTTGAATTATATGCTGGAAATCAAACTCCCCAACCTGCCCCATGATTTAAATTGTTTACATGTCACCGGAACCCTAAAAGCTCTTCTACTGTACTGGTTTGACACACTTCTCACAATGATTGACAATGTTGGGTGGGGCTTCTTCGAAGTAATTATTCTACAGGGGGATTTCAATATTGACCTTCACAAACCGAACAACACGTGGAATAATAACACAATCTCACACAGCTTAGTCCCACCCAACCCAAGAGAGTAAACAGACTCCTCATCTACCCAATTGATCAATCTATACGACCTGCCCAGAAAACAATATAATGCACCACAGTCCACACAGACAGCTATATTTGTTAGTTATTGATGGTACTGTCAGAGACATGTAAATTGTATGAGGCCATCTGTGAAGGCTCCTGAGATAAAATGTAATTGAGAATGACAGAAAGGCTTTTCTTGCTACACAATAACGACCTCCCACATAATTTTTTTTTTTTTATGAATTAGCTCGTAAAGTGTCTAGGGTTATGATTGTACTCTGTGATGGTGATAGTTTATAAATATACCCATAGAATTTAAAACAAGACTAATAAAGATTAACAAGTGTTAACAATACACAGAACTACTCACACGTGTGGGGGGGGGGGGAAAGTTTTTGATATAATTAAAATACATTTTATTTGTTCTGCTCAATTTATTTTGACCAGAACTGTTTTAAAAGAAGGATTAAAAATTTATAAAATTGTGCTGGAATGTTACATAAATAAATGCAAAAGTGAACATAATTTAAGTACTAGAATAGTAAGTTTTAATAAAATGTTCTGGTATCAGCTACTAGGAGGATATTTAATGCTGTGCTGTTGGGGTGGTCTCATCACCACCTCACACTGTTCTATATATACATACACAGTGTCCAAAAATGTGGAATTTTTTATGGGTAATCTGCAACATAAATGGGGTTTGTTAATCTCCAGCAACACAGTAGGCTCACGATCATCGTATCGTAGCTAGCTCTGGTGCTGAACTTCCAGGTGG